>CM017585.2:16231268-16831268 GCA_007844105.2 Rhamnella rubrinervis
AATTTTTTTAATACAGCATGTCTCTGCATCCAAAGGATATGAGGATATAACTGCTTTCCTTATTGATCGAGGAGTGAATGTCAATATTTCAGGTGATCTTCTTAAAGAGTGTATCATATACTCATCATAACCATTGTTTATTTGTTTCCTAAGAAACTTTCAATTGGTAATACACTGTCTAGATAAATCTAGTAACCGCACTTTATTTGTGTATTAGATAACTTTGGAAACACTCCCTTGATTGACGCCATCAAGAATGGTCATGATCAAGTAGCTTCTCTACTTACCAAGGCAGGAGCTTCACTTACTGTTGATGATACTGGTGGTTTCTCTGCAATACTGTAATGAGAAGAGATTTAGATCTTCTTAAAAGGGTTTTGGACAGTGACATTAATCCAAATGCCAAGAATTATGATCACAGGACACCACTGCATATAGCTGCTTCAGAAGGGTTATATACAATAGCCGAATTACTTTTAAAAGCAGGAGCGAGTGTTTTATCAAAGGACAGGTAAAATGTAAACTTTTTCTGTGTTTTCAGGCAAAGATGAAAAGCCTTGCAGCATCTGTTCACTTTATTGAATTTAGGATGTAGAATGTCAATGAAGAAGTTAGTTTTGACTGAATATATATTTATTAGAAGTCCTGCGCTGCTAGTGCTGTCTGTGAGAGACATTAGGACCCCTTTCTACTTGCCTAATTCGCCAGAAGCCTGACATGTTTTCCATGGATAGTTCATGGAGTGCCCCACATGGTTGGTGCAAAGTGTGACACATTGACTCCTACTTTTTAGTCCTTGACTATTCTTCGGGAAGAAAAATCACTTCTCATGACAAAACATGGGAACTTTAACAAACAAAATTAACCTTTTCAATTATCAGAATTCACTTTTCATCCTCTGACCATCGATTAATCTAATTCCAATTGTGTCCTTCTCAATAGTGTCATTTGCCTAAGGATTTTGTCATCCGTTTACGAAGATTTTAGGATCTTCCAGTTTATAGTAATTTGATGGTATCTTTAATTTAAATATATTCTCTTCATTGTTAGAATTGGACCTCTGAATGAAATAGTTCGTGCTAGAAACAAAGTTTGGCAGGAGCATGTCTTGCATTCAAAATTAACATGTCTTCCTGAAAGTAAAGGGACAGTTTTATATTCCTAACTATAAAATAGAGAATGAAAGATTCTGAATTCTCTCACTTTACATTTGTAGGTCTTCCCATAGGATTCATAGAACCAAAGATGAAGAAAAAACGTAGTTTGCTGTAACCTATAGAGTACCTATTAGAGGCTAAACTTTGGCAACCGACAACCTGTTAAAATGAACGATTATAGATCTCTATGTTTAAAATGTTAAATATTATGAAAATAGGTGAAAACAATTGAGCTTAGTTTTTAAACTTTATATCTTGTCCTAATGTTATCTAATACTTCATCCTTGCAGATGGGGAAATACACCACTTGATGAAGCCCGTATAGGTGGAAACAAGAATTTGATTAAGCTGCTTGAAGTTGCTAGAACGTCCCAGTTGTCTGAGTTTTCTGCTTCTTCTCAAGAATTTCAAGGTATTAATAGTACAACTTGAACATCGTACACCAACTTAACTTTGATAATCTGTCATCCAATATTAGGTTCTTTCTAATTTTTTATTCCCAATGCATTTTGAATCTTTCTACCTTACTTCGTTGTTGGGGTGCTGGGGGAGGAAAAAGTATTGAAATGAAATGAGTGGTCACGCTATTATCTAGACCCTTTTGTATCCTGTGGGAGGTGTTGATAGCTAGGTATTGGAGTAGTAAATCTAAATTGCTGGTACCCACAAGATTTTTGACAAGTTGATTTGATTTTACCACGTATTGTTTTTAATTATTGTACTGTGGTTCATATGTGGACTGCACGGATAGAGGTAGTTTCACAGGGAGAGAAATGCCCATGCTTGTAGCAAGCACAAATCGGTTCTGCTGCAATGTTCATAGTCTTTGAGTATTGCATGTTTTTTCTCTTGATGCACAGCTCCTTGTGGTCATCAGAAGTGCCTTAGTGAATTATGCTTATCTAGAAAGAATTTGTTGGGTTGTGAACTCCCGACTTAAGTAAAACATGGATATGAAAAACTACATCCTACAAAATTGAGTATTTATGAACGATTTTGGTTTGCATCATTCATGCTGAAAATGATTAGTCTCTCACAGAGTGAGATGGAGAGATTTTGCTTTTGGAGTATGAAAGTTTAGAGATATGGAAGTTGTGAACGTTATTTTGTAGGCATAAAATCTATGAATGTTGGTTAAAGATAATGGAAGTATAAAAAGTGTGAGGGCTAATTGAAACAAATGAAATGATGTGAATTTCTAATATGGACCATTACTCAAATCTCCTCATCTCTAACCGGTGACTTTTGGTGCATTAACATTGTTTCTATTTGCAGGAAAAGACGATATCCGGTAAAGAAATGCATAGTACTTCTTCCCTTTCCACACATGGGGATCACAAAGAAAAGAGGTGTCATGGGTTCCACAAAGCACTCTGGCTTATTAAGACAGAAACTGAGCAATTAAAACGTCCTGTGGCTTCTATATACAGAAAAAATAGTTGTAAAATCCTTGACTTGAACTTGAATTATCAATTATAGACTATTTGGCTAGTTAATGAAAAGAAAAAAAGAAGAAGGTAATTTTGCATACTATTGCAACAATATATTGCTATATTGCTATTGAGCATTGAGTCTCAAACTTGCAGGAATACAATCATTTCTTTAAACCTAGCATTGCTGTTCTTTTTAATCTTCAATTCCAATTGTGGAGATAATCATTATCATCCAAAATTATATTCATTTTGTCAAGGAATCTTTACATAATAATCAAATTCCCACGGTACCCATATTCATCCAACATCAAGTAAAATATTAATATTAATATTAATTCTGTGGTGTATTTCCTGTAGTAATTATTGATCTGTGCAGTATTATATATATTGTTTATATATCTCTGATATCTCTTAGCTTTTGCCCAAATGAAACCTCCGTTTGTCAATATTGTCACATTATAAGCGGTAGAAAGTTCCACTATATGTAAAGCAGACTATGAGTGAATGATGGCAACAGAAAAATATTGCATCAAAGTCTCTATCACTATCGTAGCACTAGGAAAATTTCAACTATTTGGAAAGTTGAGTTCGAGTGATGGTAACAACCTACCAAACAAAAGAGTTATATGCTATAAGAAAGGCATCAAACATAGACAATAGGCCACCAAAAATGCAAATGAGCCTTTTAGTACAATTGCATCAGCTGTGGCTAGAGCTACGGTTCCATGATCTTTTGCTTGTCTCTCTTTTCCTTCTCTCAATTTTGCTATTGTTTGTAAGCAGAAGTAGATCATCATCTGCTGCCAAACTCAACTTACCTCCATCCCCGTCAAGGCTACCATTAATTGGAAACCTTCACCAGCTCGGAACATTTACTCACCACTCTCTCCAACAACTTTCCCACAAGTATGGGCCTCTCATGCTCCTAAACCTTGGTCATGTTCCAACCCTTGTGGTTTCTTCTGCAGATATGGTCAAAGAAATCACCAAGAACCATGACATCTTTTTCTCCAACCGACCCACAACAACTGCTACTAAAATCTTATTCTATGGATGGAAAAATGTAGGTTTTGCACCTCATGGTAAGTACTGGCAACGAGTTCGTAAAGTCACTGTTGTTGAACTTTTGAGCCATAAAAGAGTGCAAGAATTTCATTTTGCGAGGGAAGAAGTTGCAGCAATTGTAAGCAGGATACGCAGAGCCTCGCTGAGCGGTTCTTCCAAAAACATGGGGGAGATTATGTGTATAATGTCCAAAAACATAGTCTCGAGATGTGTTATTGGCAAGTGTTTTATGGAAGAAGATGGTATGAGCATGTTCGGAGAGCTAATCTGGCAGCTTATCTCGCAGTTTCAGGCATTCAGTGTGGGGATTTCTTCCTTACTTGAAATGGATTGATTTTTAAGAGGCTTTATTAGGCGCTTGAAATCAACTTCTAGAGAATTGGATGGTTTTCTAGATCAATTGCTTGAAGAACGTGAAGCAGTACTTTTGGAAAATAATGGTAGCTCTGAAATAAAAGACTTCATGCATGAATATTCTCCTCCAAGTTCAGAAAGACAACTCTGAACTCACCCGGAACGACATCAAAGCTATCTTAGCGGTTTGATCTCTCTCCCTTCTTATTTTCATAGATATGCACACCCATTAGAAGATCATGTTTAAGCTCTTCTATACCAATTGCTCTTTCTTTACTAAAGAGCCTGTTTCGATGTGCTTTTGGAAAAACAAGCTAGGCTGATTCAGCCATGCATGCCTTGATACATATGTAAATACATGTATTTTGCAGGACATGTCTGTGGCAGGTATGCATACTACTTCGACAGTATCGGAATGGTTCATGGCAGAAGTTGTGAAAAATCCAAACGTAATGAAGAAGCGCAAGAAGAGATAAGAAAAGTGGTGGGTAAAAGGGCAAGATAGATATGAATGATATCAATCAAATGGATTACTTAAAATGTGTCACCAAAGAAACTCTAAGGCTGCATCCACCGGCAGCTATTCTATTACCACGAGAAACATCGGAGAGCATCGAATTGGGAGGCTACCATATCCCTGCAAAAACACAAGTTATAGTGAATGGATGGGCAATACAAAGAGATCCAAATTTATGGGACAGACCAGAGGAGTCCATACCAGAGAGGTTTGAGAACATGAGCTCCATTGATGTGATCAATGGTCAAGATTTCAAGTTTATTCCATTTGGCACTGGTAGAAGGGCATGCCCTGGATGGATATTTGCAATTGCTGCTATTGAATATCTCATGGCCAACCTTTTATTCTGGTTTGATTGAAATTGCCTGGTGATGCCATGGGAGAAGATTTGGACATGAGTGAAGCTCAGGGAATTATTTTTCCAAGAAGGTACCTCTTCATCTTGTACCACTGCTGTTCTCTCCTTGATCTATACATGTGGTAGTGCTTTTGATATAAAAATAATTTGAGTGTGCTTTCACTAGATAATGTGTACTACTTGATTTCCACTCAATAAAATGAAATCAAAATTATATAGTATTACTAATAAGGAAAATGGGTCTTTAATTATTATGGCTTGGAAGATTAGCTAGAAAACCAATCCATATAATTGCAACTTTTTGACTCATCAGTGAATTGTAGCAGTGAACCGGCATTACTTTGCAGCACAAAAATTCAGCCACAAAATTAAATTCTGTCACCAAAATAATTATTTCATTGTCTCATAATTAAACTTGTCACTTAAAATGAAATTTGTCGCCAAAACCCTTTTAGATTTTTAAAAGATGATATTTTTCACATTTTTAAAACAGAGATTTAACATCACTAACTGACAAAACAAGATTCTACTATCTGCCAGCATAAAGTGTCAAAATGAAAAGAAAAAATTGTTAATTAATTAAATGAAACTTTTCTAGAAATTTCAACTGCAGCAATTTGACTATTAGTAATGGCTACAATTATATATCGAACAACTTTTTGTCATTTAAGTAGAATATTTTACTCAGCCAGCAAAGATGACTTTGAATGATCGTCAACAACAGCTTTGAGCTTACCAAACAAAAGCAGAGCTCTCTCTCTCTCTCTATATATATATATATGCCCTATAAAATGCACCAAGAGCATAGACAATAAGCCACCATTTATGAAAATGGGTCTTTACTACAATTGCATCAGTTGTGGCAAGGACTACACTTTTATCATCTTTTGCTTGCCTCTCTTTTCCTCCTTTCAGTTTTGCTATTGTTTGTAAGCAGAATTAAATCATCATCAACTGCAAAACTCAAATTACCTCCTTCCCCATCAACACTACCATAAATTGGAAACCTTCACCAGCTCGGAAGACTCACTCCTCGCGCTCTCCGAGCACTCTCTAACAAGCATGGCCCTCTCATGCTCCTAAACCTTGGTCAGGTTCCAACCCTTGTGGTTTCTTCTGCAGATATGGTGAAAGAAATGACAAAGAACCATGACGTCGTTTTCTCCAACCGACCCGCAACCACTTCTTCTGACATCTTATTCTATGGAGGCAAAATGTAGGTTTTTCTACATATTGTAAGCACTGGCAGCGACTTCGTAAAATCACTGTTGTTGAACTCTTGAGCCACAAAAGAGTTCAAGAATTTCAGTTTGTTAGGGAAGAAGAAGTTGCGGCGATTGTCGATAAGATACGCAAAGCCTCTCTTACAGGTTTTTCTATAAATGTAAAGGAGACCATGATTGCCATCTCCGACAACATAGTCACTAGAAGTGTTCTTGGCAAGTGTTTTGTGGAAAAGATGGTAGAAGCATGATGGGAACGCTAACCAGGAAGCTGATGGTGCAGTTGTTGTCATTCTGCGTGGGAGATTACTTCCCTTATTTGAAATTGATTGATTTTTAAGAGGCTTCGTTAGGAGCTTGAAAGCATCTTTTAGAGAATTGGATGGTTTTTAGATCAATTGTTTGAAGAACACAAGGCAGTTTTGGAAAGTAATGGTAGGTCTGAAATAAAAGACTTCATGAATGTTCTCCTCCAAGTTCAAAAGGATGGAAATCTCAACTTTGAACTCACCCGGAACAACATCAAAGCAATCTTAGCGGTTTGATCTCTCTCACATACACTCTCTCTCTTTTACTTTATGTTGCATAGAAACGCACACTAGCTATAGCTCTTTGCCATGGACTTATTAGCCATGATCCAATCATTTTAAAATCACTTTTAAAACGTGTTGTTTTATGTGCTAATTCAGCCATACCTTGAATTATATACACATATATTATGCAGGACATGTTTATGGGTGGAATGCATACTACTTCTAGCGTATCGGAATGGTTTATGTCAGAGCTTTTGAAGAATCCAAAGGTGATGAAGAAAGTCCGAGAAGAGGTAAGAAGAGTGGTAGGGAAAAAGGGCAAGATAGATATGAACGATGTGAATCAAATGAGTTACTTAAAATGTGTCATGAAAGAAACCCTAAGGCTGCATCCACCGGCTCCATTTTAGTACCGCGAGAAACATCCGAAAGCATTGAATTGGGAGGCTACCATATCCCTGCAAATACACAAGTTTTGGTAAATGGATGGGCAATACAGAGGGATCCAAGTTCATGGGAGAGACCAGAGGAGTTCATTCCAGAGAGGTTTGAGAATAGCTCCATTGAGATGATCAATGGTCAAGATTTCAGGTATATTCCATTTGGGGTTGGTAGGAGGGCATGTCCAGGTTGGATATTTGCAGTTGCCTCCATTGAGTATCTCATGGCCAACCTTTTGTTCTGGTTTGATTGGAAATTGGTTGGTGATGATGCCATGGTTGATGACTTGGACATGAGTGAAGCTCAGGGAGTCAGTGGCTACAAGAAAGTTCCTCTTCATCTAGTACCACTACCACCATGCTCTTCATAATCTCTTTTAAGTGTGCTTTTTTTCTGAATAATATGTACTTAATTTACTTCAACTCAATAAATTGAAATCAAAATTATCAAGTACTAGGTGATTTATTGCTAGAAATGGGTCTTTAATGATTATGGCTTGGAAGATAATAAGTAGTAGAGCTTGCAAAGCCAATACATGTTTTTATTCCTTGGTTTCTCCTATGGGCCTCTACAAGTTCTTATGACATATATACTTGGCTTGCAAGTTTTCAACTAGCCTACTAATTTTGACTCACTAGTCAATTAGGCACTGAACCAGCAATATTTTTCGATGCCATAATTGACTAATTGTTTTGTTCGTTTTTATGATCAATTATTAATTTATCAAAAAAAAAATATTAATTTGTCTTGTTTATCACCCTTTTACATAATTATTTTTAGGGAAAATTACCTATGAATCCTCAGCTACAGTTTGACAACTTTGACTTGTAAAATTCTATTTTTGCTCTCTAAATTGAAAATCAAGGGTATCTATGAAAATAATTACATTAAAGGGGATGTTTGTGTAATTTTCTCTAAGAATGATTGGAAATTCAAAAAGAAAATGAATTATCCAAAAATATAAAACACTTTTATTTAAAGAAAATAATAAAAATTGATTTCATTTTTTGGAAAAATTTTGGGACCCACACAGCGACGTGGAACTTTCTTCTTTACAATCCAACGGCCCAAACAAGACCCCCAAAAGCACGGTGGTCCCACGCAGTAAAGATAAACCATTGATTCCTAGATCTTTTCCTCCACCATTACGCCAGGAACAACCACCAAAACGACGTCACTGTGGAGGAGTAAATACACATAGCGAAGCAAGGTCCAGAAAACCAAGAAGCCGACCGAGAAGAAAGAAGAAGAAAGAAAGACGAAGAAATGGCGTTGCAGTGGATGATATTGACGTACGTGGTGGCTGTGGAGGCCGCCATAGCATTTCTCTTGACGCTTCCTTACCCAAAGCTCCTCAGGAACCGCTTCGTTTCTTTGGTCTCTCTCATCCTCCAACCTGCGCTTTTCATTGTGCCCTTTGCTGGATTCCAGCTTCTAGGTGGTTCTCCTCCCTTCCTGTTTCGATTCCATTTTATTTTCCTTCTCTGTTTGGTTTGTGGGAATATTTCCAGATCTTTTGGGATCTGGGTTTTATTTTTCCTGTATTTTCTCGGAATATAGGAAGAGAATTTGGGGTTTCTGTATTAAGATGTGGGAATTCTGTTCCTTTTTCTCTGCAGATATCTATTGGAAGAACGAGCATCGTTTGATGTGCACGTCTGATATCTGCACGGCAGCTGAGAGAGATCGCTACGAGAAATCAGTGAGTTTTTTTTTTCCTTGTGAAATGTTACTTTTTATTTATTTCGAAATTATAGAATTGAAATTGTGGCTTCGCATTGCTGAATTAAACTTGAAGATTTTAGTTTTCAGAATCTTATTTGATTGGAAATTTCCTTGTTGCTTGCTTTATCATGTGGCGTTAGTGAAATTTACAAACAATCGGTGCCTTTTCCACACATAATTATAACAAAAAATTTTCTTGACCTGCTGTTTGTAGAAAGAACAATTATAAGTAGTTGGATTTTCTAATCTTCTATATAAGGGAATACCCATTAAAACATGTACAAGTACTAATGTTAATTTATGTAGATATTTTAGCTTAATTTATAAGGAGTCTTACTTATGATCTTATTTGTAATGGGACGAGGTACATAAGTAAAAATATATATGTCATTTTAGAAATTATCTGAGGTTGCTTAATAGCCTTTAGTTTTTCATTTTCCAAGGCATGTGTTTCAAGAGTTTCTTTTCGCTTTTCTTCTCTCTCGTTGTTTTCGTAAACATAAACTCTGTTAATATATGATATATCTTGAAGTTTAATTCTCATTTCTTCTCTGTATCCTTTAATTCTAACCCTAAGCCCTTTTTAGTCAAATAGAACCTCAAATTGGCTATTAAATGCTAATATCCCTAGGTGCATAGTTTCCTGGAAGCATATTTTGGTTTTCTCGAAGAATTTTCTGAAAGATTCAGAACTTCTAAACATTCTGAAAAATATAATTTTGGAGTTTATTATGATAGCTTGAAAACAGAATGGCATCTTCCAAACATATTTCTTGATGGTTCTGAGAAGATAGATATCAGTACTTATAGCTTATAGTACATTATCTTTTATGAGTTAATAGATGTATTATTTATTGGTTTAGAGGAGTGATACTTGATTATATGGTGGCAGAATTAATACAATATGGTCCCTAGTGACAGCCCAGTGGCAAAGCCACTGTTTCCTCAGGCAATAAGTGCTGAGTACGGATCTCCATCCCCAGGACATAGAAAAGGATGCAATTTATAATAATTGAGAATAACTCTAAACAGCGTACAGCTAAGAATAAGAGTAAGCTTGATTGAACCAAATTAACTTCTGCATGACGTAGAAACTTAACATAGTGGTTTTTTTTAAATTTTATAAAGACACTTGAAGATAGATTGCAGAAGTGTACAGAAACCTTTGTAACGTTGGAGTTATGGGGAAATACACTACCCTTTCACACAAACAGGCTACAACATGGACTCCATTTCCCAAGGTTTTCTGTTTCTTATCAAGTTGAATATGGAGCAACTGTTTGATGCTTTATGTTGGCCACAATCAAGAAAAATGAAAGATGTGACTATGACCATCCCTCTCTTTCACACATAAACATTCACGTATATATATGATATGGTTGTTCATAAATCAATATGTGCGTATGTATCCATGTGTATGTATATATGTGAATGTGTACACGTAACCCACGCCAACATTTTATCATAGACTATTAATCTTGGTGATCTTACCATGGTTATTATGTTATGCAGACCTACAAAGCTCAAAGGAATGTAATTCTATGTGCTGCAGCTTGTCTACTTTATTGGTATGTTGGAAAAATGTCCACTAGCCCTCTCATGGAAACTATTTTGCAAGCCTGTAGTTGGTTTTAAACTTTATCATAGTATTCTCTAAATTTGGTGTAGGTGTATTTACTGCATATGTAAGTATCTTTATCATAGTATTCTCTAAATTTGGTGCAGGTGTATTTACGATCTGTAAGTATCACAAGCAGATCGAAAGTATGGAAGAAGTGGAGAAGAGGTACAAGAATCAGTAGCTTTCTCATATGTAATTTTACATGAATTAGATGGACACTATTAAGTTGATGTCACTCAACTTTGTATGAAGAATTGAAACTACATCTGGAGATATGGGAATGTTATGTATTTTTTTTTTTTTTTAAATTTTCTCAATTACAGTTGTCTAATATGCTTTTGCATGTTTTTCTGGTAGTGTGAAGCTGCTGAGCCTTCTTATTATATCTGTGTTCTATGACATGAGTTTTGAGGAATTAGAGCCTAAACTGTTGTTTGAATATTCTTGGGAGTTCAAGATGCCTGATTTTCGGAATAACTTTAAATCCCCTTATTTCTAGTACTTTTTTTTTTTTAATCTTTGCAGAAGAATGTTCAACTGAACTTTTTGAAATCTTCTGTAGAATTGCACTTGCTGTTACGTTTTGTTTGGTAGGTGGGATAGATAGGAGATATAGGGGTATGGAGAATCAATGAGAAAAATAGAGAGAAGAACCATTTGGACTCTCCGAAAGCATTCCCCTAGGAATTAGAGAGCTTATTATGTGGCCATGAGTATTATTACATTCTCTTTTTCTTTCTTTTTTGCCTTTATATATAATCACACAATTATGAAGCCATGTTTTTCCCTTTTTCTCTTTTACAAGCAATGAGAAACTAATCTGATCTGTTTTCATCTCTCCAACTTTCCTTCTTACCAAGCATGATATAACCAGTAATGTTTAATCAGCATCTAGATGCAAATAGTCTAGAGTTAGCCAGATGCCTACAAAATTATGTTTAGTTGTATTTGGTAGTAGATTGGAGCAGCAGACCACAATCTGTCATGTACTGAATTTTTTATCAAAATTTTGGAAACCATATGGCATGGTAAGTGCACAGATGAAGGAAAATGACACATGGAGTTCAACTCGTGAAATTCACGAGTGATCTGCCAAAATTGCTAGTGTGGGTCCTACACACTCCCAGATTGCAGTGCCTGTTGTATGGTGTCAGCTCACTTGCGAGTCGTAAATTTTAATGAGTTGAGGTCGTGTAGCGACCAGCACAAGCGCTGCCATGCTTTAGCCTGCTGTGCGGTGCCCGCAAATGAAATGTAGCAGCCAATATGACAGTGCCCAAATGAAGCCTTCTGTTTTCCCATGCAAAAGTTGGCGTTCAAACTCTCCATGTCAATAGAGACGAAAAACAAATTGACTTCAAAAGAATCAAAACTATAAATGTGTGTGTGTGTGTATATATATATATATATATAAAAAATCTAAATTATTTTTTATTGCAAGAGAACGACCATGGAAGGTAAATTTTTATTAAATTATTTTGGTAGAGATCACTCCTGTCATGGTCTTTAGGGGTTTGGTGTCCTAAAATTTTGTTCCTGCAAAAGCAAAGCAAAGAAGGTGATTTGCTAGGAAACCCCAATGAAAAGGTCTACAAGATTCTTGCTCAAGTCTTTTTATTTTGAAGACCAAGAAAATGAAGAACAAAAGCACTGTAATTCTACTTTGCATTGTCATTACTGGATTTAAACTCAATTCAATTGGGTTCCATGCCAAATTAAAATTTAGGGCGTCTTTGATTGGCCTTTTATCACGCCATTATTTATTTATTTTTAATAATGATTTTTTCTTTTGTTCAAATTTTATGTCAAAACATATTTTACAAAACAGCCTACTTAGTCTTTAATAATTTTTAAAATTCCTTGAACTATTATAATCAACATGTATAGAGTGCAGAGACCACCCCAAAGTCCATATTAATTTTCATATTGTTTTTATTCTTTTCCCATTTTCGCCCACATTCCCATTTTAGGCAACCTCCAAATCCAATCCACAGTTTCACATCTAACACAACTGAAAATTTAACCAAATTATATTACATATTCAACACACATTAACAATAGTATTCTAGATATACATTCAATTTCTTCATTGTTTTATTTATGCGTCTTTTCTGGGTAAAATAGGACAAACGTACACACATATGACTCAAAATACAGAAAAATTCATACATGTGCTCTACGTGTTTTATACTTAAGACCTTGACCTCAAATGTATTAATGAAGGGAACACATCTTGCATTTTCACTTCAAAAATTGAAGAATTTACTCACGAAAAAAAAAAATAAAATAAAAACAATAAAATAGGAGAATTTAAGTCAAACTTTCTCAAGTCATCTTTTTTCATCCAAAAATAAAAAAATAGTAAGAGATGGCGGTCCTCTGTTGAGGTTGATTAAATTTCAGAGTAAATTAAATAAAATTGAATAAGCAAATCAATGATAGTAGCTTTTATATGAAACGCGTCAAATGCCCAAAACCAGTCTCACACAAAAAGCCAACAAAACACTGCGTTTACTTATTAAATCAACAATACAATAGCTCTCTCTCTCTCTCTCTCTCTCTCTCTCTCTCTAGCTTTTATCATACTTTTACCACTTCCTCTTCGTCACCCCTTTGACGGTTAGATTTAAATGGTTCAAATCTTCAATGGTCAATATTCAAAATCCTTAATATGTTATTCTTATTACCACAAAATAGAACGCTCCCTTTTTCTCTCTTCAATTTGAACGCTGGAATTGAATTGAATTGAATTCTTTAAGTTTTTTGTGTGTCATAATATTCTCTTTTTAGGGTCTCCAGCTTTGAACACCGTGTTTCGTGTGAAGCCTTGAATCGTCTTCCAGCCCCATAACATACACACACAGCACCTACTAATACAAAAGAAATTAGGACCCACTTTTAGTGGGCCTTCTAACAAAATTATAAGTTTAATTAGTGAGTTTTAGTTGTTTTGAGACCATAAAACATTTTAATTTTAAAAATAAAATATTAAAAAATCAGTTAAAATGAAAAATATTTGAGGACCCATTCAAAATATTTTGCCTGGGGGTCTAAAAGTACCGTTGAGTCGGTCACCCCTACACGCATATATAAATAGCTCCTCCCTCCAATATTCTTCATAAACCAAAACGAAAAAGAAAATATCAAACAAGAAGAAAATTTAAGCAAGCTCGGTCTCTGCAAGTATGGTGTTTGGATGGAGAAGAAGAAAAGCCGGCGAACGTGGCAAGAAGAAGGTGAAGAAGCTCGGCGAGCTGGATATGGAGGTTGCGATCCCAGACCATTTTCTGTGCCCAATAACGCTGGACTTGATGAAAGACCCAGTCACATTGTCTTCCGGCATAACCTATGACCGAGAAAGCATTGAGGCCTGGCTCGAAGCTGGGAATTTCACATGCCCAGTTACGAATCAAGTACTCAGAAACTTCGATCAGATTCCAAACCACAGTCTGAGGAAGATGATCCAAGAATGGTGCATGGAGAATCAAAACCATGGCGTTCAGCGAATCCCGACGCCCCGAATCCCAGTTATGGCAATGGAGGTTTCAGAGATTCTATTTAGCATTTCTTCTTCAGCGAAGCGTTTCGATCAAAATGGGTGTTTGGAATCTGTGCGGAAAATCCAGAAATGGGCTTCTGAGAGTGAAAGGAATAGGCGCTGCATCGTCGAAAATGGTACCGCCGAAGTGTTGGCTTCTGCATTTGATCGTTTCGCTCACCATGCGTTCCGCGCAAGTGTGAGCTTGTGCGAAGAGATTTTGTCTGCGTTGCATTGGATGTTTCCGTTTGATAAGGAAACTATGAGGTACTTGGGATCTCAAGCTTCTTTGCGTTGCATGGTATGGTTTCTGAAGCACAGTAGTACTGATATTTCAACAAAACGGAACTCCATTTTAGTACTGGAAGAGCTTGTTTCTTGCAGTGATGATGATCAGAAACATGCAGAAGAACTTGCAGACATTGATGGAGTTGAAGGAATTCTGGTTGAATTTGTCAAAAACAAGTTTGTGCCACTATGACAAAAGCTTCTCTTATGTTAATCTACTACTTAGTTTCATTGTCTTCGTCAGAGAGATCGAAGAAATTGTCTGCGGCATTTGTTGAGATGGGCTTGGTTTCTTTGCTTCTAGGAATTCTTGTGGATCACTCAGATAAAGGTATAAGTGAGAAAGCTTTGGGAGTTATGGATGAGCTTTGTGATTGTAAAGAAGGAAGAGAAGCAGCTTATGGAAATGCTCTAACCGTACCAGTTTTGGTGAAGAAATTGTTGAGGGTTTCTGATGTGGCTACCGGGTTCTCAGTCTCTGCCATTTTGAAGCTCTGCAAGTTTGCAAGTATGGAAGAAGAAGAAAGAGCTTTGGTTGAAGCCCTACAAGTTGGTGCTTTTCAGAAGCTGTTGTTGATTTTGCAGGTTGGTTGTGGTTTTGAGACAAAGAGAAAGTCACAGAGCTTTTGAAGCTGCTGAATCCTTACAGAGCTGGGTTAGAATGCATTGAATCTGTGGATTTCAAGAATCTCAAAAGATCATTTTGATAAATTTTGTTGTGAAGTAAAATATTAGATATTTCTTAACTTAGTTTTGCATCTTTTATTTTTATTTTTTAATTTCTTCAAATATATCTTCAACCAATTGTAATTTGATTTATTCATACATTAGTAGACGTTGTTACAAACATATATATATATATATATATATATATATATATGTACATATATATATGGTGAGAAGCATCATATATACTAAGGAATGAAATAATCTAGTGTTCAAAAGTTTCCATGAACATAATAGTACACCTTTTTTGATCATCCAAGCCGTTTCGTTATATTGTGAGTCTAATCAACCACATAATTGATCATCCTATTTGACCCTTTGTAAATAATAACAAGTTATAAATATATGTACAACTTTTTGTCGTAATTTTATTGGGGTGGATACACACACATTATAATTGAAGCAAAAAGAAGTTAAATTCAAATCTACCATTTTAATACTACAAATTGGGCAGGGTCAGCATCAGACGGGCATGATTATTGTGCCATAAAGTGATCGCGCAGCGATTGATTGGTGCTTTTATAGGGGATTGGATAGCAGCTGCGGTGGTCACACCAAATGTGAGTTCTTTATAAAAGCTACACGAAAATGAAGTGCCATTTTATTCACTTTCTAGTTGTGACTGAAGATAATTAAATTTGGCACATGTTCTTCAATTAAATTTAACCAAAAACAGTTTGATTTGTAAATGTATGTTATATATATACTTACTGACAAGACCATATGACTTAATTGTTGAGCATGTGACTAGTTGAGCAATGAAGTCTGAAACCTTGAAGCATGTGTATTATGTGGTCGTATACTAGTTAGTTTCCAACCAAAAATCAGACCAGAGTTTATCATGGGAGTAACTAATTTATCTTCACCTAGAAAGGGACCTATGTTTCAAATTGTGGGTGTTGGTATGTGAGTTGGGAGTGGTATCAATTTGCCCACGTTTTTTTAATCTTTTGGCTTACTCTTACAAAGTCAACATGGATCTCAATGTGTACTCAATATTGATTTTGAAGAGGTTTTGCTACGGAAAAAATAAAAATAAAATGGTGTTTGTCACGGGCTTAACCTAGCTACAAATATTATAAAAGCAATAATTGTATATTTGATTAATACTGGATTAATGTTTTTAGCCTTTTTATACCTAATTTTATAATATCAATAAAACTATAATTAGAAAGAAATTTGTTAACTTTATTTTTTAATTAGCATAATAATTTATTATCAATTTCATTTAGAATGTTACTTTCTCGTATTAGATTATATTAATTTGTCACTTATAATACCATATAACTTGTCTTAACTAGTGGAAAATATAAGTTGAGAAACTTCTTTTACTTGTAGAATGACTCTTATAGTATACCTTCTATTTAGTAGAGACTTTTAAATTAGAAAGAGAGATTTATTGGTTGAGAGAAAAATAGGAAAAATTAGCTGCTCAAATAGGCCATTTTTTTGGGTACAATTCTTGTCAAATAAACCTAAGAAATTACATAACAAAGCCATATGACTTCAACATTTATTTCATTTATTTGGGAAAAAATGTTTTAGAAAATAACTTTCGTTGAAATCTTTTATTGGTAAGATGACTTAGTATTATCAAATCGATTGGTAATGCACGTTTAGAATAAAAAAAAGTATGAACAAGGAAAAATAAAGCAGATAGAATAAAAGTCTAAAATGTGATCAGAAGAATAATGTTATCATTCTAGAATCTAAACCACAAATAGGCAATATGAACAACTAAAACCTACCCAGTCACTCGCTTCACATGGAAACGCTAGGGATTGAAATTGATTCTTTGAAAACTATACATGCTTCTAATCCATGCCATTGAACAAATGCAGCCTTGACTCATACTTATTATCCACTTAATAATCTGATTTGAGACAGAAATTATCCCTCATTCCCAAGTATATGTAGATATTATTTTTATTTTATATTTTTCTAATGAATATTTAGTACCAATGGATGGCTTCATTGTAGATTTCCAAACAAGTTGAAATGACAAGAATTCGAGAAAGATAAAATATAGAAAAATATGTATGCCATCCACTTTATAATTTATAATATATATATATATATATATATATATATATATATATATATATATATATATATATATATATATATATATATATAGTTTCCACCTCCGTTCTTAGTTTGGTGCTTTTTCTGTTTTAGTTTATAAATAAGATTTCTTTCTTTTACCAAAGAGGGGAAAAATGAAAGGGAAAAAAAAGAAAAGAAAAAGGAAGCTGTCTTTATTCAAATTGAAAAATACTGTACAGATCAAGAAACAACAAACCACCCAATAACCCAAAAAGAAGAAGGGAAAAAAGAAAAAATCAAAATGAGCTTATTTAAAAAATCAATCAGTGAATACTAGACCTAATAATTAAGAAATGAATCTAAATAAGAATGGCCCCTAGAATTTACCTCACTTCCTTTGCTCAGTTTATCGTAGCACAAAACCCAGTGAGTATATACATTAACCAATAATTAGCAAAACTTGATCAATCTTTCACCTGATGATGCTGACTTTGACGGAGCATGGATGAAACAGTCAATTATTCCTGCCTAATATAAGGAGAGGAACTCAATTCTGTGCTGAAAAATGAATCATCCCCAGGAATTCCAAAGAAATTCTCATCCTTCTCTTCAACCCACTTGAGGACCTCCCTTATGTACTTCAATGCTTCATCAACTGAGATTCGTTCCTGGCTCGGGTTTGGCACATACAACTTTTGGCCATTTATGGAAGAATACAGTCCTTTGAATTTCATTGCCACATAATAATATGCTTGCTGTGCCAATGTCTGATTGTTGTTGTGGGGCTTAACAGGGCTGAAGTCACTGAACCACTCGCAAACTGATATCGGAACCTGATTTATTTTGTCTTCAAAGGCATCATATTTGTTCAGCAGGAGAACAAAAGGAGTGTCTCTAAAACATGGATGGCTCACTAAACTCTCGAACAAATGTTTGCTTGCCAGCATTTTATTACAAAGAGGATCAGTATCTTGTACCCACATTTGATCGTAGTCGCTCAGTGCAACACAAAATATTATTGCCCTGACATCTTCAAACATTTCCAGCCATTTGCAACCATCATGCAGCCCTTTTGAATTAATGCGAACTAGTTGGTACCTGAAACAACAAAATCAAGTAAACAACATATAATGGGTTCAGCGAAAAATACATAAGAAAAAAGGATAAAGTTCTCTCCAAGGTAAAAAGAGAATATTTTACTTGGTCAAATATGGTGGGCAATCAAAGTTTTCATTGTATAACTCAGACATGGGGCTTCTATCATCAAATGAAAATTCCATGGAGGCAAGACCGTTGTTCTGAGAAACTCCCTCAGCATATAAAATGTCCTTCTCTGAAGGTTCATACTCATTGCTTGATACTTCTATAGCCTGTTAAAAATTTAAGACCAACATCCATACAAATAATCACCAAATATTAGAAAATTCTGTAAACGAAAATCATAGCAATTCAAGCTTGCCTGCCATTTCTTTAACCGAGTATTAGAGAAACATATTTCATCCACATATTAAAAATAAAAACCAAAAAATAAAAGGAGTCACAGCGTTTGAAAACATTAAGGTGAATCAAGTGCACTTGTAAGGCTTTCATAGTCCAAACAAAAGATTACAGGAGCCCCTTGCATAATTTATTTTACACCTCCAAGGCCCACTTTTTGTTGAAGACCTTAGAGCAAAGGCTATTTCATACTTATGCATTGACAATCAAACCATAACCTCCATTCATCATAGGGCTTGAGACTGATGTATGAATTAACAATTTTGATTTGGATAGAAATTAAATTTTTATATAAAACATATTTGTAACTGGATTTTCTTCTCATTCCCCCAATCATTCACTTTTAGATGGATAATTTTAGTGGATTTGGAAGGATTGTACTTCCCTTTAACCATACTCTCCTTCCTCCTATTCCCACTACTAAATTCTTTCCTCCTCTCCTTACACATAAATCCTTCAATCTGAAACAAAGAGAAATATAGTTTATCCATACCTGATCTAAGAAATACTTGGCAACATCAGGAAGACAATGCAATTCGTTCCTTCTTTTGTATGTTTCCTGAATGGCTGAATCTTTCCAAATTTCATCCACAATAGGAGCATACTCACGTGTTGCAGCAGGAAAGAAAGCATCCAAGTCTCCCGTTGCCATAATATCCAGCAACCAGTCAGAAAAATGCTTGAATCTTTGATTGATTGAATAGATGCATTGCGGCTTTCATCAACTACACTTTCAAGCACATTTGTTTCACTGTCAAACATTGCTTAGAGAAATAATGATGTCCATGCTATGTCATTATGTTTAACAAGCCAGACAAATAAAATAAAAAGAGAGAAGCTTACAAGTATTTGACAAACTAATTAATGCTGATAGATTATGCTGTTTCTGTCAGTAGCTTGACTCTATTTAATTTTCAATATAAAATTACCACAAGAAAGATAATGATTCACGAACAAGATTGCATTAAATCAGTATTGATTCGACACTCGACTTGTTAATCAAATTCTGGAATTTCATTGAAAGCCATCTAGTAGCTCTTACTATTTTAAAAATGATCAATTTACCCTATTATTTATCTTCAGACCGCGTATGTGAGGTATAAGTTTAATCATTGAACCAAGCTTAGAAAGTTTAAGAAGACATAGCAGTTTATATTCCAAAGTGAAATCGTGATTTCATGGCTAATTAAAAATGCATACCATAAAAGTAGTGAATCTTGAAGTGGTGAAAATGCAAAAAGTAAAGACGAAAGAAAGAAAGAAGTAAAGTTGAGACCTGAGAGAGACTCTTTAGCATCCATAGCAGTACTATTTTTCTCCATTAAAGCTTCCTCTTCAAAACGTTCTCGGCCTTCAAGTATAATGCTTAGATACTTGTACATATTGCTTTGAATCATAAGCTTGATATGCTGCATCTCTTCAGGAGTAAACCTGTTTCCATATAAAAACTTGGCCTGTTCCATGAAGATACAAAGGAGACCTGAGCTTTTATATAACCATATTGCTGATTAAAAACTACGATTGCAATCATGCTTGTGCAAAAGACATGGAACTTCTGTATTGAATTAAACTTATTTGTAGAACTTGGCTCGTTTCATAAAATTAGGAAGGCCATCATAAGCCATGTTGCCAATTAAGAAACAAGATTGTCTCATGATTGTGCAAAGAAAAACAAGCTTCCAAGCTGAGTATTCACAATAAACTAAAAATACATTCTGGTCATAGGGAAATAATCCCTTGCTCCCTCCTTCCTAAGCTATAAAAAACCAAACTTCCAATTAAGAGATGTGATTGAAAGAAAACAGGTCTCAAGCTTCTAAACCAAGCACTTAAAAAGGAGATAATTGATTACAAAAATTACAAACATTTTCCAGCAAATATGAGAATGAAATTTGTATTTCAAGTATTGGACACTACTATCAGACTTTAGCAGACCAATTATATATAAGGACCAAAAAAATTAAAAAGAGGAGAAAAAGAAAACCTATTTACCTCCTCTGATGTTTTAAAACATTGTTTGAGAATACAAAGTAACAATAATAATTCATGACAGATAAACTCCATGGAAGCTCAATCAAAAGCAGTAAAATGCAAAATATACCTGCTTGAAGATGGTGCTAGTTCCAGATCCCTCCAACCCAAGTAACAGAAGTTTCTGGACTCTTCCCTGCTCCAAATATTCAGGCACTGACCTCCCTGAAAAAGTACTAGGTTCTTCTCTTGCCCCAGGATTATTACCAGGTGGAACAGGTAATGAGAATAATGAACAAATGAAACAGTGAGCGCCTGCCTACCAAAAGAAAACTGCAACTGTATAAAAATTCAACTCAAACTCATTTCTCAAATCCAAACTTGCACCAAACAATAGATATTTGATATCACAGATATGAGAGAACCTTTCCCCATATGTTCCCCTTTATGTTATTTTGACCTTCCTCCTCATATGATCCATCATCATAAACCCAAAATGAGTATCTGGAGGACACTGTACATTTGCCAGCTGGAATGAAAGCAATACAATTAGCAATAAATAAGCTAGAAGGGATACTAGACCAAAGCATTAATGGATTTAAGCAAAATAATTTGGCGTATAATATCACAAAGAAGATAGATTATGCCAGGAAAGAATAACATTAGTATTTAAATGTAGACCACAAAATAATTCTTCAATATATTATAGTTGTAATCCACAAACAATCAAAATCAATCAAGAGCACCATTAAAACCTTCAACTACAGGCTTACCATCTTATAAACAAAAGGAAAAAGTTATGCGAATAGTTTGCAAGGGAAAAAGGTCTTAAAACAAATTAAGAAGTTACAATATGTAAGTATTTCACTTTGTCTCTCATGGAGCCTATGGAGGGAAATAAATAGGATTTTTAAGGGTATAAATTGTATTTTTGGAACTGGAAACCCACATGTTGAAACTTCTTGTTTCTCAGATCATAGGAAGATTTCTCTATCATTAGATTTTCTGTTCAATTTATAGGAGAGTATTAGAGTAAAATATAGCCTGGTTTTGATTCTCCAGTGAGCCAAATCACTAGTTTAGTTCCTCCTTATTTTTAGCATTGAATAGATCCTTTACAAGTTACAATACACGATATCCCTTATCAAAGAGAAATATAAGTTATCAGATTATTTAGTATTATAATCTCCTTAAACCATTGGAATCCAACATAACTAATACTCCCAAGCAAATTACTTTTTGAACTTTTCACATAAATTTTATTTTGAAAATCGTTAACAAATAATTTTACATCCTTCAAACATATACACACAGTCTTGATCTTAAATCCCTTATTATTGGTTAATATGGACACATGCTACTGCTCAATGTATGCTCCCATCATTTCTCCCAGACACTTCAGATTTTGCAAATATCTAAACCCTTCCCAACCAGCCATTTCACTGTTAACACCCTTAAAACTGACAACCTAAGAGTGTGGCATGGCGGATACCTTCAAAACATAATGGGATGGCGTCAGGTAACAGAGAAAATGATGATAAAGGGTAAGTACAAGGGCTTAAAATAATACATTAAGGAAACGACTCCACGTTGCCTACTGATAATGTCTCAAAATTCATGATCACTTGACCATATTTTTGTCAAGAAGATATCTTTTCTCTTTCATTTACCAAAAATGATATATTTTCTCTTTAATTATTGAGATGCTGTTTTTCTGTATCCCATCAAATTCCTTATGTAACTACTTAAGGATATTATCTTGCTGGTCAATGGCATGAATCATCAAATTGAATTCTTTACTTTTCTAAGTTTTGCTTTTATCATTGGATGTTCTGAAGCTGTACGTATTAGCTTATATTAGACGTTAGTGTTTTTTTTTCCTTATGCATGACTTGGTGTTAAAAGCTGACGCATTATATCAACGAATAATACTTCTTGTGATTCATATAGCTGATTCAACAATCTCATATGTAAATAATCAAGATTTGCTAATGAACTATTCAATTTTGGTTAGCTGTCTATCGATGGCCTAAAAAGAAAGTGGATAAAGCGTGCATACCTTCAAAACTTTAAGCTCAATCTTAGTGATCTCACGACCATTTATGAAAACTCTCGTGTTACCATTGCTTGCATCAGATCGAAGTTTTCCACCCACATTCAACTTTGAACTAATTATCCTATCAGGCTTCTCTCCCTCCTGAAACAAAATGCTTACAGATCACTATGGAATTTTCCATTTTCTTTAATCAAGAACGAAACTGAAAACACCATTTTCTTATAAAAAGAAAACCCTTCTCTTACCTTTCCCAGAGTCCAGAATCCTTGTCGTACCAATACCTCCCTGGTTTCAACTTTTGAGGAGGAATCGCACAGCCCAAAACCTCAGCCAATTCTTCTTCCCTCAGCTGCCTACCATTCACAACTAGCTGTTCGGGACGAAGCTGATTCGCAGGGCACTCCTTCTCTGCTTTCATTATCTGCCTCACCTCCAATGGGCTACAAACCCTCGACAAAATCCTTGAACACTTTCCCAAAATGGACCTCTTTTCTTCATCAATCGGCTGCCCAATGCAGCTCACGCACTTCCGTCCCTCCGGCATCGACCCCATTGCCTTCAACACACAGTTGCTACAGTACTTCGCATCGCACACCAAGCACGCCTCTTTGTCCTTCAATCTATTGCGTTTCCCACACCGATGACAAATCCCTCTCTTACTCGTCGTACCCTTCTGTATTTTCCGAGTTTCCGCCGCCGGCGATCCCATAGCATCGGTAGCGCTCGACTGCGGCGACGAAAACCTGTCATCGTTGTCGTCTTCTTCTTCTTCATCATCGTTCTCTGAATCTTTAGGTGTATTGAAAGTCACAATGCTCGCTCTCTTGCCTTCATTCCCAGCAGGTTTTCGCTCAGAGTTCGAGTCCCTAACCGACGACTCTGAGGAGAACCCTTCATCTCCTCCTCCTCTGGCGTAACTCGATCCATCTCCATTTTGAAGCTCGGACTGCGTCTTCATGGGAACCGAATTCGATCCTGGTTCTTTGCCAATACCACCATTTTTGAACCTATTGAACTTCGACAACTTCGGACAGACCGGTACGGCGACGGGAATCGAAGAAAGTTCCGATACAGAAACCGAAGCCACCGAAGAAGTTCGAAACGAGAGCGAATCGATGCTGAGTGGATCAACCTTAGGGACATCGTAGGGCAACGGAGGACCTTCGTATTCAACGGCAATCGAGTAATCGAGCTGATCTTCGTCCGGCAATGGAGCGCCGGCAGGTAACATCTTTGCCAGCGCTTCCTCCCAAGTTTTCTCATCCTCTGTCTCTGACGCCATTGGAGAAAACCTTGAGTGTGGACCTGTTTGGTTCCCGAGAAAAGCTCGGGGAAGTGGGGAAGTGGAAAGAAGTGGGTGAGAATCAACTAACTAAAAGGTTGCTTCAAAGGCAGAGAGTAAGAGAGAGATCCGAGTTGGAGAGAGTCGGCAGAGCTGGCGGAGCTGGTAACTAGAAAGGAGACGGCGTGAGAGACTAACGGAATACGTCAGCCAGTGCGTCCGTGATTCCGTTAAGATCTGACGTCATGATGCCTCCATATCAGGATTTTAATAAGAGTTTTGGGATTTTGCTAAACTCAACTGCACGTATGCTGAAATTCGGTGCGATCCACGTGAGATTAACTGAATATTACCGTTGAGAAGTTTACACGTGGAGGTTAATTATTAGGCTGCACGAGTTTTTCCCCTTTTTCATCCTTTTTATTGTTTGATTTCATTTTTCTTTTCTTCCATAAGCCAGAGTGTTTGTTCATATTCACAGCTCCTTCATGATCATCAGATAGCTTATTAAATAGCCTATTTTTTTTAAAAAAATTCGTAAAAACTTCAACGAAAAATATCGTCTATGCAAATGGAATGGGATTTTCCATAATCCTGAGCGGTTCGTATCCTTGGTTACTTCATGGTCAAGTAACTTGTTTCAAAAGTCACATTTAAATTTAACCGTGTCTCTTTAATAACTTACAATTGAGAGACTTAATATTTGTAGACCGTTGCATATACATAGTAGAAACGACCAACAAAAATTAAAGGTGTTCACATTCCGTTGTACTTGCAAAAGCATTACAAATATGCAATACATTCACTACATATCAACAAGTAGTTCAATGGTTACATAAGTCTTAATTAACACCAAAGGGAAAAGAGAGATGATGTTGTTCGCCCAAAGAAACGCAAAATGCGGAGACTAGACAACAAAGACTTCCCACCTCTATGCCAATGGCATGCAGAACCTTTTAAGTGGTGCATGCAACCACTATGAGCTGGACATAGAAACAGAGTGATTAGCAGGCAATTGATGTTGAAATGAGAGGGCGGTGTTGTGTAACAGAGAGTGAACAATATTTATGAAAATGGAAATGGTAAATAAAATCAAACATGTTTCTATTTAAGACCTATGATTTGTAGAAGAGGAATTTACCATATATCAGGCGTTTGAGTGGAATGCTTTGGAAATCAGTTACAAAGACAATCATTTTGCCCTTTCTTTTCATCCATCTCTACTCCTTCAAGAGAAATAATGGTAGAGGTAGAACCTGCTACATCTTTGCTTGACCCAAGGGGAGGCAGAGGAGGGAAGCGTTTCAGCTTTGGCATGGTAATGGTAGTGCCTGCTACTTGTTTGCTTGGCGGAACTGGAGGTAGAGGTGGGAAGCGT
Organism: Rhamnella rubrinervis; assembly: GCA_007844105.2. Lineage (NCBI taxonomy): Eukaryota > Viridiplantae > Streptophyta > Magnoliopsida > Rosales > Rhamnaceae > Rhamnella > Rhamnella rubrinervis. The sequence continues at coordinate 16,256,478 of CM017585.2, forward strand.
TTCAGCTTTGGACATTCTTCTATCTTAATATGTTTCAAGGAAGGAAAATCCATCTTAGTATTGCTGCAGAAGATCATCAACTTTGGAAGCTTGTGCAATACCAGATGGCTTAAATTTGGGAGAGTGGATGAGATGCTTGATGATGTTTCTTGGGGATCCAGCTCATCAGATGGTTCTATTATTTCCACCATCTTATAACATTTTTCAACCTGCAAAATTCTCAAGTTCTGGAGATTGCACAGCAATGCCAGTGTGAACAGCCTCTTTATATTATTACATGAATCTATTGTAATTTTTTTAAGGCAAGAAAAAGTGGCAGTGTGGAGTGCTGATGATGCACTTCTCTTCACCTCCACCAAATCGCTCAAGTTCCGCAGATCCCTGAGATATAGTGTTTCGAGGATTTGGAAAGCTGGAACGCTAAAAGAAGAACAAGGGAGCAACTGCTTTATCCTACCACAACTTTTAATCACCAACTGTCTCAAATCAAAAGCCCTCTGGTCGCAAAAAAATGTTACTAGGTCTACATTGTCAAGCATTTCAATTCCTAGTGATTCCATGTGATTAGGGAGTATAACTGAGCGTTCTCCACCTATGCTTGCACTTGCATCATCCTCTTTTAAATCTACATTATTTCCAAACGTCAAATAATTATCAGTGGGGCCTCCATCCTTCCATGAATTCACACAAGCATTGTACTCATTCAAGTCACGAAAATATGTCCTAAGAGTTTCCAACTTTCTCAAACTTGCAATCTCCTCTGCTCTTATGGTGAATTCTTCCGTACCAAGTGCAAGATATTGGAGATTTGATAGTTTCCATAAAATACCATCAAGTCTCACCTCTATAGGACACGCAAGGTCTAGGTATCTCAGGTTAGTTAACGTGTCAATGCCCTGAGGTAATTCTCTGAGTCCTGAGCTAAAAAGGTCCAACCTTCTTAAAGCCTTGAGATTTTCTAAAGATGACACGTACTCCAAAAAGAAACAATGTCGAAGCACTAAGGAAGTGAGACATTGCAACTTATAGACTGAAGTTGGTAACTTATAAATTGAAGAATGGGAGAGATCGAGAATGGTGAGTCTATTCATATGTGTAAAAAAACAATCTGGAATGCTTATAGAGGGGACATTAAAGCAGAGCATAGTGGAAAGTGAAGCACATCTGGGTGATGCATGAGGAGTACGATATGGGTTAAAGTCGGACACTAGTAACGACATCCGCACAGTATCCTCCATCAACTTGACATCTTCCAATTTATCTATAGCTTCAACTCCCACCAAAAATCGAGGACTGTTCATACTTGCAATTTTGATTGCCATATCTCTTACCACATCATGCATCTTCACATACTTTCTTCCAAATCTAAATCTTCGTTCCAATAAGCAACTATTTTCAAGTTTATTCAATATTGTATGACCCCTGTTTAATTCTGCTCGCCTTGTATTCATTTCATGAATCAGTTTCTCGTCAATAAAATGTTGAATCAACCCTTCTCTGTATATCTCATAGTCTTCAGGATATAATGCACAATACAAGAAACATTGTTGGAATGCTGGATCTAATTTGTCAAAGCTATATTTCATTACTTGAAATAACTTACCAAATTCCAGCTCATCTTGCCCTAAACTTGGATTCTTCATTTGCTCCAAAGCATCATTCCACTGACATATGTCATCCACCCCTCTCACGCATCCAGCTGCTAAAATAATTCCCAAAGGCAAACCCGCAAACTCATTCACCAGAGGCTTGGCAACTTCTTCAATATCAGATGGAAATGTAGCGCTATGCTCAAGGTGCATGTGGAATAGGAATAGTTCCCAAGCATCATTCTCAGAGAGTGGCTCCACTTTGATTATCTCCTTGCAATTCATCATTCGACACACATCCAATGATCGAGTTGTAATGATCAACTTACATCCGATTTCATTTGCAGGAATTCCCACCTCATCCAATTTAATAGGATCCCAAATGTCATCTAAAATGAGGACAAAATTCTTCTTTTTCCTCAGGACACTTGCTAAAACCGCTGCCCTTTTTCTCTCGTCTTTTTCATCCAAAAAACCTAAACCCAATGCATTTGCAATGTTATCCTGCAATTTCAATGTTCTGCAATTTTGTGACACAGTGACCCAAGCAACTGAACTGCTTGGGTGACCCAAGTTGGTCATGAACATGTGTGATTAGGGTTGTTTTCCCAATCCCTCCCATGCCAAACACTCCGACGCTTGGAATGTTGTCGTTCATCAGCTTTTCCCAAATCGCAGTTTTATTTTTCTGAAAACTCTCACCAACTAGTTCCGTAGTTACCATTGGAACTCCACTATCACAAACTTGAAGTGTAAGCCCTCCATGAAATACACCTCTCTGAATAAGTTGGTTCACTTCTGTTGTATGTCTATCAATAGAGTTGCGCAGTGTCAAATGGTCGAATATACTCCTTTCTTTAACTCGTGCCTCTAAGTTTTGAACTTCATTTTTAATTCTCCCAACCTCTTTTAACCAGTTTTCCACTTCCTTCCTTGGTTTCTTCATTAGCAACTGCTCTGCATATTCAAGCTCGACCTTAACATCATGCTCTTTGCTTACCAGATGTTCCAACTTTCTTTTTAGTTTATTCCGCTTTTCATCATCGGTTTCCATTAAGTGCCCTGCTAAATTGTTTAGGGATTCCATACCTGGCACATATGCATAAGGTTTCATGAAGACAAATTCATTCCAACAGAATTTTTTCTCTCATGAATTATTGGAAGCTAAAAATGGGATACAAGTACTGCTTATAAAAATCAAAAGGTAACCAATATTTGTCGACGGTAGAAACAGACCATATGTACCCAATGTGGTATGTGCACATTCCACACCCAAGTTTCTTTTGAGTAGTTATGAAAATATAAAAAACTAAGCTACACACAACTAAGTCTATTACATACAACAAGTAATTAGTTAAAAAAAGAATAGTTGAAAATTAGCCAAATAATTCTAATAATACATGTCAATCGTCGTAGCAATGCCAAACGGGCACTAGGGTCTCAATCTCATAGTTTTACTTTTAATAGCCTTGAAACACTGTATAATACACATATATAACAAGATCTACTACATACTATAAGTTAATAATTAAAATAATAATATAAAATATGGAATAATAGTTTTCAAATCTGGGAAAAAAAAAATAGCAAAATAAAACTAAAAAAAAGTAACCAACTGCTAACCTTAACGAGTAAGGAACAATGATCTGAGTTGTTAGAAGACTGAAAGAACTGAAACCAACGAAAATATTGTAGAAAAATAGAAAACCCCTTGATCTGATCTTGTCAGTGTTGATTGTTGTTTCTGTGAATTAACCAAGTACTACTTATCAAATTCTAGAGCATTAAATTATCATAAGCATTAAAACCCAATTAATATGATGCAAAAGTAACAATTTTTTCAATAACAAGGATAGTTTCTTGCTTTTACAAAAATAAATAAATAAAGGATATACAGTTTCTTGCTGACAGTACGTTTTCACTCACAATTCAAAGAAAAGAAAAACAGAAATTGCACATATGTTTCGTTTGTCTTTTATCAATAATGATGGAAGTATAATGTACTTAGCAAATTCAAATGACTAATAAGATGTATTACAAACCGTAATTAATTAGCAAAAATAATAATAGAAATTTTCATAATACATGTTAATAATCACCAACCTACGTAGTTTTCTATAACTTCAATGTAATCCCTAAATTTAATGAGAATATAGTCTAATATTGTTAAACTTAAAGATGCAAAATTAATGGTTTTAGTGTAGAGAAACCATTCATTAAGAGACTGATGAAGTAGAGAAACCAGTGAAATTCCAGAAAAGTAGAAAACCAACCATTTAAGTTGATAATTAATCTTTCTGTGAAGTATATATATCAACAGCATTAGTTTATCAGCAAGCATAAAAACCCAACGGAAAGCATGCAAAAGTTATATATATATATATATAAATTAAACGAAAATGAAAAAATATGTACTATAGAGCAAGCAAGAAAAGTTAGCAAAAATATAACTACCTAATATAGAGAAGGTTAATAAATCACTAATCAGAAACGATGTGTAGTAATTAACCAATAAAAAGAAAATAAGAAAACAATTTGTACAAGTCAGATGTGATCCATAAATTTGTAGAAGCCAAAGTTAAAAGATGTAAAATTTTAGTGAAGTAAAATAAATAACTTAACCAACGAAGCTGCAGGAATAGAAATTGCAGAAGAAGTAGAAGACTAGCTTGCTTTATGATCTGATGAATGATTATTAGTCTTTCCGGTAGGTACGTGAAACCCAATAAGTGAGAAGATCAAGAAAAAAGAAAGAAAGAAAGAAAAGAAAACGGTGATGAGTTTCGTTGCAGGAAACGCAATGGAAGAAGCAGGCCTAAAAGTCTTTGCATTCACCATTTTAAAATCCATAGAGCTTTGAAAAGCTCGGACCCGGTCAAGATCCGACCAACAAGCATCGCTTAACTACTACACTTGTGTAATACGAATAGTTTATTAGTTGCGTTTACCTGTGAGATTAGTTTAGTATGTCTGCTAGCTTAACTATGAGATTAGTTTAGTATGTCTGCTAGCTTCACATACAAACAGAGTGATTTAGCAGCTATATTTAACCATGTCTCTTTAAAACTTCTAAATTGAGAGACTCAATATTTGCGTATCATTGTTACAAGTAGACTGTTATATATATATATATATATATATATATATAGTAGAAATGACGAACAAAAATTAAAGGTGTTCAACATTCCATTCTGCATTCAAAAGCATTACAAATATGCAATACATCCACTACAAATCAAAAAGTAATTCAATGGATATGTAAATCTTAATTAATAACAGAGGGAAAAGACAGATTGATAGTGTTCACCCAAAGAAAAGCAAAATGTGTAGACTTTGACAGCAAACACTTTCCTTTGCCAATGGCATGTAGAGCCTTTAAGCGGTGCAACTGCTAGGAGCTGGACATAGAAACATAGTGATTGGCAGCCATTACTGTTGAAATGAGAGGGCGGTGTAGTGTAAGAAAAGAAAAACTATTTTTACAAGTCAGATGTGATCCATGAATTTACATAAGCCAAAGTTAAAGATGCAATATTTAAGTGAAACAATTGCAGAAGAAGTAGAAAACTTGCTTCTTGAGCTGACGAAAGGTTATTAATCTTTGTGTACGTGAAACCCAATAAATGAGAAATTTAAGAAAAAGAAAAAGAAATAAAAAAGAAATTGCCGATGAGTGTCGTTTCAAAGCAAAATGATCACTGCAGGAATGCCAATGGAAGAAGCCTAAAACTCTTTTCATTCTTTGCATTGACAATTTTAAAGTACATGGAGCTTGGAAATTAAGTCGGACCCAACAAGAAGTCTAGTCTAGTAGGAATAGTTTATTAGCTGCAATTGGAACAGGCGTTTACTTATGGAAAAGCCAAAGAAATACTGAACAAACAAGCAAGAAAGGACCTATATATTCTATTAGTAAAACCTGACACGAGCAAGAAAACACACTTTTATTAGTTCAAAGAAATAAAGAAGAAAGCAAACAAGCATGTCCCTATAGATGAAATTTATGGTCTTTTTATATTATCAACTAACAGGCTCAACGGGTTTTAAGGCTATGTTTAGTAGCAAGGAGAGGCAGGGGAAAGGATGAGGAGGAAATAGAGAAGTAAGAGGTGAAAGGAACAAGTAGATTAGATTGATCACTGTTTAATTAAAAATTTATTAATTAATTATTAAACTTCTTTTTCCTATCCTTAATCTAATACTTGAGCGATTAATTTGGAAGGGGTTACGGTGGAATTCTCATTCAACTTCTTACACTCTTCCTTCGTTTATCTGCTCTGCTAAACAACCACCACCGCACCTTTTATGATCATCCACCGCTCTCTCCCTCTCTCTCAATTTCTGCACTAATCTCTTACCAAACAGGGCTAAGGATTTGTAGCCCAATTTCAAATTAATTAAAATTTTAATCTATAAAGTTTAAATTGCCCCCGGATGCCGGAGATTCAGGACGTGTTTTCCTTCCTCCATTTTGTGGGTTCAGTAGTCTGCACTTCATTTCGAAGCTAATGTGAAGTGGAGTTTGTGTATTTTCTTGTAACTTACAGCATATTCATTTTTCTTTCTTTTAAAAAAAAAAAAAATCTTTGTTTTATTATTGATCACCATGTTTATTTAAAAAATATGTTGCCTCATAATTTGCATATTTCAGATCATGTTTTAGATTATTAAACTGAGCTACTTTAGGGTACAATGAATTTGGGCAATGATGACATTTAATATATATTTGAACGAAGATTATCCCTACAAATGGAATGGGGTTTCCATAAACCTGATTCGTTCGTGTTCTTAGTTACTTCAAGATCAAGTAACGTGTTTCAAAGTCTCCATTAAATTAAAAAACGGATATGTGGCATGCATAGGCGCATTTAACAGCAACTCATAGGCGCTTCTATTAAATTATTTTTAAAATAAAAATTCCGTGCCTCTAACTCATCTTAAAAAATTAACTTGTAAGATGAGGATCGTCCAATGCTTATATAGTCCAAATCCTTAGTGTGCCCATTCATGTGTACTTTTATATCTATATTTCAACACCCGTAAAGGCATCAAAATTGAACATTATTCTATTTCAACACTCCTCCCACTTGTAACATAATGAAATTGATCCATTTGGAAATTACCATAGAACCAAATTAAAGAATAAAAATTAATATTTTTACAAGTGGCTCTCATATCATATTAAAATATTATTTTCAATTTATAAGTCCATAACAGAGTGATTTAGCAGCTAAATTTAACTGTCTTTAAAAACATATAGACTGTTGTATATATATATATATATATATATATATATAGTAGAAATGACGAACAAAAATTAAAAGTGTTCAACATTCCATTCTGCATGCAGCATTACAAATAGCTTGTTAAATAGCCTATAAAAAAAAAAAAAAAAATCATAAAAGAGCATCAACGAAAAACATCCGCTATGCCAATGGAATGGGGTTTGCATAATCCTGAGCGGTTCGTATCATTAGTTACTTCATGGTCAACTAACTTGTTTCACTTGTTTTAAAAACTTCCAATTGAGGGACTTAATATTTGAAGACCGTAACATAGTCGAAACGACGAACAAAAGTTAAAGGTGTGATACAAAAGCATTCCGTTGTGCATGCAAAAGCATTATAAATATGCGATACATCCACTACAAATCAACAAGTAGTTCAATGGGTATATGAGTCTTAATTAACACCCAAAGAAACGTAAAATGCGGAGACTAGACTTCCCTTAGCGGCATGCAACTGCTATGATCTGGACATAAAAACAGAGTGATTAGCAGGCAATTAATGTTGAAATAAGAGGGCGGTGTAGTGTAACAAAGAGAAAACAACATTTATGAAAATGGAAATTGTAAATAAAATGAAACATGCTACAATTTAAAACACATATGATTTGTAGAAGAGGAAGTTACCAGATATCAGGCGTTTGAGTGGCATGCTTTGGAAAGTAGTTACAAAGACAACCATTTCGCCCTTTCTTGTTCATCTATCTCTATTCCTTCAAGAGAAATGGTAGAGGTGGAGCCTGCTACATCTTTGCTTGTCCCAAGTGGAGGCAGAGGAGGGAAGCGTTTCAGCTTTGTGGTAAAGGTAGTGCCTGCTATTTCTTTGCTTGGCGGAACTGGAGGTAGAGGAGGGAAGCGTTTCAGCTTTGGCAAGCGTTTCAACTTTGGCATGGTAAAGGTAGTGCCTGCTACTTTTTTGCTTGGCGGAAGTGGAGGTAGAGGAGGGAAGCGTTTCAGCTTTGGACATTCTTTTATATAAATATCTTTTAAGGAAGGAAAATCCATCTTAATATTGCTGCAGAAGATCTTCAACTCTGGAAGTCCGGACAAATGCAGACGGCTTAAATTTGGGAGAGTGGATGAGATGCTTGATAATGTTTCTTGGGGATCCAGCTCATCAAATGGTTCTATTATTTCCACCATCTTATAACAATGTAGAACCACCAAGCATTCCAACTTCTGGAGATTGTACAGCAATGCCAGTGCGAACAACCTCTTTATATCATGACAAAACGATAGTTCAATTTTTTTAAGGCAAGAAAAAGTGGCAGTATGGAGTGCTAATGATGCAGTACTTCTCTTCACCTCTACCAAATCACTCAAGTTCTGCAGATCCTCAAGATGTAGTGATTCAAGGCTTTGGAAAGCTGGAACGCTAAAACAAGAACAAGGGAACAACTGCTTTATCCCACCACAACTCTTAATCACCAACTTTCTCAAATCAAAAGCCCTCTGGTCGCAAACACTTGCTACTACGTCTACATTGTCAAGCTTTTTAATTCTTAGTGATTTAATGTGATTAGGGAGTATAACTGAGCGTTCTCCACTGCTGCTCCCACTTCCGTAATCCTCTCGTAAATATACGAAACAATCAAGTTCAACAGCTTCAAACGAGAACCAATCATTCCTTACTGAAAGTGAGTAATCAGTGGGGCCTCCATCCTTCCATGAATTCACACAAGCATTGAAGTCGTTCAAATCACGAAAAGATGTCCTTAAAGTTTCCAACTTTTTCAAACTTGCAAACTCCTCTACTCTTATGTAGGATGTTTCCACATGATTAAGTACAAGATATTGGAGATGTGATAATTTGCAAAAGTACCATCAGGTATCACATTTAGAGGACACGTAAGGTCTAGGTATCTCAGGTTAGTCAACGTGTCAATGCCCTGAGGTAGTTCTCTGATTCCTGAGTGACGAAAGTCTAACCTTCTTAAAGCCTTGAGATTTTCCAAAGATGACATGTGCTTCAACAACACACAATTTCGAAGCACTAAGGAAGTCAGACATTGTAAGTTATAGACTGAAGTTGGTAACTTATTAATTAGAGAATTGGAGAGATCCAGAATGGTGAGTCTATTCATATGTGTAAAAAAACAATCTGGAATGCTATTACTGTGGACATTAAAGCATAGCATAGTGGAAAGTGAAGCACATCTGGGTGATGCATAAGAGTACGACCTGGGTAAAACTTGGACACTACTAACGACATCCGCACAATATCCTCCATCAACTTGTCATCTCCCAATTTATCTGTAGCTTCAACTCCCACCAAAAATCGAGGACTATTCATACTCGCAATTTTGATGGCCATATCTCTTACGGCATCATGCATCTTCACATACTTTCTTCCAAATCTATCTCCTCCTTCCAGTAAGCAACTATTTTCAAGTTTATTCAATATTGTATGACCCCTGTTTAATTCTGCTCGCCTTGTCTTCATTTCATGAATCAGTTTCTCGTCAATAAAATATTGAATCAACTGTTCTCTGTAAATCTTATAGTCTGCTGGATATAATGCACAATACAAGAAACATTGTTGTAATGTTGGATTTAAGTTGTCAAAGCTATATTTCAGTACTTGAAATAGCTTATTAAATTCCAACTCATCTTGCCCTAAACTGGGATTCTTCATTTGCTCCAAAGCATCATTCCACTGACATATGTCATCCACCCTCTCAAGCATCCAGCTGCTAAAATAATTCCAGAAGGCAAACCTGCAAACTCATTCACAAGAGACTTGCCAATTTCTTCAATCTGAGATGGAAGTATCGAGTTATGCCCAAGGTGCATTTGGAATAATTCCCAAGCATCCTTTTGAGAAAGTGGCTCCACTTTGATTATCTCCTTGCAATTCATCATTCGACACACATCCAATGATCGAGTTGTAATTATCGACTTACATCTGATTTCATTTGCAGGAATTCCCACCTCATCCAATTTAATAGGATCCCAAACGTCATCTAAAATGAGAACAAAATTCTTCTTTTTCCTCAGGAGTGCACTTGCTAAAACCGCTGCCCTTTTTCTCTCGTCTTTTCCATCCAAATCACCTACACCCAATACTTTTGCAATGTCATCCTGCAATTTCAATGTCCTGCAATTTTGTGTCACAGTGACCCAAGCAACTGAACTGCTTGGGTGACCCAAGAGTTGGTTATGAATATGTGCGATTAGGGTTGTTTTCCCAACCCCACCCATGCCATATACTCCAACGCTTGAAATGTTATCGTTCATCAACTTTTCCCAAATCATATTTTGATTTTCCTGAAATTTCTTGCCTACTAATTCTGTAGTCACCAATGGAACTCCACTATCACAAACATGTAGTGTAAGCTCTCCACTAAATACACCTCGCTGAATAAGTTCGTTCACTTCTGCTGTATATTTATCGATAGAGTATCGTAGTGTCAAATGTCTGAATATGCTCTTTTCTTTAATTCGTGCCTCTAAATCTTGAACTTCAGTTATAGTTCTTCCAACCTCTTGTAACCAGTTTTCCACTTCCTTCCTTGGTTTCTTCATTGACAACTGCTGTGCATATTCAAGCTCGATCTTAACATCATGCTCTTTGCTTTCCAGATGTTCCAACTTTCTTTTCAGTTTATTCAGCTTTTCATCAGCGGTTTCTGTGAATTGCCCTGCTAAATTCTCTAGGAATCCCATACCTGCCACATATACATAAGGTTTCATGAAGAAAAAAATTCATTCCATCAGAATTTTTCCCCTCATGAACTATTGGAAGCTAAAAAGGGGATACAAGTATTGATTATAAAAATCAGAAGGTAACCAAATTTTGTCGAGAGTGGAAACAGATCATATATACCCAATGTGGTATGTGTACACTCCACACCCAAGTTTTCTTTTGAATGGTCATGAAAATATAATAAACTTAGTTAATTAACATATGCAGATGGCTAATATACCTATGCTACACGCAACAAAGTCTATTACACACAAGTAATTAATTAAAAAAGAATAGTAGAAAATTAGCCAAATAATTCTAATAGTACATGTCAATCGTCGTAGCAATACCAAGCGGGCACTGGGGTCTCAATCTCATAGTTTTACTTTTAATAGCCATGAAAATAAAAACATACCTAGCGATATCAATAATACACATCTATAACAAGATCTACTACATACTACAAGTTAATAATTAAAATAATAATATAATATATGAAATAATGGTTAATTTTCAAACCTGGTAAAAAAATTAGCAAAATAAAATTAAAAAAAGAAAAAGAAAAATAGAAGGTAACCAACTGCTAACCTTAACGAGTTGGCACAATGGTCTGATCAGTTATTGATGACAGACTGAAGAACTGAAACCAACGCAGATATTTTATAGAAAAGTAGAAGTTGAATGTGGAATATAGTCAATATGATAAAAATACAGTGGAATTCAGTCAAAGTTAAGAATGAATAAAAAGGGAAATAAATTACATACCTCAATAAAACGAACTGCTACAATTGTCTAGTTGTTGTCAAGAGACTAATGAAGTACTGAAACCAGTAAAATTGCAGAAAAGTAAAAAGCCTTTTTGATCTAATCAATTTTGATTAATCTTAATCTTTCCGTCAAGTGAAACAACATCTCAACACCGTTATCTTATCAGCAAGCATAAAAACACAACGAAAACGATTCAAAATTTGAATAAATCAATTAAAAAAAGTTACGTTTGCAATAACAATTGAGGAAAATTGTTGCTCAATTGCTGATAGATTTCAACACCCAAATAAAATAAAAGCAGAAATTGACTATTTTTTATTATTTGTTGTAGATTTTCTGATTTTTCTTATTATTATACTTATCTTGACCTAGCAAAATGAAGGTTCAGCTTATTCTGTTTTTACACCAAGTCATGGTGTTTTTCGCTTTTTCCATTAGCTAGTAGTTAAGAAGCCTACTTAACGCTAACTTGCATTTAAAAAAGAAAAAAGAAAAAAAACATTGACTAATATTTGCTTTAAAAAATTACAAACAAATTAAAGTAAAAATTTTATTAAAACGAAAAACAAAAACATTATTAAATGAGCCCTTTATTGATTAGAAGTGCTACCGCATTAGAAAAAAAAAGCCCTTTTTTCTATTCATCAAAAAAGAAAAAAAAAAAGGACAATTCACAGTATGTAGGTATCTTATAAAGTTAATATTCAACATTTTTTTTATATCCCCTCGTCTTTATTTTCTTGGTGACTTGGTCATTCTAATGATAACCGCTATTCAATACAATTTAAGTGGCAACATAGTCAACATGATATGTTTTCGTTGGTCAGAAGCGTGGGACTTGTCAGCCCCATACAAGGTGTCATCCCATGTCGATCGACTATGTTTCTTTGCATAAGTTATGATGAAAAACATTGTTTGTTACCATGACATTAGTAGTTCGTATAGGAAACTATCATATATATAACTAGAACTAATATTATATAATGGAGAGCACCCCTCTCTCATGTTGAATCACCATTTTTTTTATTTAGCTTTACTTTCTTTCTATTTAAATGTCTAAAAGCTGCTTTTAATATTAACATGTTTTTTCACCTATCTCCCATGCGAGAAATTCAGATATGGGAAAATATTAATAATAATAATAAAAAAAACAGAGTAAACAACTGCTAACCTTAACGAGTTGGCACTATGGTCAGTGTTTGTTGAGAGACTGAAAAACTGAAACCAACGCAAATATTTTGTAGAAAAGTAGAAGACCTCCTTGATCCGATCCTATCAATGTTGATTGTTTGTTTCTGTTATTAAATCAAGTACTAATAATCAAATTCAAGAGGATTATATCATCAAAAGCATCAAAACCTAAATAACATGATACAAAAGTAACCAAAAACAAGGAAAGTCTCTTGCTTTTTACCAAAAAAGAAAGGAGAGTTTCTTAATGACTGACGGGTTTCACTCACAAAAGAGAAAAACAGAAAATGCAGATGGGTTTGAAATGAATTATTGAAGCAAAAGCATCAATTACAATAGGTAGTGGAATGGCAGATGATGGAAGTAAATTAATAAGCCTAGAGTCAAAGTCTTTGTATTTTAAAAATTTTAACCAAAAGTAAAAAGTGATGGGAAAGACGAAGGAAGCATGGAATGAATAATTGAAGCAAAAGCATCTATTACAATAGGTAGTGGAATGGCAGAGGATGGAAGTTAATTAATTAAATTAAGTCTAGAGTCTAAAACTCTTTGTATTTTTAAAATTTTAACCAAAAGCAAAAATATGATGGGAAGGACTAAGAAAGCAAGCCCCAAGAAATTGGGTTATTTGATGTCATGTCACCCTGACACCTAATTGAATTTTTTTTTACCAGTTTTATTTATTCTTATTATTTTGTTTAGTTTTCTAATGAAAAGTCAAATATAACATTATGTATTTTTATTTTCTGTCTCCTTCTGATTATTTTCTTCGTTCCTTTTGCCATCTTGTTATCATCTTCTTTTTCAACATCTTCTTATTTTGCAATTTTTCTTTGTCTTGGTATTCTTCTTCTTCTTATTTATCATTTTTTTTTGTATTTTCTTATTCTTTATATTCTTCGTATATTTTTTGTTAAAGTTTATGAAACCTCCAATCTTGTAAAAACAAAACATAAAACAAAATAGTGAAAATTAAAAATTTAAAGAGTCCCAAAATTAATTAACTAACGAAGTTGGTTATGACGAAATGGAATTAACAGCGGTCTAAGCTGTGACCGTCGTTAAATCTCATTTGTTGATTACGTTGGTTCGTCACTAACGAAATAGATTTAATGGCTGTCCAAGCTATGACGATCGTTAAATCTCACGAAATAGATTTAAGGGCTGTCCAAGTTGTGACTATCGTTAAATCTCATTGATTAATTAATCCTATCAACAAGATTTAACGATGCTAAATTCTATGACCGTCATTAAATCTACTTCGTTAGTGATGAATTAGCTTCGTCTATGACGAATTCTTTCTTCTTTTTTTCTTTTTTTTCTTTATTAGAAATTAATAGTTTTGGACCATTAAATCTATTTCGTCAATGACAAACCAACTTTGGCAGTGGCAAATTAAAATAAATATGTAATCAATCAATGAGATTTAATGACATCATAGGTTAGATCGTCGTTACCATTTCGTGACAAACCAACTTTGCCAGTGATGAAATTAATTCCAGAACTCTTTAGATTTTTTAATTTTCAATATTTTATTTTGTGCTTCGTTTTTATAAGATAAGAGGATTCATAAACTTAAATATATATATATGAAGAAGAAGAATACAAAGAAAATGAAAGAATAAGAAAAAACAAAAGAAAATAATGATGAAGAAGAAAAGGAAGAAGAAGAATAATACCAAGAACACATTGCAAAAAAAAGAAAAACCAAAGATCAAAATACGAAGGCAAATGCAGATTGTAGTTGGGTTTAAACTCAAACAGGATTCAAAGACAAAGAGAGTAGGAAACAGAGATCATGGAATGTGACAAAGTGGCTAAAAAAATTATTTACATATTTCAGTCATATAGGGTATTATCATAATTTTAGATTAAAATATTTAGTCTGAGCTAAATGGGCTAAAAAAAAATACAAATGGATATGGATCTGGACCTGGTATAAAAAAACCCCCAAGAAATTTGTGTCCTGACAAAGTAGTATCTTTTACTATGCTACAAGGTTGGGCCTAACCTATTGTTTCGATTGGTGGACTTGTTATCAACTCACCTACGTTCATTACAGAAGCTGAGATTTTTAAAGAAAGTGTCGGATAAATATATATTAATTAGCAAATAGCCTATAAAAAATCGTAAAATAGTTTTAATTATTCACCCTAAGAAAGGAATATATAAACTGAACGAAATTATCCACTACTTCAATTTGCAAATGGAATGGGGTTTCCATAATCCTGAGCCGTTCGTATCCTTAGTTACTTCATGATCAAGTAACTTGTTTCAAAGCCACCTTTAAATTCAAATATGATCTCCTCCCATACCTATATGATTAAAATTTGTAGGAATTTTTTTATGCGGATCATATATTAAAAACTTTTTTGATTGGGATCAATTAGACAATTAAGTGCAAACCAACAGTAAGATAGAACATTGAGCTTCTATCAATCCCTGGAAAGAACCCATGGGTTCCCTGGTTAATGGTTTTATCTCAACTTTAAATGAAGGAGTAGATGGTTCACACTGGAACAGTGTCGCAGCTCTAAGGAATTTAACTGGGGACAATTGGAATTTCACTCTTTTAAATGATATATGTGAACCTGACATGGTGGCTGCAATAGGTAGAGTGAAGTGGCCTCAAAGTTGTGGAGATGACAGACTGTTATGGATTAACAGCAATGGTGGAACGTTTTCAGTCAAAGACTGCTACTTGGCAGTGATCAAGGACCGTATTAGAAGTGATGCAAATCCCACTTGGGAGAAACTTTGGAAAACAAAATTACATGAGAGACTAAAATTACATTGGTGGAGGATCTTGAGTAACTCAAGATCCAACAAGACAAGTCATTTTCAGCAGAATAAGTAAAGGGGAAGAGATCTGTGTCTGCTCCGGAGAGGAAGTTGCAATTATTTTTCAAGTATCATTTGGTGAGGTGGCTGGCCTTTACAACAAGTGGGGTCGCAAATTGAAGTTTTGCAATTGTGAAAACTTATTTCAGTTTCTTGAAATGTGTCTTATTCCGGGTAGTTCAAGCCCTGTGGAGGGTCTGGATAAAGAGTTCTTTTTGGTTTTCTTTGCTGCTCTTTTTTACTGGGTGTGGACGTTCAGGAACTCCAAGTTTTTTGAGGACAATAACAGACTTGGAAGACTAGTAATGGGTTTTAATGCCTCAGTAGAAGAGTTCTACTCTCTTAGAGTTGGAAAGAGCTCAGTTGTAGAGGAAGAGTCATCTTCGTCCAAGGCTGGCTCAAAACAAAGCTGGAAGCCTCCTCCCAAAGGTTGGGTCAAAATTAACACTGACGCAGCACACAAGGAGGTCGTACTTCGATAGCTTTCATGGTGTGAGATGATAAAGGTAAACTCCTGTTTTTATCCTCTAAGCTGGTCAGTTGCAATTCCTAATTTGATGCAGAGGTCTATGCTTTGGATTGGGCGACTGCTTAAGCTGCTAGCTGTGGCTGGAAAAATGTCCTGTGGGAGGTTGATGCGAGGGAAGTAGTGAACCAAGTCTTAGCTGAAGATCAAACCTTCTGGTCGGTTTTCTTTTAATAGTATTTTACTTATTAGGAAAAGATTCTGTTTGTCTGGGTGGGATCTTAACTGGATAAGCAGGGAGTCAAATTTGGTAGCTGATACTATAGCCAAGTTCTGTTTTGTTAGTTATTATATAGTTTAGTAGGGTACGAGTTCTCCTATGAGAGCCTTCCTTTTCAAATTACACAACCGCTGGTTTTGGAGCTGGCTGATGCTTCTGTGTAATCCTTCAGGTTTTGGAGGTCTCTTTTGCTGCTTAATGCAAAGTTTGATAACCAAAACAAAAAAGAAAGGAAATAGTATGATAGAAACTATGCAGTACATCCATTAGAAATCAAAAGGTAATTCAATGGGTCATATGTCTTTATTAATAACAAAGGGAAAAGTGAGATTTATACTGTTCACCCAAACGAAAGCAAAATGCGGAGACTAGAGACTAGACAACAAACACTTTCCCTGGCTAATGGCATCCAGAATCTCTAAGTTGTGCAACTCCTAGAAACTTGGCATAGAAAGAGAGCGATTAGCAGGCATTAATGTTGATATCAGAGGGCAGTGTAGTGTAAGAAAGAGTAAACAACATTTATAAAAATGGAAAAGCTAAATAAAGTATATGAAACATGCAACTATTTTCAAGTTTTTTCAATATTGTATGACCACTGTTTAATTCTGCTGGCCTTGTATTCATTTCATGAATCAGTTTCTCGTCAATAAAATGTTGAATCAACCCTTCTCTGTTTATCTCATAGTCTTCAGGATATAATGCACAATACAAGAAACATTGTTGGAATGCTGGATCTAATTTGTCAAAGCTATATTTCATTACTTGAAATAGCTTACCAAATTCCAGCTCATCTTGCCCTAAACTTGGATTCTTCATTTGCTCCAAAGCATCATTCCACTGACATATGTCATCCACCCCTCTCACGCATCCAGCTGCTAAAATAATTCCCAAAGGCAAACCCGCAAACTCATTCACAAGAGACTTGCCAATTTCTTCAATATCAGATGGAAATGTAGCGCTATACTTATTAGGATATACTGTGTATAAAGAAATAAAATACTTTTTATAAATTCAGACAAACCAGAAAAAATGTAGAAACTGGAGAGTTTGATCAGGCAAGAGTTCGACTCTTTTTCCTTAAAACAATATTCGCTCTGCAACAGTGCTCACAACATATAGCGTTTGTTTCCTAGAATACAACGATCTCTTCTTTGAATAGTAACAATCCAAATCCAAAGAAACAGCGAACCAGAACAAAAGCAAAGAATTCTCTTTATTATAAAACTCTGTATTTTTACGTAAAAACAAAATCATTATCTCTAACACAAAAAATCATTATCTTTTTGTGTAAGACTGAAAACAATAAATACACCAATTTTGAAACAATACAACGGTAGAAAACAGATGTAACGTTAGAAAACAAAGGCAACGTTACAAAATATTAAAACTGTTAAAACTGTAAATAACTATGTTTATAATTAAAAATAATTTTATTCATATTTAAAAAATACAAAAATCTAACAATACTCAAGGTGCATGTGGAATAGGAATAGTTCCCAAGCATCATTCTCAGAGAGTGGCTCCACTTTGATTATGTCCTTGCAGTTCATCACTCGACACACATCCAATGATCGAGTTGTAATGATCAACTTACATCCGATTTCATTTGCAGGAATTCCCACCTCATCCAATTTAATAGGATCCCAAATGTCATCTAAAATGAGAACAAAATTCTTCTTTTTCCTCAGGACACTTGCTAAAACCGCTGCCCTTTTTCTCTCGTCTTTTTCATCCAAAGAACCTAAACCCAATGCATTTGCAATGTTATCCTGCAATTTCAATGTTCTGCAATTATGTGACACAGTGACCCAAGCAACTGAACTGCTTGGGTGACCCAAGAGTTGGTCATGAATATGTGTGATGAGGGTTGTTTTCCCAATCCCTCCCATTCCAAACACTCTGACGCTTGGAATGTTGTCATTCATCAGCTTTTCCCAAATCGCAGTTTTATTTTTCTGAAAATTCTCACCAACTAGTTCCGTAGTTACCATTGGAACTCTACTATCACAAACTTGAAGTGTAAGCCCTCCATGAAATACACCTCGCTGAATAAGTTGGTTCACTTCTGTTGTATGCCTATCAATAGAGTTTCGCAGTGTCAAATGGTCGAATATACTCACTTCTTTAACTCGTGCCTCTAAATTTTGAACTTCAGTTTTAGTTCTTCCAACCTCTTGTAACCAGTTTTGCACTTCCTTCCTTGGTTTCTTCATGGACAGCTGCTCTGCATATTCAAGCTCGACCTTAACATCATGCTCTCTGCTTTCCAGCTGTTCCAACTTTCTTTTCAGTGCATTCAGCTTTTCATCAACGGTTTCAATGAATTGCCCTGCTAAATTCTTTAGGGATTTCATACCTGGCACATATACATGATAAGGTTTCATGAAGAAATAAATTCATTCCAACAGAATTTTTCCTCTCATGAACTATTGGGAGCTAAAAATGGGATACAAGTATTGTTTATAAAAATCAAAAGGTAACCAATTTTTGTCCAGTGGAAACAGACCATATATACCCAATGTGGTATGCACACACTCCACACCCAAATTTTCTTTTGAATAGTCATTTTTTTTTTTTTGATGAATATTCTTTTGAATAGTCACAGTTTAACTCCTAAAGACAGCACTTCATGAGGCCTCAGCCTCCCGGAATTTGATTGATTTATTTATTCCTTTTTTACATGCAGAAGAAGAAAACCTACATTTAGAAAACAATCAACGCAAAGTTACTTTACCTCCCTTTACTTTTCATGATAGATTGACTAAACCCAGGAAAAAAAAATTAGCATTGAAATATATTTTATTGACCAATCAGAATTGGCCCCCAGGGTCTATAATCGCCTCAAAAGGTCGAATATACATACATTATTAGACCTTTTGAATAAGGGTCAATGAAAATATAATAAACTTAGCAAATGCAGATGGCTAATACACCTAAGCTGCACACAACGAAGTCTATTACATACAAGAAGTAATTAGTTAAAAAAGAATAGCAGAAAATTAGCCAAATAATTCTAATAATACATTTCAATCGTCATAGAATACCAAACGGGCACTAGGGTCTCAATCTCATAGTTTTACTTTTAATAGCCATGAAACACTATATAACACACATATATAACAAGATCTACTACATACTACAAGTTAATAATTAAAATAATAATAATATAAAATATGGAATAATGGTTTTTAAATTAGCAAAATAAAAGTAAAAAAAAAGTAACCAACTGCTAACCTTAGCGAGTTGACACAGTGGTCTGAGTTGTTGGTGAGAGACTGAAGAACTGAAACCAACGCAAATATTCTGTAGAAAAGTAGAAGTGGAATGTGAAATACAGTCAATATGATGAGAATATAGTGGAATACAGTCAAAGTTAAAAATGAATAAAAGGGGAAATAAATTACATGCCTTAATAAAACGAACTGCTACAATGGTTTTAGTGTTGTCAATAGACTAATGAAGTACTGAAACCAGTGAATAGGCTTTTTGATCTAATCAATTTTGATTAATCTTTCTGTCAAGTGTAACAACATATCAACGCCATTATCTTATCAGCAAGCAATAAAAACACAACCAAAGTGATGCAAAATTTAAATAAATTAATTAAAACGTTACTTTTGTAATAAGAATTGAGGAAATTGCTGCTCAATTGCTGATAGATATTTCGACACCGAAAGAAAACAGAGAGGCGGAAATGGAGAATACATTCTTCGTGACCTTCATATGTATATATATATATATATATATAAATAAATATCCAGTATAATTAATGAGCTTATTTTTTTATAAGTACTTTTAAAGTATTCTAACAGTCAACAGTCAACACTCCACTAATTATAATTAAAGTTGATTTTTTTCTTCAGCGTAGTTGAGAGCAATACCAATATGGAACAATATCAATAAAAATAAACCTAGCTAGCAATATCAATTATACACATATATAACAAGATCTACTACATGCTACAAGTTAATAATTAAAAATATTAATAGAAAATAATATGCAACAACCGTTTTTAGATCTGGGAAAAACATAAACAACTGCAAACCTTAACGAGTTGGCACAATGGTCTGACTTGTTGAGAGACTGAAACCAACGAAAATAATATTGTAGAAAAGTAGAAAACCTCATTCATCTGATCCCATCAATGTTGATGGTTCTTTCTGTGAATAAATCAAGTACTACTTATCAAATCCAAGAGCATTATATTATCAAAAGCATCAAAACCCAATTAACATAGCAAAAGTAATCAAAAAATTAACAAGGAAAGTTTCTTGCCTTTTTTTTTACCAGAAAAAGAAACAGAAAGGAAAGTTTCTTACTGAGTTGCTGATGGGCTTCACTCCACAACTCAAAGAAAAGAAAAAATGAAAATACAGATGGGTTTCGATCGAAGGCAAATGGAATGAATTATTAAAGCAAAATCGTCAATTACAATAGGTAGTGGAAGGGCAGAGGAAGGAGCTGTCAACTTTAAGCCCAAAACAAAAGAAAAAAAAAATAATAGGAAAGGAAGAAGGATCCAAGAAATTTGTGTCTTGACAGTTTCTTGGCTATAATTCTACGAAGACTTGGCCAAAAATCCTTATTGACTTGTTACTTACATAGTTTACCAAAAAAAAAAAAAAAAAATTTAAATTCCACATAAATTAAAAAAATATAAGTGTAAACAAGGCATTGCAGCAAATTGTCTGATGCTTGATAAATATATATTATTTTAAAAATAGCCTAAAAAATCCTAAAATAGTTTCAATTGTGTTCGCCCTAAGAAAAAAATAAATAAATAGACAAATATAAATATATATATATATATATATATATATAACACTTGAACGAAGATTATCCCCTACATGAATTTGCAAATGGAATGGGGTTGCCACAAACCTGATTCGTTTGTATTCTTAGTTACTTCATGATCAAGTAACCTGATTAAATTAAAAACAGATATGTGGCATGCATAAGCGCATTTAAGTGCAACTCCAAGGTGCTTCACATACAAACAGAGTGATTTAGCAGCCAAATTTAACCATGTCTCTTTAAAAACTTCTAATTGAGAGACTCAATATTTGTGCATCACTGTTACAAGTAGACTGTTGTGTGTGTATATATATATAGATAGTAGAAATGACGAACAAAAATGAATGGTGTTCAACATTCCATTCTGCATACAAAAGCATTACTAATATGCAATACATCCACTTCAAATCAAAAAGTAATTCAATGGATATATAAGTCTTAATTAATAACAGAGGGAAAAGACAGATTCATTTTGTTCACCCAAAGAAAAGCAAAATGCCTAGACTAGACAACAAACACTTTCTTTAGCCAGTGACATGCAGAGCCTTTAAGCGGTGCAACGCCTAGGAGCTGGACATAGAAACAGAGTGATTAGCAGCCATTACTGTTGAAATGAGAGGGCGTTGTAGTGTAAGTAAAGATTAAACATCCAGCTGCTAAAATAATTCTCAAAGGCAAATCTGCAAACTCATTCACAAGAGACTTGCAATTTCTTCAATCTCAGATTGGAAGTATCTCGTTCTGCCGAAGGTGCATTCGGAGTAGTTCCCAAGCATCCTTCTCAGAAAGTGTCTCTTCTTTGATTAATAAATAAATTTAGATGACTAATAAGATCTATTAGACACCACAATTAATTAGAAAAAAAGAATAATAGAAATTTTCATAATACATGTTAATAATCACCAACCTACGCAGTTTTCTATAACTTGAATGTAATCCCTAAATTTAATGAGGATATATTTTAATATTGTTAAACTTAAAGATGCAAAATTAATGGTGTTAATGCTGTCAAGAGACTGATGAAGTAGAGAAAGCAAGGAAATTCCAGAAAAGTAGAAAACTAACGATTTCAATTGATAATTAATCTTTTTGTGAAGTATATATATCAACAGCATTAGTTTATCAGCAAGCATAAAAAGCCCACGGAAATCACGCAAAGGTTATATATATAAATTAAAAGAAAATGAAAATATATATACTTTAGAGCAAGCAGGGAAAACTAGCAAAATATAACTACCTAATAAAGGAAAGGTTAATAAATCACTAAAAAGAACCGATGTGTACTAATTATACAATAAAAATAAAATAAGAAAACAATTTGTACAAGTCCGATGTAATCCGTAAATAATTTGTATAAGCCAAAGTTAAAGATACAAAATTTTAGTGAAGTAAAATAAATAACTTAACCAAGGAAGCTGCAGGAATATTAGAAGTTGCAGAAGAAGTAGAAGACTAGCTTGCATCCTGATGTGACGAATGATTATTCGTCTTTTCAGTTCGTACGTGAAATCCAATAAGTGAGAAAATTAAGAAAAGGAAAAGAAATAAATTAAACAAAAGAAATTGGTGATGAGTTTCGTTGCGAGAAAAGTGATCACTGCAGGAAACGCAATGGAAGAAGCCGGCCTAAAAGTCTTTCAAGTATTTGCATTCCCCATTTTAAAATCCATAGCAAGCTCGGACCCGGTCAAGATCCGACCAATGAGCAGCACTCAACTACTGCACTTGTGTAATAGGAATAGTTTATTAGTTTAGTATGTTTGCTAGTTCAACCATGAGATTAGTTTAGTATGTCTGCTAGTTTTAGTGCATGCGGGACATTAGAAAAAACCAAAGCTTATCCGGCTTGGCTTCGCTATCACTATACATGACTTTGAACGCCTTTGTAGTTTTGTCTGATGGGAATGCCTTACTTCCTCCTTTCATTTTCTCAAAAAATGGAGAAAAAAGGCTCTAAAATCCATTGTTTATATGTGCGACTGCAGACTTAAAAAACCCCCATATATTGATTGATAATTAGTAGTTTGTGCCTAATCTATTGTTTTGAATTTTGGACTTATTATCAACTCGCCTACATTCATTACCCAAAAAGTATTGGATAAATATAATATTAATTAGCAAATGGCCTATAAAAAATCCTAAAATAGTTTCAATTGTGTTCAAAAGCATATACATATATATAACTTGAACGAAGATTATCCCCTGATTCGTTCGTATCCTTAGTTACTTCATCATCAAGTAAAGCGTTTCAAAGTCACCATTAAATTAAAAACGGATATGTGGCATGCATAAGCGCATTTAACTGCAACTCCGAGGCGCTTCACATACAAACAGAGTGATTTCGCAGCTAAATTTAACCATGTGTCTTTAAAAACTTCCCAATTGAGAGACTCAATATTTGTGCATCACTGTTACATGTGGACTGTTGTATATATATATATAGTATAAATGACGAACAAAAATTAAAGGTGCTCAACATTCCATTCTGCATGCAAAAGCATTACAAATATGCAATACATCTATTACAAATCAAAAAGAAATTCAATGTATATACAAGTCTTAATTAATAACAGAGGGAAAAGACAGATTGATATTGTTCACCCAAAGAAAAGAAAAATGCGTAGACTAGACAACAAACTCTTTCCTTAGCCAATGGCATGCTGAACCTTTAAGTAGTGCAACTCCTAGAAGCTGGACATATAAACAGAGTGATTATCAACCATTAATGTTTAAATCAGAGGGCGGTGTAGTGTAAGTAAACAAAAGAGTAAACAACATTTAAGAAAATGGAAATGGTAAATGAAATCAAACATGTTATTATTTAAAAGGACTTAATTTGTAGAAGAGGAATTTACCAGATATCAGCCATTTTCGACCCTCCATTTGAGTGGCATGCTTTGGAAAAGTATTTACAAAGACAACCATTTCGCCCTTTCTTTTTCATCTATCTCTATTCCTTCAAGAGAAATGGTAGAAGTAGAGCCTGCTACTTCTTTGGTTGGTGGAGGCCAAGGAAGGCATAATTTCAGCTTCAGACGTTCTTCTGTATATTCCTCCCAATCTTTTTCATCTATCTCTATTCCATCACATAAACCATAATAAAAAACTATTCCTTCACGAGAAATGGTAGAAGTAGAGCCTGCTACTTCTTTGGTTGACGGAGGTTCTGTATCTTTCGCCCTTTCTTTTGCATCTATCACTATTGCTTTAAGAGAGATGGTAGAGGTAGAGCCCGCTGCTTCTTTGCTGGACGGAAGTGGAGGTAGAGGAGGGAAGCGTTTCAGCTGTGGACATTCTTTTATATAAATATTATCTTTCAAGGAAGGAAAATGCATATTAGTGCAGAAGATCTTCAACTCTCGAAGTCTAGACAAATGCAGATGGCGTAAATTTGGGAGAGTGGATGAGATGCTTGACGATGCTTGTTGGCAGTCCAGCTCATCAAATGGTTCTATTATTTCCACCATCTGATTACAACGTCCAACCTCCAAGTATTCCAGGTTCTGGAGGTTGTACACCAATGCAGGCGTGAACAATCTCCTTATACCATGACAACGCCATATTTTAATTTTTGTAAGGCAAGAAAAAGTGGCTGTATGGAGTGCTGATGACGCACTTCTCACCTCTACCAAATCACTCAAGCTATGCAGATCCTCAAGATATAAAAATTCAAGGCTTTGGAAAGCTGGAACGCTAAAACAGGAACAAGGGAGCAACTGCTTTATCCCACCACAACTCTTAATCACCAACTTTCTCAAATCAAAAGCCCTCTGGTCGCAAAAACTCGTTACTACATCTACATTGTCAAGCTTTTCAATTATTAGTGATTTAATGTGATTAGGGAGCATAACTGACCGTACTCTACCTCTGCTTCCATTTGCGTCATCTTCATATAAATATACACCATTTCCAGTTGTTTTATAATAGTATTCCATTTCTTCATTAAAGAAACAATCCTTTTTCACTGCAAGTGTGTAATCAGCGGGGCCTCCATCCTTCCATGAATTCACACAAGCATTGAAGTCATTCAAATCCCTAAAAGATGTCCTTAAAGTTTCCAACTTTCTCAAACTTGCAATCTCCTCTAATCTTATGGGGAATGATTCTCTATGATTAAGCACAAGGTATTGGAGATGTGATAATTTACAAAAAGAACCATCAGGTATTATCTTTATAGGACACATAAGGTCTAGGTATCTCAGGTTAGTCAACGTGTCAATGCCCTGAGGTAATTCTCTGATTCCTGAGTGACAGAGGTCCAACCTTCTTAAAGCTTTGAGATTTTCTAAAGATGACATGTACTTCAACAAGAAACAATCTCGAAGCACTAAGGAAGTGAGACATTGCAAGTTATAGACTGAAGTAGGTAACTTATCAATTAGAGAATTGAGAGATCGAGAATGGTGAGCCTATTCATATGTGTAAAAAAACAATCTGGAATGCTACTAGAGAGGACATTAAAGCATAGCATACAGGAAAGTGAAGCACATCTGGGTGATGCATAAGGAGTACGATCTTGGTCAAAGTCGGATATTATTAATGACATCCGCACAGTATCCTCCATCAACTTTTCATCTTCCAACTTATCTGTAGCTTCAACTCCCACCAGAAATCGAGGACTATTCATACTTGCAATTCTGATTGCCATATCTCTTACCACATCATGCATCTTCACATACTTGTCTCCAAATCTCGATCCTCGTTCCAATAAGCAACTAGTTTCAAGTTTATTCAATATTGTATGACCCCTGTTTAATTCTGCCCGCCTTGTATTCATTCCATGAATCAGTTTCTCGTCAATAAAATGTTGAATCAAACCTTCTATGTGAATAGGATAGTCTTCAGGATATAATGCACAATATAAGAAACATTGTTGTAATGTTGGATTTAATTTGTCAAAGCTATATTTCAGTACTCGAAATACCTCACTAAATTCCAACTCATCTTGCCCTAAACTTGGATTCTTCATTTCCTCCAAAGCATCATTCCACTGACAAATGTCATCCACCCCTCTCAAGCATCCAGCTGCTAAGATAATTCCCAAAGGTAAACCTGCAAACTCTTTCACAAGAGACTTGCCAATTTCTTCAATCTCAGATGGAAGCATCGCGTTCTGCCCAAGGTGCATTTGGAATAATTCCCAAGCATCATTCTCAGAAAGTGGCTCCACTTTGATTATCTCCATGCAATCCATCATTTGACACACATGCAATGATCGAGTTGTAATGACCAACTTACATCCAATTTCATTTGCGGGAATTCCCACCTCAACCAATTTAATTGGATCCCAAATGTCATCTAAAATGAGAACAAAATTCTTCTTTTTCCTCAGGATACTTGCTAAAACTGCTGCCCTTTTCCTCTCGTCATTTTCTTTCAAAGAACCCAAACCCAATACTTTTGCAAGTTTATCCTGCAATTTCAATGTTCCGCAATTTTGTGACACAGTGACCCAAGCAACTGAACTGCTTGAGTGATCCAAGAGTTGGTCATGAATATGTGTGATTAGGGTTGTTTTCCCAATCCCTCCCATGCCACACACTCCGACGCTTGGAATGTTGTCGTTCATCAGCTTTTCCCAAATCGCAGTTTTATTTTTCTGAAAATTCTCACCAACTAATTCCTTAGTTACCATTGGAACTCCACTATCACAAACTTGAAGTGTAAGCCCTCCATGAAATACTCCTCGCTGAATAAGTTGGTTCACTTCTGTTGTAAGTCTATCAATAGAGTTTCGCAGTGTAAAATGGCCCAATCTACTCATTTCTTTAACTCGTGCCTCTAAAATTTGAACTTGAGTTTTAGTTCTTCCAACCTCTTTTAACCAGTTTTGCACTTCCATCCTTGGTTTCTTTGTTCGAACATCCTCTGCAAATTCAAGCTCGGCCTTAACATCATGCTCTTTGCTTTCCAGCTGTTCCAACTTTCTTTTCAGTTTATTCAGCTTTTATCCTTGGTTTCTATGAAATTCTCTGCAAAATTCTCGAGGAATCCCATACCTGCCACATATTCATGATTAGGTTTCATGAAGAAATAAATTAATTCCAGCAGAATATTTCCTTTCATGAACTATTGGAAGCTAAAATGGGATACTAGTGTTGATTATAAAATCAAACGGTAACCAATTTTTGTCGAGAGTGGAAACAGACCAGATATACCCAATGTTGTATGTGCACACTCCACACCCAAGTTTTCTTATGAATTTGTCGTGAAAATATAATAAACTTAGCAAATGCAGGTGGCTAATGTATCTAAGCTACACACAACAAAGTCTATTACATACAACAAGTAATTAATTAAAAAGAATAGTAGAAAATTACCCAAAACATTCTAATAATACATGTCAATCGTCATATCAACACGAAAAGGGCACATATATAACAAGATCTACTGCATACTACAAGTTAATAATTAAAATAATAATATAAAATATGAAATAATGGTTTTCAAAATCTGGGAAAAAAGTTAGTAAAATAAAACTTAAAAAAAGTAACCAACTGCTAACCTTAACGAGTTGGCTTAATGGTTTGAGTTGTTGATAAGTGACTGAAGATCTGAAACCAACGCAAATATTCTGTAGAAAAGTAAAAGTTGAATGTGAATACAGTCAATACGATGATAATATAGTGAATACAGCCAAAGTTAAAATGAAAAAAGGAAATAAAGTACAGACCTTAATAAAACGAACTGCTACAATGGTCTTGGTCTTGTCAAGAGACTAACGAAGTGGTTAACCCAGTGAAATTGCAGAAAAGTAGAAAGTCTTCTTGATCTCATCAATTTTGATTAATCTTTCTGTCGACTGTAACAACATATCAACAGCATTATCTTATTTGCAAGCATAAAAACACAACGAAAATGATGCAAGATTTTTAAAACTTTAATTAAAAACGTTACTTTTGTAATAACAATTGAGGAAAATTGTTGCTCACTTGCTGATAGATTTCAACACCCAAAGAAATCAAAAGCAGAAATTGACTATTTTTATTTATTATCATTTGTAGATTCACTGATTTTTCTTGTTATTATGTTGATCTTGACCTAGCAAAACGAAGGTTCTGCTTATTCTGTTTTACAACAAGTGATGGTGTTTTTCTCCTTTCCATTAGCTGATAGTTAAAGAAGCCTACTTAACGCTAACTTACTTTTAAAAAGAAAACGAAAAAACATTATCTAATATTTGAATTAAACAAATTAAAATAAAAGTTTATTAAAACCAAAACAAAAACGCAATTAAACGAGCCCTTTATTGATTAGAAGTGTTACCGTAGTAGTTAAGGACAATTCACAGCAAATCGGTATCTAGTAGAGTTAGTGTTCAATATATATATATATATATATATATATATATTTCTTATGTCCCTTTATCTTTGTTTTCTTGATCATTATAACGAGTACTGCTATTTAATACAATTTAAGTTGTAACATAGTCAATATGACACGTTTTCATTGATCAGATGGACTGGGCTCATCAGACCCAATACGGGTGTCATTCCGTGTTGATCGACTTTGTCGCTGCCTAAGTCATGATGAAAAAACATTATTTGCTATGGTGATATTAATAGTTCGTACAGAAAATAATCATACATAACAAGAACCAATATTATATAATGGAGTTTATCGAAAAAAAAATATTATATAATGGAGAGCACCCCTCTCTCATGTTGAATCGCCATTTTTTATTTAGCTTAACATTCCATCAATTTAAATGTCTAAACGCTGGTTTTAAATATTAATAGTAACAAATTTTTTCACCTCTCTCCCATGCGAGAAATATGCCCCGACTCCCCTGGACCCTTTTGTTAATTATACAAGTAATTACTATGACATATGGTTAGTTATTTGTGGCTTATATGAACCACAAAGAGGCGGAAATGGAGAATACATTCTTGGTCACCTTCATATTATATATATATATATATAGATAAGAGTGTAATATATATATTTCAATAAATATCCAGTATAATTAAGAAGACTTATTTTTTAAAAAGTACTTTTAAAGTATTCTAATATTCAACACTCAACACTACACTAATTATAATGAAAGTTGATTTTTTTTCTTCATCGTAGTTGACAGCAACACCAATATGGAACAATACCAATAAAAAAGAACCTAGCTACAGATACCAATTATACACATATATAACAAGATCTACTACATACTACAAGTTAATAATTAAAAATAATTAATAGAAAATAACATGTAAAAACCGTCTTTAGATCTGGGAGAAGTAAATTAGCAAAAAAAGAAAATGCCAACGACTGCTAACCTCCACGAGTTGGCACAATAGTCTGAATTGTGGAGAGACTGAAACCGACGCAAATAATATTTGTAGAAAAGTAGAAAACCTCCTTCATCTGATCCCGTCGTTCTTTGAAGAAGGAACCTAATTTAGGCCTAAAGTTTGTAGATCGAGCCAAAAGGCAACGGGAATGGAGAGGGACCCAGGTGGAAAAATGGAGAAAATGAGACATGCAAGAAAGCAACAGGGTCTCACGTTGACCTCTGAAATTACCTAACAGCCCCTTCGCATTCAGTTTTATTATTCATTATTATTAATGTTGGTGTGGGTATTATAATTATGAAAAAATCATATATATATAATTAATAATATATATGCCCCACTAGTTTCATTTTTAAAATTATATATTTTCTTTTAAAAGATAATTAATAATTTGTGGACTATAAAAAATATTCTAAAATTTAAAGCTTGTTTGAAACTATTTATGTAAATAGTATTTTTTTATGTCGCTTTTATTTAAATATTTTTTAAAAACACGACGTATCAGCTTCTAAAAAGACTTAAAAGTATTTTTTTTTATAAAAAAGTCTTTATAATTTTTAGTAAATTTTAAACTTTTTTATAAAAAAGCTTTTTTATTAAGAAAAAACAGTTTCAAACGGACTCTTACTATAATTAGTGGATTGTTGATGATATTGGAGAACTTGGATATATAATTTATTAATTTATACCTAGAAGGAAAAACCATTTTTTCATTCTAATTTTTCAATTTTTTTTGTTGTTGTCCAAAAAAAAAAAAGGGAATAGAGAATGAAAAGTAAAATATAATGGAATAATGATTATTAATCTTTCTGTACGTTCGTGAAACTCAATAATTGAGAAAAGAAAAAGAAAGAAGAAAAAGAAATAAACAAATTAAAGAAACTTGTGAGGAGCTTCGTTGCAAGCAAAATGATCACTGCAGGAAAGGCAATGGAAGAAGCCTATACACCTCTTTCAAGTCTTTGCATTGACATTTTAAAGTACATGGAGCTCCATATCAAAGGCCGAACAGCAAGTCTAGTCTACTAATTTATTGGTTCTCTTATGTAGGAATTTATTGGTTTCTAATTGTTGGTCTCTTTTTTTGAAACTCTAAGAATAGTAATCAGCTCACAGATGTTATTGTCAAGTTTTCGTTATCTAACTCTCTTAATTTTAATTTTCCTGAAGACTTATTTTCCTTCTTTGAGCTTCCTACTTGTATTGTGGAAGTTGCTTCCAATAACCAGTTGAACTGGGCTTTCTCTGTAAGCTCTTTGTGGTCTCTTTTGTGCTTAATGCAAATTGCTATTTAAAAAACATGTATAGTCTTGTTGAAATAGTTTGCACTCCATTTCCAAGCTAATTTTTTTTTGGGTGAAATTTCAAGCTAATATTACGGGAAGTTTGTGTATTTTATTGTAATTTACAGCATATTCGTTTTCCATTTTTAAACAATCTTTGTTCTATTATTATGCTTTTTTCCTTTTTCTTTTTTAAAAATACTTGTTCTATTAGATATCACCATGTTTACTGCTTTAGAATATAAATATTTGAAATCTCAAAATTTATAATTAGATATCTCCATATTTTTGTGAAGGAGATATCTTCTCCCTTTTGTTTACTAAAAAATAGATATCTTTTCTCTTTGTTTATCGAGATTCTCTTTTGATAAGATTTTTGGGATTTGGTTAAACTCAACTGTAGGTATGTTGAAATTCGGTGCAATCCACGTGAGATTGGCTGAATATTACCTTTGAGAAGCCTACACGTTGAGGTTAATTATTTGATTGCATGAGTTTGTTTTCATTTTGCTTCCATTTTATCCTTTGATTTCTCTCTTCTCTATTTATTTTTATTATTATTTTTTTAACATAAGCCATTTGTTCGTATTCATAGCTCCTTCATGATCATCAAATAGCCAATAAAAAATCGTTAAAGAGTTTTAAATGGAATGGGGTTTCCATAATCCTAAATGGTTCGTATCCTTAGTTACTTCATGGTCAAGTAACTTGTTTCAAAAGTCACCTTTAAATTAAAAACAGATATGCGGCATGCATAAGAGCATTTAACTGCAACTCCAATGAGCTTCGTATAAAAAGAGAGTGATTATCAGCTAAATTTAATATTTGTACAGCGTTGTATATACATAGTAGAAACGACCAACAAAAATTAATTAAAGGTGTTCACGTTCCATTGTGCTTGCAAAAGCATTACAAATATACAACACATCCACTACAAATCATCAAGTAGTTCAATGGATATATAAGTCTTAATTAACACCAAAGGGAAAAGAGAGATTGATGCTGTTCGCCCAAAGAAAGGCAAAATGCGGAGACTGGACAACGAACACTTCCCTTGGCCAATGGCATGCAACCACTATGAGCTAGACATAGAAACAGAGTGATTAGCAGGCCTTAATGTTGAAATGATAGGGCGGTGCAGTAAACAATATTTATGAAAATGGAAATGGTGAATAAAATCAAACATGTTACTCTTTAAAACATATGATTTGTAGAAGAGGAATTTACCAGATATCAGGCATTTGAGTGGCATGCTTTGGAAAGTAGTTACAAAGGCAACCATTTCGCCCTTTCTTGTTCATCTATATCTATTCCTTCGAGAGAAATGGTAGAGGTAGAGCCTGCTACATAATTGCTTGTCCCAAGTGGAAGCAGATGAGGGAAGTATTTCTTCCCTATTTCTTCATCCGTCTCTACTTCTTCATCTGCTACATCTTTGCTTGTCCCAAGTGGAGGCAGAGGAGGGGAGCGTTGCAGCTTTGGACAATCTTCTATATCAATATGTTTCAAGGAAGGAAAATCCATCTTAGTATTGCTGCAGAAGATCTTCAACTCTGGAAGATAGTGCAATTCCAGATGTCTTAAATTTGGAAGAGCTGATGAGATGCTTGATGATGTTTCTTGGGGATCCAGCTCATCAGATGGTTCTATTATTTCCACCATCTTACAACAATCTTTAACCATAAAAAATTTCAGGTTTTGCAGATTGTACAGCAATGCCAGCGTGAACAATCTCTTTATACCATGACAACCCCATATTTCAATTTTTTTAAGGCAAGAAAAAGTGGCAGTATGGAGTCTGGATGATGCACTTCTCTTCACCTCTACCAAATCATTCAAGTTATGGAGATACTTAAGATATAGTGATTCAAGGCTTTGCAAAGCTGGAACGCTAAAACAAGAACAAGGCAGCAAGTGCTTTATCGAATAACAACTTCTAATCACCAACTTTCTCAAATCAAAAGCCCTCTGGTCGCAAAAAATTGTTACTATGTCTACACTCTGAAGCTTTTCAATTCCTAGCGATTTAATGTGATTGGGGAGTATAACTGAGCGTTGTCCACCTATGCTTGCACTTGCCTCAATCTCTTTTAAATCTACAGTATTTCCAAACTCGAAATAATCATGGTCCGTCATATGCAATGAAGTATAATTTGTTACTGCGAGTAAGTAATTAGTGGGGCCTCCATCCTTCCATGAATTCACACAAGCATTGAAGTCATTCAAATCACGAAAACGTGTCCTTACAGTTTCCAACTTTCTCAAACTTGCAATCTCCTCTGCTCTTATGGGGAATGCTTCCGTAGAAAGTACAAGGTATTGGAGATTTGATAGTTTGCATAAAATACCATCAGGTATCACCTCTATAGGACACGTAAGGTCTAGGTATCTCAGGTTAGTCAACGTGTCAATTCCCTGAGGTAATTCTCTGATTCCTGAGTCACAAAGGTCCAACCTTCTTAAAGCCCTGAGATTTTCTAAACATGACATGTACTCCAACAAGAAACAATCTCAAGCACTAAGGAAGTGAGACATTGCAAGTTATAGACTGTAGTTGGTAACTTATGAATTGAAGATTCGAGAGATCGAGAATGGTGAGTCTATTCATATGTGTAAAAAAACAATCTGGTATGCTACTAGAGAGGACATTAAAGCAGAGCATAGTGGAAAGTGAAGCACATCTGAGTGATGCATAAGGAGTACGACCCGGGCCAAAGTCGGATATTATTAATGACATCCGCACAGTGTCCTCCATCAACTTGTCATCTTCCAATTTATCTGTAGCTTCAACTCCCACCAAAAATCTGTTAGAACCAAGTGGGAGACAATTGTGGGAGACAACCACAAAGTGCCAGCCACAAAATGGGCCCCACTCAATTTAAAAATAAATAAAAATGGAAAGATGAAGGAGGGATTGCCAATGAAAGCTATAAATACCACTCCTCTTCTTCGATTCACACACCGTGAAGAGCTCTCTCTCCTCTCTTGTTTTAATCATCCTAGTTTCTTCTTCCTAGTGTTAGGGTAAGCTTCAGTTGAAGCTCAAAAGAAGGGTGTAATTGGGTTTGTTGTGTTAGCCAACACTGTAATTTTTCTTCTTTAGTAAAAGATCTGCGCAGCTCAGGAGGCGTAGCCGCGAATTTGCGAACTCAGTTAACAATATTGTGTGTCATTTATTTATTTGTTTATACTCCTCATAATTTGGTTCCGGGGATATTTACAGTGTAGATTCCCAACAATTGGTATCGAGCTCGGTTTGTGACTATCAACGTTGCAATAGTGTTTGGGTGGTTTTGTGTGTGGATTATTTGGGAAAGTTACGTCTAGGAGATTGGAATTTAAGTGGGACCGGTGTGACCCTCCAATCTTTCGAGGCGACTAGATAAGATACCACTCGGTTTACTGTGAGACTTGATCGGCGACGGTCGCGAGAATAGTCGGTCTGTTGAGAGAACGATTTGAGTGGGAGTAATGGCCGAGGCGAAGGAAGGTGAAACTTCGAAAAGTTCGAGTGCATTTTGGATTACGGAAAATGCGGATAGAGGACTATATATCGAGAAAAATTTGTACTTACCTCTTGGAAAGAAGCCGAGAGAAAATGAGGATGATGAATGGAAACTCCTCGCATAAGCTCTTGAGTTGTTCGATTGACGCTATCCCGCAATTTGCTTTTAACATAAAAGGAGAATACGAGGGCCTTATGAAGGCTCTTACAAGTATGTATGAGAAGCCGTCGACCTCGAACAAAGTACATCGATGAGGCGATTGTTCAATTTCTGGATGACGGAAGGCACATCGGTAGCAACATCTGAATGATCTCAACACAATCACAACCCCTAAGTTCGGTTGGAATTGAGTTTGATGAAGAAATCTGCATTGATACTTTTATCTTCCTTACCAGAAAGCTGGAATGCTACAGTAACAGCAGTAAGTAGCTCTTCGGGAAATAATAAGTTAAAATTTAATGATGTCCGTGATCTTGTTCTCGAGAAATAATTGAGGAGACAGTGAAACATCTTCTTCGCTCTATCTACGGAATCAAGAGGGAAGAGCGGTAGAAGGGGCGTAGTAGAAACTACAGGAAAATCAAAGGGGGAGGTCCAAATCCGAAAATCCCGAATTCGAGGCCGAATGTTGGGCTCGGGGAATACCGGACACTTATAAAATCGATTGTAAGAATGCAGGGCGACAAAGGCGAAAGCAAATGTTGCCACCGGGGGAGATGATGCGTTGATATGCTCTTTGGAAAGAAAGGAGGAGTCTTGGGTGTTAGATTCTGGAGCATCATTCCATGCTACTTCGCAGAAAGATCTCTTTGAGAGGTATGTGTCTGGAAACCTTGGCAAAGTATATCTTGGTGATGATCAACCATGCAACATTGTAGGTAAAGGTGTAGTAAAGATTAAATTAAATGGGTCTGTATGGGAGCTGAAGGATGTCAGACATATTCCCGACCTGAGGAAGAACTTAATCTCAATAGGGCAGCTGGCCAGTGAAGGCTACACCTCAACCTTCCATGGTGATGATTGGAGGATATCAAAAGGTGCAATGACGGTTGCACGAGGCAAGAAGAGTGGTACTCTTTATTTGACTGCAGGGGCATGTCTTTCGATTCGCGATTCTGAGAAACAAAGATTCTAACATATGGCACCAAAGACTTGCCCATATGGTAAGAAAGGAATGAAGGTTATGCATTCGAAAGCTACCGGTCTACGATGGGTGGAGATCGACATGGATTGCATACTTGGAAGCGAGTACTTCGGATAAGTAAGAACTCAAAGAGAAAAAAAGCTCGTACATTGATGTTTGGGGACCAACAACTTTCATCCATTGGTGGAAAACACTACTTTGTGACGTTCATCGATGATCACTTCGGAAGGTATGGGTTTACTTTCTAAGACAAAAGTCGAAGTGTTTGATATTTTCGGGAGATGGAAAGCTCGGTTGAAAATGAGGGGCCTTAAGATTAAAAGGCTCGGAACAATGGTGGTGAATATGAAGGCAGCGATTCAAGAAGTTACATTATGAACATGGAATTGAATGGAAGGGCGTGCAGTGCGCCTCAACATAATGGTGTAGTGGCGTATGAATCGGACATGGCGAGAGAGTATCGCATTATGCGATCGGGCTACCAAAACAATTACGAGCGAGGTCAACACCGCATACTTAATCAATCGAGGACCATCGTTCCTTTCGGGATACCGGGAAGAGGTATGGGCGATAAAGTAAAACTCTCTCATCTTAAAGTTTTGGTTGTACAACATATGTGCATATCATAGACCAATGCGAGGAATAAGCTTGATCCTAAATCCAGAAAATGTACTTTTATTGGATACGAGGATGAATTTGGATATCGCGTATGGGATGATGAAAACAAGAAGGTGATTATGAGAGATGTTATCTTCAACGGCGGGAGTTGTATAAAGACAGACATGCATCGAGACCAATAACTCAAGAAAGAATCGTGATTTGCGATGTAGGTGATATTGAAGATAGTCATGTGATGAAACAAATGGTGACAAATCCCGAGGCTGTTGGACAAGCGGTTGATCAACACATCCAGATCCCACTCAAACTCAATGTGAGAAAGTCTTACCGTGTGCCTAACAGATACATAAACTCTCATTTGTGATGGAGGAGAACCGAATGCTATGATGAGGCATGTCGGTGAAGGATGCAAGTAAGTGGGAGCTTGAATGGGAGATGAGATGAAATCTCTTGTATCTAACCATGGGAACTAGAGTTACGGTTGGAAAGAAGGCTCTACAAAACAAATGGATTTATAGGGTCAGGAGGAGCATGATGGCTCTAGAGATACAAGGCTAGATTGGTGGTCAAAGGCTTTGTGAAGGAAGGTATTGATTACAGAAATATTTTCTCAGTTGTGAAACTAACTACTATTCGATCAGTTTTGAGCATTGTTGCGGGAAGGATTACATCTGCGGTTAGATGTAAAGGCAGCTTTCCTCCATGGTGACTTGAAGGAAGAGATTTATACGCAGCAACGAGAGGCTATCGAGAAAATGGAAAGGAACATCATGCGAGGTTGAAAGGAGCTTATATGGTGCGAAACAAGCTCTGGCAATGGTACGATAAATTTGATGGGTTTATGCAAACCAATGGCTATTTAAGGTGCAATCTACCATTGTTGCTACTTCAAGAAGGTTGGTTCAGTTTTATTATCTTGTTGCTTTATGTTGATGACATGTTAGTAGGTAGGATATTGAGGAGATCAACAAATTGAAAAAGCGATTGTCCAATGAGTTTGAGATGAAGGACTTGGGTGCAGTAAGCAAATACTGGAATGAGGATTAGAGAGACAAACAGTTGGATACCTTGCGATTATCTCGAGGCGAGTACATTGAAAGGTGCTACTGAGAGGTTTAATATGAGTGATGCTAAACGGTCGGCACACCTCTTGCTAACCATTTCAAATTATCCAGGATCGGTGTCGAAACGAGCGAGGAGAAGGAATCTATGGCCAGGTTCCATATGCCTCGGCAATTGGAAGTTTGATGTATGCTATGGTTTGCGAGACCGGACATAAGCAAATGCGGGGAGTAGTAAGTTTATATGTCGAACAAGCAACATTGGGAAGCGGTCAAGTGGATACTTAGATACCTAGGTACTACGAGAAAATTGCTTATGCTTGAGAAGATGTGAACTAAAATTGCGGGGATATGTATGCTTTGATTTTCTTGGTGAGATTGATCACGGGAGGAGCACTACAGGGATATGTGTTTACTTTGGGTGACACCGCCATTAGTTGGATTTCGGATTGCGAAAAATTGTTATCTGCTGAGGCGGTATGTCGGTATGTGAGCCGCAAAGCTCAGGTTTACAAGGTTTGTTAATGAGTTGGGATTCAAGCGGTGATGAGCTGCTTATGCGGTGGCGGTCGGTCGATACACTTGGCTAAGAATTCAGCATTTCACTTTCAAGAACCAAGCATATTGGAATTCGCTATCACTTCATCGTCTTTGTTAAAAGATGAAGTCATAGCGCTGAAAAGATCCTGTAGCAAAACCACTGGATATGTTAACAAAGGCGGTGACTATCGACAAAAGTTGTGTTCAACTTCTTGGCTCTGAATGATAAGACGGATAGAGTAGTATTGATCGGTGTGAAGACATATTGAAATCTTCAAGTGGGAGTTGTTAGAACCAAGTGGGAGACAATTGTGGGAGACAACCACAAAGTGCCAGCCACAAAATGGGCCTCAATTTAAAATAAATAAAAATGGAAAGATGAAGGAGGGATTGCGAGGTGAAAGCTATAAATACCACTCCTCTTCTTACGTCTTCACACACAGGCAAGAGCTCTCTCTCCCTCTCTTGTTTTAATCATCCTAGTTTCTTCTTCCTAGTGTGTTAGGGTAAGCGGTTGAAGCTCAAAAGAAGAGGGTGTAATGGGTTATGGGTTGTGAGTGTTAGCCAACACCGTAATTTTTCTTCTTTAGTAAAAGATCTGCTGACTCAGGAGCGTAAGCGCGAATTTGCGAACTCAGTTAACAATATTGTGTGTCATTTATTTATTTGCGTTTATACTCCTCATAATTTGGTTCCAGGGATATTTACAGGTGTAGATTCCCAACAAAATCGAGGACTATTCATACTTGCAATTTTGATTGCCATATCTCTTACCACATCATGCATCTTCACATACTTTCTTCCAAATCTTTCTCCTCGTTCCAATACACAACTATTCTCAAGTTTATTCAATATTGTATGACCCCTGTTTAATTGTGCTCGCCTTGTATTCATTTCAGGAATCAGTTTCTCGTCAATAAAATGTTGAATCAACTCTTCTCTATAAATCTCATAGTCTTCAGGATATAATGCACAATACAAGAAACATTGTTGTAGTGTTGGTTTTAATTTGTCAAAGCTATATTTCATTACTTGAAATAGCTTACAAAATTTCAACCCATCTTGCCCTAAACTTGGATTCTTCATTTGCTCAAAATATCATTCCACTGACATATGTCATCCACCCCTCTCAAGCATCCAGCTACTAAAATAATTCCCAAAGGCAAACCTCCAAACTCATTCACAAGAGACTTGGCAATTTCTTTAATCTGAGATGGAAGTATGGCGATATGCCCAAGATGCATTTTGAATAGTTCCCAAGGATCATTCTCAGAAAGTGGCTCCACTTTGATTATCTCCTCACAATTCATCATTCGACACACATCCAACGATCGAGTTGTAATGATCAGCTTACAACCAATTTCATTTGCAGGAATTCCCACCTCATCCAATTTAATAGGATCCCAAATGTCATCTAAAATGAGAACAAAATTCCTCTTTTTCCTCAGGACACTTGCTAAAACCGCTGCCCTTTTTCTCTCATCTATCTCATCCAAAGAACCTAAACTCAATGCTTTTGCAATGTTATCCTGCAATTTCAATATTCTGCAATTTTGTGACACAGTGACCCAAGCAACTTCACTGCCTGGGTGACGCAAGAGTCAGTCATGAATATGTGTGAGTAGGGTTGTTTTCCCAATCCCTCCCATACCATATACTCCAATAGTTGAGATGTTATCATTCATCACCCTTTCCCAAATCATTTTTTATTTTCCTGAAACTTCTTACCAACTAATTCTGTAGTCACCAATGGAACTCCGCTATCACGAACTTGAAGTGTAAGCCCTCCATTAAACACACCTCGCTGAATAAGTTGGTCCACTTCTGTTGTATGTCTATCAATAGAGTTTCGCAATGTCAAATTTTTGAATATGCCCTTTTCTTTAATTCGTGCCTCTAAATCTTGAACTTCACTTTTAGTTCTTCCAACCTCTTGTAACCAGTTTTCCACTTCCTTCCTTGGTTTCTTCATTGACAACTGCTCTGCATATTCAAGCTCGACCTTAACATCATGCTCTTTGCTTACCAGATGTTCCATCTTTCTTTTCAGTTTATTCAGCTTTTCATCAACGGTTTCTGTGAATCGCCCTAGGAGTTCCATTCCTGCCACATATACATAAGGTTTCATCAAGAAATAAATTCATGCCAAGTCCAACAGA
Source organism: Rhamnella rubrinervis (assembly GCA_007844105.2). Classification (NCBI taxonomy): domain Eukaryota; kingdom Viridiplantae; phylum Streptophyta; class Magnoliopsida; order Rosales; family Rhamnaceae; genus Rhamnella; species Rhamnella rubrinervis. Next base: position 16,295,976 of record CM017585.2, read on the forward strand.
ATTTTTCCATATATACAGAATTCATGAACTATTGCACGCTAAAAATGGGATACTAGTATTGATTATAAAAATCAAACGGCAACCAATTTTTGTCGAGAGGGGAAACAGATCATATATACCCAATGTGGTATGTGTACACTCCATACCAAAGTTTTCTTATTAATTGGTCATGAAATATAATAAACTTATCAAATGCAGATGGCTAATATACCTATGCTACACACAACAAAGTCTATTACATACAACGAGTAATTAGTTAAAAAAGAATACTAGAAAATTAGCCAAGTAATTCTAATAATACATGTCAATCATCATAGCAATACCAAAAGGGCACTAGGGTCACAATCTCATTGTTTTAATTTTAATAGCCATGAAAATAATAACATACCTATCCATATCAATAATGCACATCTATAACAAGATCTACTACATACTATGAGTTAATAATATAAAATGTGGAATAATGGTTTTCAAATCTGGGAAAAAAATTAGCAAAATAAAATTATATAAAAATAAAGTAACCAACTTCTAACCTTAAGGAGTTGGCACAATAGTCTTGAGTTGTTGATGAGAGACTAAAGAACTGAAACTAATGTAAATATTTTGTAGAAAAGTAGAAGCTGAATGTGGAATACAGTCTCTCCTTTTTTCTTTTTTTCGGGGCTTTGCAAGATTCAAACTGCAACTTTCGCAAGTAAGTCACGAGGCTCGGTCGACTTTTTGCTAAGCCGCCCTCAGGTGCTGGAATACAGTCAATATGATGAGAATATAGTGGAATACAATCAAGGTTAAAATGAATAAAAGGAAAATAAATTACATACCTTAATCAAATGAACTGCTACAATGGTCTTAGTGTTGTCAAGAGACTAATAGAGACTAATGAAGTACTGAAACCCGTGAAATTGCAGAAAAGTAAAACACCTTCTCGATGTAATCAATTTTGATTAATCTTTCTGTCAAGTGGAACAACATATCAAGAGCGTTATCTTATCAGCAAGCATAAAAACACAACGAAAATGATGCAAATTTTAAATAAATAAATTAAAAAACTTTACTTTTGTAATAACAATTGAGGAAAATTGTTGCTCACTTGCTGATAGATTTCAACACCCAAAGAAAATAAAGCAGAAATTGACTAGCAAAATGAAGGTTCAGGTTATTCTGTTTTTGCAACAAATGATGGTGTTTTTCTCTTTTCCACTAGCTAATAGTTAAAGAAGCCTACTTAACGCCAACTTACATTTAAAAAAGAAAAAGAAAAACACATTATCTAATATTTGAATTAAACAAATTAAAATAAAAAGTTTATTAAAACCAAAAACAAAAACGCAATTAAACGAGCCCTTTATTGATTAGAAGTGTTACCGTATTAGTTAAGGACAATCACAGCACATCGGTATCTAATAGAGTTAGTGTTCAATATATATATATATATATATATATATATATATATATATATATTTCTTATGACCCTTTATCTTTGTTTTCTTAATCATTATAATGAGTACTGCTATTTAATACAATTTAAGTCGCAACATAGCCAATATGACACGTTTTCATTGATCAGATGCACTGGGCTCATCAGACCCAATACAGGGTGTCATTCCGTGTTGATCGACTTTGTCGTTGCCTAAGTCATGATGAAAAACATTATATAATGGAGTTTATCAAAAAAATATATTATATAATGGAGAGCAACCCTCTCTCATGTTGGATCACTATTTTTTATTTAGCTTAGCATTCCTTCAATTTAAATGTCTAAACGCTGCTTTTAAATATTAATAGTAACATATTTTTTCACCTCTCTCCCATGCGAGAAATATGCCCCGACTTCCCTAGACCCTTTTATTAATTATACAAATAATTACTATGACATATGGTTAGTTATTTGTGGCTTACATGAACCGGAAAAAGGAAAACAAAGAGGCGGGAATGGAGAATGCATTCTTGGTCACCTTTAGATTATATATATATATATATATGCATATAGATAAGAGTGCAATATATATTTCAATAAATAACGAGTATAATTAATAAGACTTATTTTTTAAAAAGTACTTATTTTTTAAAGGGAAAAATTCATCGAAACCCATAAAGTTTGACATAATTATATTTAATTACCATAGTTTTTTAAAACTATCATAAACTTACCAAATATGTTTAAATATTTAAAAAATTAAACTTACCAAACATTATTAAAAGGTCTAAGAAAACAATATTAAAAGACATTATTAGCTTTTAACTATTAAAATAAACGATATACAGTAAAAAAATAATAAATTTTTAATGAAATTTAAAATTAATAATGTATAAATATAATTACTTCAAATCTAAAAAGGGTACGTGATATTAGCCATTTTATAAAAGTGTGTAATATATATTTAAATAAATATTAATAGGACTTACTTTTTAAAAGTACTTTTAAAGTATTCTAATATTCAACACTCAACACTACACTAATTATAATGAAAGTTGATTTATTTTCTTCAGCATAGTTGGCCGCAATACCAGAACAATATCAATAAAAAGAACCTAATCAAAAGGCAAGATCTACTACATACTACAAGTTAATAATTAATAGAAAATAATATGTAAAACCGTCTTTAGATTTGGGAAAAATAAATTAGCAAAAAAAATGTAAACGACTGCTAACCTCCACGAGTTGGCACAATAGTCTGAATTGTGGAGAGACTGAAACCGACGAAAATAATATTGTAGAAAAGTAGAAAACCTCCTTCATCTGATCCTGTCGTTCTTTGAAGAAGGAACCTAATTTAGGCCTAAAGTTTGTAGATCGAGTCAAAGGCAACGGGAAGGAGAGGGACCCAGTTGGAAAAATGGAGAAAATGAGAAATGCAAGAAAGCAACAGGGTCTCATGTTGACCTCTGAAATTACCTAACAGCCCCTTCGCATTCAATTTTATTATTCATTATTATTAATGTTGGGGTGGGTATTATAATTATGAAAAAAATCATATATAATAATTAATAATATATATGCCCCACTTGTTTCATTTTAAAATTATATGTTCTTTTTAAAAGATAATTAATAATTTGTGGACTATAAAAATATCCTAGACATTTACTATGATTAGTGGATTGTTGACGATATTGGAGAACTTGGATATATAATTTATTAATTTATACCCATAAGGAAAAACCATTTTTCATTCTAATTTTTAATTTTTTTGTTGTTGTCCAAAAAAGGAAATAGAGAATGAAAAGTAAAATATAATGGAATAATGATTATTAATCTTTCTGTACGTACGTGAAACCCAATAATTGAGAAAAGAAAAGAAAGAAGAAAAGGAGTTTCGTTGCAAGCAAAATGATCACTGCAGGAAAGGCAATGGGAGAAGCCTATACACCTCTTTCAAGTCTTTGCATTGATATTCACCAAAACAAAAGTCTTTGCATTGACATTTTAAAGTACATGGAGCTACATATCAAAGGCCGAACAACAAGTCTAGTCTAGTAATTTATTGGTTCTCTTATGTAGCAATTTATTGGTTTCTAATGGTTGGTCTCTTTTTTGAAACTCAAAGAATAGTAATCAGCTCATAGATGTTATTGTCAAGTTTTCGTTATCTAACTCTCTTAATTTTAATTTTCCTGAAGACTTATTTTCCTTTTTGAGCTTCCTACTTGTATTGTGGAAGTTGCTTCCAATAACCAGTTGAACTGGTCTTTCTCTGTGAGCTCTTTGTGGTCTCTTTTGTGCTTAATGCAAATTGTTATTTAAAAAAACATGTCTAGTCTTGTTGAAACAGTTTGCACTCCATTTCCAAGCTATTTTTTTTTTGGTGAAATTTCCCAGCTAATATTACGGGAAGTTTGTGTATTTTATTGTAATTTACAGCATATTCGTTTTCCATTTTTAAACAATCTTTGTTCTATTATTATGCTTTTTCTTTTTTAAAAATACTTGTTCTATTATATATCACCATGTTTACTGCTTTAGAATATAAATATTTGAAATCTCAAAATTCATAATTAGATATCTCCATATTTTTGTGAAGGAGATATCTTCTCCCTTTGTTTACTAAAAATAGATATCTTTTCTCTTTGTTTATCGAGATTCTCTTTTGATAAGATTTTTGGGATTTTGTCAAACTCAACTGTAGGTATGTTGAAATTCGGTGCAATCCACGTGAGATTGACTGAATATTATCGTCGAGGTTAATTATTTGGTTGCATGAGTTTATTTTCATTTTGCTTCCTTTTTATTCTTTGATTTCTCTCTTCTCTATTTTTTTCTTTTTTTTTTTTTCACATAAGCCAGAGTGTCTGTTCGTATTCATAGCTCCTTCATGATCATCAAATAGCCAATAAAAATCGTTAAAGAGTTTTAAATGGAATGGGGTTTCCATAATCCTATATGTTTCAAAAGTCACCTTTAAATTAAAAGCAGATATGTGGCAAGCATATATAAGAGCATTTAACTGCAACTCAAGGAGCTTCATATAAAAAGAGAGTGATTAGCAGCTAATTAAATTTAGCCATGCCACTTTAAAACTTCCAATTGAGAGACTTAATATTTGTAGACCGTTGTATATACAAAGTTGAAACGACAAACAAAAATTAAAGGTGTTCACGTTCCATTGTGCTTGCAAAAGCATTACAAATATGCATTACATCCACTACAAATCATCAAGTAATTCAAGGGATATAAAACTCTTAATTAACACCAAAGGCAAAAGAGATTGATGTTGTTCGCCCAAAGAAACGCAAAACGCTGAGACTGGACAACAAACACTTCCCTTAGCCAATGGCATGAAGAACCTTTTAAGTGGTGCATGCAAGCACTATGAGCTGGACATAGAAACAGAGTGATTAGGAGGCAATTAATGTGGAAATGAGAGGCCGGTGTTGTGTGACAGAGTAAACAACATTTATGAAAATGGAAATGGTGAATAAAATGAAACATGTTTCTATTTAAAACCTATGATTTGTAGAAGAGGAATTTACCAGATGTCAGGCGTTTGAGTGGCATGCTTTGGAAAGTAGTTACAAAGACAACCATTTCGCCCTTTCTTTTCATCCACCTCTATTTCTTCAAGAGAAATAATGGTAGAGGTAGAGCCCGCTACATCTTTGCTTGACCGAAGTGGAGGCAGAGGAAGGAAGCGTTCCAGCTTTGGCATGGTAAAGGTAGTGCCTGCTACTTCTTTGCTTGGCGGAACTGGAGGTAGAGGAAGGAAGCATTGCAGCTTTGGACATTCTTCTATATAAATATGTTTCAAGGAGGGAAAATCCATCTTAATATTGCTGCAGAATATCTTCAACTCTGGAAGTCTGTACAATTCCAGATGGCTTAAATTTGGAAGAGTGGATGAGATGCTTGATGATGTTTCTTGGGGATCCAGCTCATCAGATGGTTCTATTATTTCCGCCATCTTAAAACAATATCCAACCTTCAAAACTTCCAAGTTCTGGAGATTGTACAGCAATGCCAGTGTGAACAACCTCTTTATACCATGACAATCCCATATTTTAATTTTTTTAAGGCAAGAAAAAGTGGCAGTATGGAGTGCTGATGATGCACTTCTCTCCACCCCTATCAAATCACTCAAGTTTTGCAGATAAATAAGATATAATGATTCAAGGCTTTGGAAAGCTGGAACGCTAGAACAAGAACAAGGGAGCAACTGCTTTATCCGTCCACAACTTTCAATCACCAACTTTCTCAAATCAAAAGCCCTCTGGTCGCAAAAATTGTTACTACATCTACATTGTCAAGCTTTTCAATTATTAGCGATTTAATGTGATTAGGAAGCATAACTGAGCGTACTCCACCTCTGCTTGAACTTGGATCATCTTCATATAAATATACAGCATTTCCAATTGTTTCATAATAGTATTCCATTCGTTCATTAAAGAAACAATCCTTTCTTACTGCAAGCGAGTAATCAGCGGGGCCTCCATCCTTCCATGAATTCACACAAGCATTGAAGTCATTCAAATCACGAAAAGATGTCCTTAAAGTTTCCAACTTTCTCAAACTTGCAATCTCCTCAAATCTTAAGGGGATGTTTGCACATGATTAAGTACAAGGTATTGGAGATGTGATAATTTGCAAAAGTACCATCAGGTATCACCTTTATAGAACACGTAAGGTCTAGGTATCTCAGGTTAGTCAACGTGTCAATGCCCTGAGGTAATTCTCTGATTCCTGAGCCAAAAGGTCCAACCTTCTTAAAGCCTTGAGATTTTCTAAAGATGACATGTACTTCAACAAGAAACAATCTCGAAGCACTAAGGAAGTGAGACATTGCAAGTTATAGACTGAAGTTGGTAACTTATGAATTGAAGATTCGAGAGATCGAGAATGGTGAGTCTATTCATATGTGTAAAAACAATCTGGTATGCTACTAGAGAGGACATTAAAGCAGAGCATAGTGGAAAGTGAAGCACATCTGGGTGATGCATAAGGAGTACGACCGGGCCAAAGTCGGATATTATTAATGACATCCGCACAGTGTCCTCCATCAACTTGTCATCTTCCAATTTATCTGTAGCTTCAACTCCCACCAAAAATCGAGGACTATTCATACTTGCAATTTTGATTGCCATATCTCTTACCACATCATGCATCTTCACATACTTTTTCCAAATTTATTTTCCCCCCCTTCCAATAGGCAACTATTTTCAAGTTTATTCAATATTGTATGACCCTGTTAAATTCTGCTCGCCTTGTATTCATTTCATGAATCAGTTTCTCATCAATAAATCTTTGAATCAAATCTTCTCTGTAAATACGATAGTCTTCAGGATATAATGCACAATACAAGAAACATTGTTGAAATGCTGGATTTAATTTGTCAAAGCTATATTTCAGTACTTGAAATAGCTTACCAAATTCCAACTCAACTTGCCCTAAACTTGGATCCTTCATTTGCTCCAGAGCATCATTCCACTGACATATATCATCCACCCCTCTCAAGCATCCAGCTGCTAAAATAATTCCCAAAGGCAAACCTCCAAACTCATTCACAAGAGATTTGGCAATTTCTTTAATCTGAGATGGAAGTATGGCGATATGCCCAAGATGCATTTCGAATAGTTCCCAGGGATCATTCTCAGAAAGTGGCTCCACTTTGATTATCTCCTCACAATTCATCATTCGACACACATCCAACGATCGAGTTGTAATGATCAATTTACATCCAATTTCATTTGCAGGAATTCCAACCTCATCCAATTTAATGTATTCCCAAATGTCATCTAAAATGAGAACAAAAGTCTTCCTTTTCCTCAAGGCACTTGCTAACACTGCTGCCCTTTTTCTCTCATCTTTTTCATCCAAAGGACCTATACCCAATACTTTTGCAATATCATCCTGCAATTTAAATGTGCTACAATTTTGTGATACACTGACCCATGCGACTGAGCTGCTTGGGTGATCCAAGAGCTGGTTGTAAATATGTGTAATGAGGGTTGTTTTACCAACCCCACCCATGCCATATACTCCAACGCTTGAAATGTTATTGTTCATCACCCTTTCCCAAATCATTTTTTTATTTTCCTGAAACCGCTTGCCAACTAATTCTGTAGTCACCAATGGAACTCCACTATCGCAAACTTGAAGTGTAAGCCCTCCACTAAATACACCTCTCTGAATAAGTTGGTTCACTTCTGTTGTATATCTATCAATAGAGTTCCGCAGTGACAAATGTTTGAATATGCTCTTTTCTTTAACTCGTGCCTCTAAAACTTGAACTTCTGTTTTAGTTCTTCCAACCTCTTGTAACCAGTTTTCCACTTCCTTCCTTGGTTTTTTCATTGACAACTGCTCTGCATATTCAAGCTCGACCTTAACATCATGCTCTTTGCTTTCCAGATGTTCCAACTTTCTTTTCAGTTTATTCAGCTTTTCATCAAAGGTTTCTGAGAATTGCCCTGCTAAATTCTCTAGGAATTCCATACCTGCCACACATACATAAGGTTTCATGAAGAAATAAATTCATTCCAACAGAATTTTTCCTCTCATGAACTATTGGAAGCTAAAATGGGATACTAGTATTGATTATAAAAATCAAACGGTAACCAATTTTAGTCGAGGGTGAAAACAGACCATATATACCCAATGTGGTATGTGCACTCCACACCCAAGTTTTCTTTTGAATAGTCATGAAAATATAATAAACTTAGCAAATGCAGATTGCTAATATACTATCACTAACGTATATAGATTTGCATAAGGTGAATGTAGTTCCCTAAATGTGATGAGAATGTAGTACACTCGAAGTTAAAGATGCATAAAAAGTGAAATAAATTACATACCTTTATAAAGCTAACTGGTGCAATGGCCTTAGTGTCGTTAAGAGACTAAAGAGTACTGAAACCAGCGAAATTGCAGATAAGTAGAAAACCTCGTTGATCTACCTGATGAATTTTGATTTCACGAGTAACAGCATATCAACAGCATTATTTTATCAGCAAGCATAAAAACACAATGAAAATGATGCAAAATTTAAATAAATTAATTAAAAAACGTTACTTTTGCAATAATAATTGAGGAAAGTTGTTGCTCAATTGCTGATGGATTTCAACACCCAAATAAAAGAAAAGCAGAAATTGCTGATGGTTTCATTAATATAATTAATGAATATAACAAATGGTACGTTATTTGTGGCTTGGAACAGGAAAAATAAAACAAAAGGTGACAATGGAGAATGCATATATCCTTAATATAAATAAATAGCCAGTATAATAAAAAAAAATTATTTTTTCAAAAAGGAAAGTTTCTTGCTTTTTGCCAAAATAAATAAAGGTACACAATTTCTTGCTGAATTGCTGATAGTTTTCACTCACAACTCAAAGAAACGAAAAACAGAAATTGCACATGTGCTTCGTTTTTCTTTTTATTAATAATGATGGAAGTATAATGTACTTAGCAAATTCAGATGACTAATTAGATTTATTACACACCACAATTAATTAGCAAAAAAGAATAATAGAAATATTCATAATACATGTTAATAATCACCAACCTACGTAGTTTTCTATAACTTGAATGTAATCCCTAAATTTACTGAGAATATAGTGTAATATTGTTAAACTTAAAGATGCAAAATTAATGGTTTTAGTGTTGTTAAGAGACTGATGAAGTAGAGAAACCAATGAAATTCCAGAAAAGTAGAAAACCAACGATTTCAGTTGATAATAGGCAAATGATGACGTTTTTAAATTTAAAATTTGAACTATTGTATCATGTAGGCTTTTGTATAAAAGCCAGCTGATTATCAATGTAAAGGAGAGACCTTTATGCTATTTTCTTCTCCATTGGTAGCAGATATATATCATTTTCGTCCATCATCACAACAGCCATTTTTCTCCGTTTTTGTCTCAAGAAAACAGAGTATAAACCACGTGAAAGCTACCTTTTTTATGCTATTTTTCATCCTTCTTACAATCAGCCATTAACCCTGTGTTTCTTTTTTTCAAGAAAACTAGAGCATAACCATACCAAAGTTGGCTCCTTTATAAACCAAATGTGTTATACATTTGCTTGAGTGAAGAGTAACCTCTTCTCTCTTGGCATTTGGTTAAAACAGCCTATCAATCCCAACAAATATAACTACCTAATAAAGAAAAGGTTAATAAATCAGTAATCAGAACCGATGTGTACTAATTTACCAATAAAAAGAAAATAAGAAAACAATTTGTTCAAGTCAGATGTGATCCATAAATTTGTACAAGCCAAAGTTAAAGATGCAAAATTTTAGTGAAGTAAAATAAATACCTTAACCATCGAAGCTGCAGGTTTAGAAATTGCAGAAGAAGTAGAAGACTAGCTTGCTTCCTGATCTGATGAATGATTATTAGTCTTTTGGGTACGTACGTGAAACCCAATAAGTGAGAATTTCGCTGCGAGCAAAATGATCACTGCAGGAAATGCAATGGAAGAAGCCGGCCTAAAAGGCCTTCTAACTCTTTGCATTCACCATTTTAAAATCCATAGAGCTTGGATAAGATGAGACCCGGTCAAGATCCAATCAACAAGCAGCACTCAACTACTAAACTTGTGTAATAGGAATAGTTCAGTATTTCTGCTGGTTTTTCTACGAGATTAGTTTAGTATGCCTGCTAGTTTTAGTGCTTGCAGGACATAAAAAAACCAAAGCTTATCCCGGCTTGGCTTCGCTATCACTACGCATGAATTTTGGTAAATGATAATATTTAATATATATATATATATATATATATATATATATACACACACTTGCAATTTTCGAGTTTGGTTTTGAAACTACTTTGAAAAAATCTGGATTCGTACAGAATTTTTTAAAATTTCTTTTAGCAAATTTTTATGATTTTTCAATAAAAAGATTAACTAATTAGTTTGAAACTCGTATAAACCATAGACTTATGTGTTTTAATAAAAGTAGGGAAACTTAAGTAAAAAAAAAAATGGAGAAAAAAAAGGCTCTAAAATCTATTGTTTATATGTGCCACCGGAGACTTTTGATTGATAATTAGTGGTTTGTGCCTAATCTACTGTTTCGAATTTTGGACTTATTATCAACTCACCTACATTCACTACCCAAAAAGTATTGGATAAATATAATATTAATTAGCAAATGGCCTATAAAAAATCCTAAAATAGTTTCAATTGTATTCAAAAGCATATATATATATATATATATATATATATAACTTGAACGAGGATTATCCCCTCATTCGTTCGTATCCTTGGTTACTTCACAATCAACTAACGTGTTCCAAAGTCAGCATTAAAGTAAAAACAGATATGTGGCATGCATAAGCGCATTTAACTGCAACTCTGAGGCGCTTCACATACAAACAGAGTGATTTAGCAGCTAAATTTAACCATGTGTCTTTAAAAACTTCCATCTGAGAGGCTCAATATTTGTGCATCACTGTTACGTGTAGAAATGCGAGTGTAGTGTAAGAAAAGAGTAAACAACATTTAAGAAAATGGAAATGGTAAATAAAATCAAACATGTTATTATTTAAAAGATTTGATTTGTAGAAAAGGAGTTTACCAGATATCAGCCATTGTTCGATCCTCCATTTGAGCGGCATGCTTTGGAAAAGTAGTTAAAAAGACGACCAGTTCGCGCTTTCTTTCTCATCTATCTATATTCCTTCGAGAGAAATGATAGAGGTAGAGTCTGCTGCTTCTTTGCTTGACGGAAGGGGAGGCAGAGGAGGGAAACGTCTCAGCTTCGGACAATCTTCTATATAAATATGTTTCAAGGAACGAAAACCCATCCTAGTATTGCTGCAGAAGATCTTCAATTCTGGAAGTCCGTACAAAAGCATATGGCACAACTTTGGGAGAGTGGATGAGATGCTTGATGATGCTTCTTGGGCATCCACCTCACCAGATGGTTCTATTATTTCCACCATCTGATAACATTTTCCAACCTCCAAATATTCCAGGTTCTGGAGGTTGTATAGCAATCCAGGCGTGAACAACCTCTTTATGTCGTGACAATAATATATTTCAATTTCTTTAAGGCAAGAGAAAGTGGCAGTATGGAGTGCTGATAGTGCACTTCTCTCCGCCTCTATCAAATCACTCAAGTTCGGCAGATAATTAAGATATAACGATTTAAGGCTTTGGAAAGCTGGAACGCTAAAACAAGAACAAGGGAGCAACTGCTTTATCGAACCACAACTTCTAATCACCAACTTTCTCAAATCAAAAGCCCTCCGGTCGCAAAAACTTGTTACTACATCTACATTGTCAAGCTTTTCAATTTCTAGTGATTTAATGCGATTAGGGAGCATAAGTGAGCGTTCTCCACCTCTGCTTACACTTGCGTCATCATCATAATTCAAATATACACTATTTCCAATTGTTTTATAATCATATTCCATTTGTTCATTAAAGAAACAATCGTTTCTCACTGCAAGTGAGTAATCAGTGGGGCCTCCATCCTTCCATGAATCCACACAAGTATTGAAGTCGTTCAAATCACGGAAAGATGACTTTAAAGTTTCCAACTTTCTGAAACTTGCAATCTCCTCTCCTCTTATGGGGAATGTTTTCCTATGATCAAGTGCAAGATACTGGAGACGCGATAGTTTGCACAAAATACCGTCAGGTATCACCTTGATAGGACACTTAAGGTTGAGGTATCTCAGGTTGGTCAATGTGTCGATGCCCTGTGGTAATTCAATGATTCCTGTGTTACAAAGGTCCAACCTTCTTAAAGCCTTGAGATTTTCTAAAGATGACATGTACCTCAAATTGCAACAGTCTTTAAGCACTAAGGAAGTGAGACATTGCAAGTTATAGACTGAAGTTGGTAACTTCTCAATTGAAGAATTGGAGAGATCGAGAATGGTGAGTCTATTCATATGCGTAAAAAAACAATCTGGAATGCTGCTAGAGAGGACATTAAAGCATAGCATAGTGGAAAGTGAAGCACATCTGGGTGATAGATAAGTGCGTTCTGGGCAAAAGTTGGATACTAGTAACGACATCCGCACAATATCCTCCATCAACTTGTCATCTTCCAATTTATCTGTAGCTTCAACTCCCACCAAAAGTCGAGGACTATTCATACTTGCAATTTTGATGGCCATATCTCTTACCACATCATGCATCTTCACATACCTTCTTCCAAATCTATCACCTCGTTCCAATAAGCAACTATTTTCAAGTTTGTTCAATATTGTACGACCCCTGTTTAATTCTGCTCGCCTTGTATTCATTTCATAAATCAGTTTCTCGTCAATAAAATGTTGAATCAAATCATCTGTGTAAATAGTAGAGTCTTCAGGATATAATACACAATACAAGAAACATTGTTGTAATGTTGGATTTAAGTTGTCAAAGCTATATTTCAGTACTTGAAATAGCTTATCAAATTCCAACTCATCTTCCCTAAACTTGGATCCTTCATTTGCTCCAAAGCATCATTCCACTGACATATGTCATCCACCCTCTCAAGCATCCAGCTGCTAAAACAATTCCCATAGGCAAACCTGCAAACTCATTCACAAGAGACTTGGCAATTTCTTCAATCTCAGATGGAAGTGTCGCATTATGCCCAAGGTGCATCTGGAATAGTTCCCAAGCATCCGTTTTAGAAAGTCTCTCCACTTTGATTTTCTCTTGGCAATCCATCTTTCGACACACATCCAGTGATCGAGTTGTAATGATCAACTTACATCCGATTTCGTTTACAGGAATTCCCACCTCATGTAAACGAATATATTCCCACATGTCATCTAAAATGAGAACAAAATTCTTCTTTTTCCTCAAGGCAGTTGCCAAGACTGCGGCCCTTTTCTCTCTTCTTTTTCATCAAATGGATGTAAATCCAATACTTTTGCAATGTTATCCTGCAATTTATATTTGCTACAATTTTGTGATACAGTGACCCATACAACTGAAGTGCTTGGGTGGTTCAGGAGTTGGTCGTGAATATGTGTAATCAGGGTTGTTTTCCCAATCCCACCCATACCATATACTCCAACACTTGAAATGTTATCGTTCATCAACATTTTCCAAATCATAGCTTTATTTTCCTGAAAATTCTCACCAACTAATTCTGTAGTCACCAATGGAACTCCACTGTCACAAACTTGAAATGTAAGCCCTCCATGAAATGCACCTCGCTGAATAAGCTGGTTTACTTCTGTTGTGCATCTGTCAATAGAGTTCCGCAGTGTCAAATGTTTGAGTATGCTCTTTTCTTTAACTTGTGCCTCTAAATCTGAATCTTGAACTTCAGTTTTAATTCTCGCAACCTCTTGTAACCAGTTTTCCACTTCCTTCTTTGGTTTCTTCATTGACAACCGCTCTGCATATTCAAGCTCGAACTTAGTATCATGCTCTTTGCTTACCAGATGTTCCATCTTTCTCTTTAGTTTATTCCACATTTCATCAAGGCTTTCAGTGAATTGCCCTGCTAAATTCTCTAGGAATTCCATACCTGCCACCTATGCATAAGGTTTCATGAAGAAATAAATTCATTTCAGCAGGATTTTTCTTCTCATGAATTGTTGGAAGCTAATGTGGGATACTAGTATTGATTAGAAATATCAAACTGTAATCAATTTGCGTCCACAGTGGAAACAGGCCATATATGACCACTGTGGTATGTGCACACTCCACGACCAAGTTTACTTTTGAATATAATAAACTTAGCAAATGTAGATAGCTAATAATCTTGGGAAGATTATTTTATGAAATTTTCCTTTAAGTTAGTGTAATGTTTACATACTGAATGTTTCCTTTAAGCAAGTGTAAAAATGAATAATAGAAAATTTGCAACATAAAACAAATACTACAAGTGTTAATAATCACTAACCTACGTGTTTTCTATAAGTTGAAAGTAATCCGTAAATTTGATGAGAATATAGTCTAACACGTTAAATTTAAAGCTTCAGAAGAAGTAAAATAAATTGCATACCTTAAGAAAGCAGCTGGTACAATTAATGGTCTTATAGTGTTGTTAGGAGACTGATGAAGAAGAGAAACCAGCGAAATTCCACTAAAATAGAAAAACAACAATCTGATCAGTTGTTAATTAATCTTTCTGTGAAGCATATCAACTGCATTAGTTTATCAGCAAGCTACAAAGACAGCGGAAATCATGCAAAACTTAAAGAAAAAGAAAGTGTATATAATATATATATATAGTGTATATATAATACATATATATATAGTGTATATATAATATATATATATATAGATAATATTAGCAAGCAAGAAAAATTACCAAAATATATATTACTAATAAAGAAAAGGTTATTATATCACTAATCAGAACCGATTTGTACTTATTAATGAATAAAAAGAAAAAGAAAAAAAAAAAACTATTTTTGTATAAGTCAGATGTGATCCATGAAATTTACATATACCAAAGTTGAAGATGCAATATTTAAGTGAAACAAAATAAAAACCTTAACCAACGAAGCTGGAGGCCTAGGAAATTGCAGAAGATCGTAGAAAACTTGCTTCTTGAGCTGATGAAACCTAGTAATTGAGAAAATGAAGAAAAAGAGAAAAATAAACAAAAGAAATTGCTGATGAGTTTCGTTGCAAAGCAAAAATGATCACTGCAGGAAAAGCAATGGAAGAAGCCTAAAACTGTTTGAAGTCTTCGCATTGACAATTTTAAACTACATGGAGCTTGGAAATTAAGGTGGGACCCAACAAGAAGTCTAGCCTAGTAGGAATAGTTTATTAGCTGCGATTGGAGCAGGCGTTTACTTATGGCAAAGACGAAGAAATACTAAACAAACAAGGAAGAAAGGACGTACATATTCTATTAGTAAAACCTGACACAAGCAAGAAAAGACACTTCTATTAGTTGAAAGAAATAAAGAAGAAAGCAAACGAACATGGCCGTAAAATGAAATTTATGGTCATTTTACATCTAACTGGGCCCTTTTCCATCTTGGATATATATTCAGGCTCAACGGGTTTTAAGGCGGCGGGGAAAGGAGGAGAAAATGGAAAAGGAAAATCTCTTATTTTATTTTATTAAAAATTTATTTTTTTAATTATTAAAACTTTGTAGTTTGTTTTCTAATCAATTAAAATTCTAAATTCCCAACGAGAAAATCATCAAAACGTCTTTTCCTTTTCCTATTTTCTGGGTTTGGTAGTTTGCGCTCCATTTCCAAGCTAATGTTACGTGAATTTTGTGTATTTTATTGTAATTTACAGCATATTCATTTTTTCCTTTTTTCAAAAAATCTTTGTTTTTATTATTACGCTTTTTTTTTTTTTTAAATTGTTTTATTATCACCATGTTTACTACTTTAGAATACAAAGAATTTGAAATCTCAAAATTTATAATTACTTGCCAATATTTTTGTCAGTTTTTTTTATCAAGAAGATATATTTTCTCTTTTATTTATCCAAAATATATATATATATGGAGAAATACTCTAATGCACGACGTTGCTCATATATATTAAGCGACAGATGATGTAGTGTGCATTTTTAATATTTTTTTATTTATTTGGATCCACATATAGTTTTTAAAAATATATGATGCCTCATTTATCGTTCAACATAAATGAGCGACGTCATGCATGAGAGCATTTCTTTATATATATGTATATATATATATATATATTTTTCTCTTTAATTATTGAGATGCTCTTTTAATAAGATTTTTGGGATTTTGCTAAACTCAACTGTAGGCATGTTGAAATTCGGTGCAATCGACGTGAGATTAACTGAATATTACCGTCGAGAAGCTTATACGTGGAGGTTAATTATTAGGTTGCATGAGTTTCTTCTCGTCTTTCTTCCTTTTTATTCTTGGATTTCCTTTTTTGTTTTTCATAAACCAGAGTGTTTGTTCATATTCATAGCTTCTTCATGATCATCAAATAGCCTTTAAAAAATCGTAAAAGAGTTTTAACGAAAAATATCGTCTATGAAAATGGAATGGGGTTTCCATAGTCCATAGTGGTTCGTATCCTTAATTAGTTACTTCATGGTCAAGTAACCTGTTTCAAATGTCATCTCTAAATGAAAAACAGATATGTGGCATGCATAAGCGCATTTAACTGCAACTCCAAGGTGATTCACATACAAAGAGACTGATTACCAGCCAAATTTAACCATGTCTCTTGAAAGCCTTCTATTAAAGGTGTTCACCGTTCCGTTGTGCATGCAAAAGCATTACAAATATGCAATACATCCACTACAAATTAACAAGTGGTTCAATGGATATATAAGTCTTAGTTAACACCAAAGCGAAAAGAGAGATTGATGTTGTTCGCCCAAAGAAACGCAAAATGCAGAGACCAGACAGCAAAGACTTCCCTTAGCCAATGGCGTGCAGAACCTTTAACTGGTGCATGCAACTGCTAAAAGCTGGACATAGAAACAGAGTGATTAGCAGGCAATAAATGTTGAAATGAGAGGGTCGTGTAGGGCAACCAAGGGTAAACAACGTTTATGAAAAATGGAAATTGTAAATAAATTGAAACATGCTACTATCTAAAACATATGAGTTGTAGAAGAGGAATTTACCAGATATCAGGCATTTGAGTGGCATGCTTTGGAAAGCAGTTACAAAGACAACCATTTCGCCCTTTCTTGTTCATCTATCTCTATTCCTTCTAGAGAAATGGTAGAGGTAGAGCCTGCTACATCTTTGCTAGACCCAAATGGAGGCAGAGGAGGGAAGCGCATTTCTTCATCCGTCTCCATTTCTTCATCTGCTACATCTTTGCTTGACCCAAGTGGAAGCAGAGGGGAGAGTTTCAGCTTTGGACAAATATCTATAGCAATATAATACAAGGAAGGAAAATCCATCTTAGTATTGCTGCAGAAGATCTTCAACTCTTGAAGATCCCTCAATTCCAGACGTCTTAAATTTGGGAAAGCGGATGGAATGCTTGATGATGTTTCTTGGGGATCCAGCTCATCAGATGATTCTATTATTTCCACCATCTTATAACAGTCTACAACCCCCAAAACTTCCAACTTCTGGAGATTGTGCAGCACTGCCAGCGTGAACAATCTCTCCATACCATGACATTCCCATATTACAATTTCTTTTAGGCAAGAAAAAGTGGCAGTATGGAGTGCTGACGATGCACTTCTTTTCACCTCTACCAAATCACTCAAGTTCTCCAGATCATCAAGATATAGTGATTCAAGGCTTTGCAAAGCTGGAACGCTAAAACAAGAGCAAGGCAGCAAGTGCTTCATCGAAGAACTATTTTTAATCACCAACTTTCTCAAATCAAAAGCCCTCTGGTCGCAAAAAATCGTTACTACGTCTACATTTTCAGGCATTTCAATTCCTAGTGTTTCAATGTGATTAGGGAGTACAACTGAGCGATCTCCACCTATGCTTGCACTTTCGTCAATCTCATTTAAAGATACAACATTTCCAGACACGAAATCATCACGGTAACCCTTGTCAAATATAATATAATTTGTTACTGCAAGTGAGTAATCAGTGGGGCCTCCATCCTTCCCTGAAATCACAAAAGCACTGTACTCATTCAAATCACGATAAGATCTCCTTAAAGTTTCCAACTTTCTCAAACTTGCAATCTCCTCTGCTCTAATGGGGAATGCTTCCGTACAAAGTACAAGGTATTGGAGATTTGATAGTTTGCATAAAATACCATCAGGTATCACCTTTATATGACACGTAAGGTCTAGGTATCTCAGGTTAGTCAACGTGTCAATGCCCTGAGGTAATTCTCTGACTCCTGTGCGAAAAAGATCCAACCTTCTTAAAGCCTTGAGATTTTCTAAAGATGGCATGTACGCCACCAAGGGACAATATCGAAGCACTAAGGAAGTGAGACATTGTAAGTAATAGACCGAAGTTGGTAACTTCGCAATTAGAGAATTGGAGAGATCGAGAATGGTGAGTCTACTCATATGTGTAAAAAAACAATCTGGAATGCCACTAGAGAGGACATTAAAGCATAGCATAGTGGAAAGTGAAGCACATCTGGGTGATGTAAGATCTGGGCCAAAGTCTATTATTAATGACATCCGCACAGTATCCTCCATCAATTTTTCATCTTCCAATTTATCTGTAGCTTCAACTCCCACCAAAAATCGAGGACTATTCATACTTGCAATTCTGATTGCCATATCTCTTACCACATCATGCATCTTCACATACTTTCTTCCAATTCCATTTTCCCCCCCTTCCAATAAGCAACTATTTTCTAGTTTATTCAATATTGTATGACCCCTGTTTAATTCTGCTCGCCTTGTATTCATTCCATGAATCAGTTTCTCGTCAATAAAATGTTGAATCAACTCTTCTCTGTAAATCGTAGTCTTCAGGATATAATGCACAATACAAGAAACATTGTTGTAATGTTGGATTTAACTTGTCAAAGCTATATTTCATTACTTGAAATAGCTTACCAAATTCCAACTCATCTTGCCCTAAACTTGGATTCTTCATTCGCTCCAAAGCATCATTCCACTGACATATGTCAACCACCCCCCTCAAGCATCCGGCTCCTAAAATAATTCCCAAAGGCAAACCTGAAAACTCATTCACAAAAGACTTGGCAATTTCTTCAATCTGAGATGGAAGTATCGAGTTATGCGCAAGGTGCATTTGGAATAATTCCCAAGCAACCTTTTGAGAAAGTGGCTCCACTTTGATTATCTCCTTGCAATTCATCATTCGACACACATCCAATGATCGAGTTGTAATGATCAACTTACTTCCAATTTCATTTGCAGGAATTCCCACCTCATCCAATTTAATAGGATCCCAAATGTCATCTAAAATGAGAACAAAATTCTTCTTTTTCCTCAGGACACTTGCTAAAACCGCTGCCCTTTTTCTCTCGTCTTTTTCATCCAGAGAACCCAAACCCAATGCATTTGCAATGTTATCCAGCAATTTCAATGTTCTGCAATTTTGTGACACAGTGACCCAAGCAACCGAACTGCTTGGGTTATCCAAGAGTTGGTCATGAATATGACACAGTGGCATGCATAAGCGCATTTAACTGCAACTCCGAGGCGCTTCACATACAAACAGAGTGATTTAGCAGCTAAATTTAACCATGTGTCTTTAAAACTTCCAATTGAGAGACTCAATATTTGCGCATCACTGTTACATGTGGACTGTTGTATATATAGTATAAATGACGAACAAAAATTAAAGGTGCTCAACATTCCATTCTGCACGCAAAAGCATTACAAATATGCAATACATCCATTACAAATCAAAACGAAATTCAATGGATATACAAGTCTTAATTAATAAGAGAGGAAAAGACAGATTGATATTGTTCACCCAAAGAAAAGCAAATTGCGTAGACTAGACAACAAACACTTTCCTTAGCCAATGGCATGCTGAACCTTTAAGTAGTGCAACTCCTAGAAGCTGGACGTATAAACAGAGTGATTATCAACCATTAATGTTTAAATCAGAGGGCGGTGCAGTGTTAGTAAACAAAAGAGTAAACAGCATTTAAGAAAATGGAAATGGTAAATGAAATCAAACATGTTATTATTTAAAAGACTTAATTTGTAGAAGAGGAATTTACCAGATATCAGCCATTTTCGACCCTCCATTTGAGTGGCATGCTTTGGAAAAGTATTTACAAAGACAACCATTTCGCCCTTTCTTTTCATCTATCTCTATTCCTTCAAGAGAAATGGTAGAAGTAGAGCCTGCTCCTTCATTGTTTGGCGGAGGTGGAGGCAGAGGAAGGCATAATTTCAGCTTCAGACGTTCTTCTGTATATTCCGCCCTTTCTTTTATCTATCTCTATTCCTTCAAGAGAAATGGTAGAAGTAGAGCCTGCTACTTCTTTGGTTGACGGAGGTTCTGTATCTTTCGCCCTTTCTTTTGCATCTATCACTATTGCTTTAAGAGAGATGGTAGAGGTAGAGCCCGCTGCTTCTTTGCTGGACGAAAGTGGAGGTAGAGGAGGGAAGCGTTTCACTTGTGGACATTCTTTTATATAAATATTATCCTTCAAGGAAGGAAAATGCAACTTAGTGCTGCAGAAGATCTTCAACTCTCGAAGTTTGGACAAATGCAGATGGCGTAAATTTGGGAGAGTGGATGAGACGCCTGATGATGCTTGTTGGCAGTCCAGCTCATCAAATGGTTCTATTATTTCCACCATCTGATTACAACGTCCAACCTCCAAGTATTCCAGGTTCTGGAGGTTGTACACCAATGCACGCGTGAACAATCTCCTTATACCATGACAACGCCATATTTTAATTTTTTTAAGGCAAGAAAAAGTGGCAGTATGGAGTGCTGATGATGCACTTCTCTTCACCTCCACTAAATCACTCAAGTTCTGCAGATCGTCAAGATATAGAAATTCAAGGCTTTGGAAAGCTGGAACGCTAAAACAAGAACAAGGGAGCAACTGCTTTATCCGTCCACAAGTTTTAATCACCAACTTCCTCAAATCAAAAGCCCTCTGGTCGCAAAAACTTGTTACTACATCTACATTGTCAAGCTTTTCAATTATTAGTGATTTAATGTGATTAGGGAGCATAACTGACCTTACTCCACCTCTGCTTTCACTTGCGTCATCCTCATGTAAATATACACCATTTCCAGTTGTTTTATGATAGTAATCCATTTCTTCATTAAAGAAACAATCCTTTTCACTGCAAGTGTGTAATCAGCGGGCCTCCATCCTTCCATGAATTCACACAAGCATTGAAGTCATTCAAATCACGAAAAGATGTCCTTAAAGTTTCCAACTTTCTCAAACTTGCAATCTCCTCTAATCTTACGGGGAATGATACCCTAGGATTAAGCACAAGGTATTGGAGATGTGATAATTTGCAAAAGAACCATCAGGTATTATCTTTATAGGACAAGTAAGGTCTAGGTATCTCAGGTTAGTCAACATGTCAATGCCATGAGGTAATTCTCTGATTCCTGAGTGACAGAGGTCCAACCGTCTTAAAGCCTTGAGATTTTCTAAAGATGACATGTACTTCAACAAGAAACAATCTCGAAGCACTAAGGAAGTGAGACATTGCAAGTTATAGACTGAAGTTGGTAGCTTATCAATTAGAGAATTGGAGATCGAGAATGGTGAGTCTATTCGTATGTGTAAAAAACAATCTGGAATGCTACTAGAGAGGACATTAAAGCATAGCATACTGGAAAGTGAAGCACATCTGGGTGATGCATAAGAAGTACGATCTTGGTCAAAGTCGGATATTATTAATGACATCCGCACAGTATCCTTCACAAACTTTTCATCTTCCAATTTATCCGCAGCTTCAACTCCCACCAAAAATCGAGGACTAATCATACTTCCAATTTTGATTGCCATATCTCTTACCACATCATGCATCTTCACATACTTGTCTCCAAATCTCGATCCCTGTTCCAATAAGCAACTAGTTTCAAGTTTATTCAATATTGTATGACCCCTGTTAAATTCTGCCCGCCTTGTTTTCATTTCACGAATCAGTTTCTCGTCAATAAAATGTTGAATCAATCCTTCTCTGTGAATAGGATAGTCTTCAGGATATAATGCACAATACAAGAAACACTGTTGTAATGTTGGATTTAATTTGTCAAAGCTATATTTCAGTACTTGAAATACCTCACCAAATTCCAACTCATCTTGCCTTAAACGTGGATTCTTCATTTCCTCCAAAGCATCATTCCACTGACAAATGTCATCCACCCTCTCAAGCATCCAGCTGCTAAAATAATTCCCAAAGGCAAACCTGCGAACTCTTTCACAAGAGACTTGCCAATTTCTTCAATCTCAGATGGAAGCATCGTGTTCTGCCCAAGGTGCATTTGGAATAATTCCCAAGCATCATTCTCAGAAAGTGGCTCCACTTTGATTATCCCCATGCAATCCATCATTTGACACACATGCAATGATCGAGTTGTAATGATCAACTTACATCTAGTTTCATTTGCTGGAATTCCCACCTCATCCAATTTAATAGGATCCCAAATGTCATCTAAAATGAGAACAAAATTCTTCTTTTTCCTCAGGACACTTGCCAAAACTGCTGCCCTTTTTCTCTCATCTTCTTCGTTCAAAGAACCCAAACCCAATACTTTTGCAAGTTTATCCTGCAATTTCAATGTTCCGCAATTTTGGGACACAGTGACCCAAGCAACTGAACTGCTTCGGTGACCCAAGAGTTGGTCATGAATATGCGTGATTAGGGTTGTTTTCCCAATCCCTCCCATGCCACACACTCCGACGCTTGGAATGTTGTCGTTCATCAGCTTTTCCCAAATCGCATTTTTATTTTTCTGAAAATTCTCACCAACTAATTCCGTAGTCACCATTGGAACTCCACTATCACAAACTTGAAGTGTAAACCCTCCATGAAATACACCTCGCTGAATAAGTTGGTTCACTTGTGTTGTATGTCTATCAATAGTGTTTCGCAGTGTCAAACGGTCGAATATACTCATTTCTTTAACCCGTGCCTCTAAATTTCGAACTTCAGTTTTAGTTCTTCCAACCTCTTGTAACCAGTTTTGCACTTCCTTCCTTGGTTTCTTCATTGACAACTGCTCTGCATGTTCAAGCTCGACCTTAACATCATGCTCTGTGCTTCCCAGCTGTTCCAACTTTCTTTTCAGTGTATTCAGCTTTTCATCAACGGTTTCTATGAATTGGCCTGCTAAATTCTTTAGGGATTCCATACCTGCCACATATACATAATAAGGTTTCATGAAGAAATAAGTTCATTCCAACAGAATTTTTCCTCTCATGAACTATTGGAAGCTGAAAATGGGATACAAGTATTGATTATAAAAATCAGACCATATATATCTAATGGTATGTGCACACTCACACCCAAGTTTTCTTTTGAATAGTCATGAAAATATAATAAACTTAGCAAATGCAGATGGCTAATATATCTAAGCTACACACAACAAAGTCTATTACATACAACAAGTAATTAAAAAGAATAGTATAAAATTAGCCAAATAATCCTAATAATACATGTCAATTATCATAGCAATACTAAACGGGCACTAGGGTCTCAATCTCATAGTTTTACTTTTAATAGCCATGACACACTATATATTACACATATATAACAAGATCTACCACATACTACAAGTTAATAATTAAAATAATAATATAAAATATGGAATAATGGTTTTCAAATTAGCAAAATAAAACTAATAAAAAGTAACCAACTGCTAACCTTAACGAGTTGGCACAATGGTCTGAGTTGTTGATGAGAGACTGAAGAACTGAAACCAACGCAAATATTTTGTAGAAAAGTAGAAGTTGAATGTGGAATACAATCAATATGATGAGAATGTAGTGGAATACAGTCAAAGTTAAAATGAATAAAAAGGACAATAAATTACATACCTTAATAAAGCGAACTGCTACAATGGTCCTAGTGTGTTGTCAAAAGACTATTGAAGTACTGAAACCAGTGAAATTGCAGAAAAGTAGAAAGGCTTCTTGACGTAATCAATTTTGATTAATCTTTCTGTCAAGTGTAACAACATATCAACACCATTATCTTATCAGCAAACATAAAACACAACGAAAGTGATGCAAAATTCTAATAAATTAATTAAAAACGTTACTTTTGCAACAACAATTGAGGGAAATTAATGTTTCTCACATGCTGATGAACACCCAAAGAAAATAAAAGCAGAAATTGCTGATAGAGAAAAATGAAATAGCCCAAATACAAAGCAAGAAAGTTTTTTGGTGGAAAGAAATGAAGTTAAAGCCTATATTGAAATAGTGAAGAGACAAAAAGCAAAACATTAAAAGACAAGGGAAGAAGCTTTGTTGACTTGGGTACTAAACCCAAATTTTAAAGACTTCTACAAAACCAATTACTAAGTTAATGAAATATTGAATAAAAATTAGACAAAAGGAACAAGAAAATATCCGACTATTTTTATTTATTATTACTTGTAGATTTACTGATTTTTCTCATTGGTTATATTGATCATGTCCTAGCAAAATGAAGGTTCAGCTTATTCTGTTTTACACAAAGTGATGGTGTTTTTCTTTTTCTCCATTAGCTAGTAGTTAAGAAGCCTACTTAACGCTAACTTGCATTTAAAAAGAAAAAGAAAAAAAAAATTAACTAATATTTGAATTAAACAAATTACAAATAAATTAAAGCAAAAAGTTTATTAAAACTAAAAACAAAAAGGTTATTAAACGAGCCCTTTATTGATTAGAAGTGTTACTGTTTTAGTAAACGACAATTCACAGTATGTCGGTATCTTGTTAGAACCATTTTATTAATTATATAAGTAATTACTATAACATATGGTTAGTTATTTGTAGCTTATTAGAACCGGAAAAAAAGAAAACAAAGAGTCGGAAATGGAGAATGCATTCTTCGCCACCTTCATATATATATATACATATATATATATAAGTGTAATATATATTTAAATAAATATCCAGTATAATCAATGAGACTTATTTTTTAAAAAGTATTTTTAAAGTACTCTACCACTCAACACTCCACTAATTACAATCAAAGTTAAATTTTTTCTTCAGCGTAGTTGACAGCAATACCTATAAAGAACAATATCAATAAAAACAAACCTAGCTAACGATATGAGCTATACACATATATAACAAGATCTACTACATTCTACAAGTTAATAATTAAAAATATTAATACAAAATAATATGGAACAACCGTTTTATATCTGGAAAAACAAATTAGCAAAAAAAAGTAAACAACTGCTAACCTTAACTAGTTGGCACAATGGTACGAGTTATTGAGAGACTGAAACCAACGAAAATAATATTATAGAAATGTAGAAAATTCCTAGATCTGATCCTATCAATGTTGATCGTTCTTTCTGTGAATAAATCAAGTACTACTTGTCAAATCCAAGGGCATTATATTATCATAAGCATCAAAACCCAATTAACATAATGCAAAAGTGTAAAAAAAAAAGAAAAAAAAAAGTATAGTTTCTTGCTTTTCACCACGGAAAGAAAAGGAAAGAAAGTTTCTTGCTGAACTGCTGATGGGCTTCACTCCACAAATCAAAGAAAAGAAAAGCAGAAAACGCAGATGGGTTCGGTTCAAAAGCAAATGGAATGAATTATTGAAGTAAATCATCTATTACAGTAGGTAGTGGAAGGGCAGAGGTAGGAGGCAGCCAACTTTAAGCCTAAAAGACTTTTTTTTGTCACATTTATGCCCAACACAAGAAAATAATAGGAAAGAGAAAGGAAGAAGTCTCCAAGAAATTTGTGCCTTGACAGTGTAGTTTCCTTTCACTATAGGATTACGATAAACGAAATTTATATGCTTTTGGGTTCCACAGCGAAAAGTTAATTTGCATGGGAAGTAATCCAAAACTACTCATTAGTTACGATCCTATGTGCTGCCGCGCCCACGGTACTTCCGAACAGGGTTGATCTGGTGCATCCATATGGTTCTGACATCTAAATCCTTCTTTATCATAAAAAATAATAATAAAAAACTAATTGTGAGAGTAACCCAAACGACCTTTAAACCTTTATTTAGAATTCACGTGGAATTTTATTTATACACATATTCCAGCAAGGCCCAGGTGAGAAAAATGGAGAAAATGAGGCTAAAAAATCTCTTAGTATTTTTAAAACATTTTCATAGTCAGTGTAGTTTTGAAAAGGAATTCAATAATCTATAATTCTGCCAAAACTTGGCTATACATCCTTATTGGCCTGTTACTTAGTTTACCAAAAAAAAAAAAATTATAAATTTAAACTCCGCATAAATGAACAAGGCATGGCTAATACGCAGCAAATTGTCTGAAGCTGGAATTTAAAACTAACGTGTAGTAAAGGCAAAGCCCACAAGAAAGAAAGATCCACTCAGAACGAGACACGTAATCTCAATTAATCGGACGGCTTAAATTTCGCTTACGAAAAAATCTAAAATCTTCTTTCATGGTCCGCAGCCTACCACAAAAATAGAGAAAAAAAAAACCAGTCAAAATGGTAGTCAAACCCAGCATTTGAACACGTAAGCTCCTAAGTGGGACCCAATTTTATCAACCCAAGAGATCTCGCGAATACTCGTCCTATTTTGTTATCTATCTCTCCCATAACCAAATCAAGAAATCCTCTCACATTGATCTCTGAAATTACCTAACAGCCCTGCCCATTCAGCTTTATTATTCATTATTATATTAAAGTTGGGGTGGGTTGGAACATTCCACTTATTATGGATCTAGATCTAAATGATAATATCTCAATAATCATAAATTATATTCATCAAAAATGGATCAAATTCTATAAATTATATATATATTTTGAATATTTCAATTATGATAGCAAACTTTATAACCATGTCATTAATTATTAAATAGGGCAGTAGTTCTTATTGAAAATTCTCACTTGTTTCATTTTTTAAAATTTATATCTTTTCTCATAGACATTAGACATGTAATATGATTAGTGGAATTTGTTGACGATATTGTAGAACTTGGATATATAATTTATGAATTTATACCCATAGAGAAAAACTAATTTTTCATTCTAATTTTTGCAGCAAAAATTGGGAAATAGAGAATGAAAAGTAAAATAAAGTTTTTTTTTTTTTTTTTGGGTAAAAGAAAAGTAAAATAAAGTTGAAGCAAGAGTATTCTCATAGGTTAATGGAACAATGAGGGGGTGATTTGGTAAACGAGTGTTATATTGACTATAAATTACAAAATATATACACATATATCAGTAGTCTGTCTTGCCTTTGTTGTACTTGTAATTAATGCGAATGCCTTGCTTGCTTCATTTTTTTTGCGGTAGCTTCCTGGCAATCCCAGCAAGAAACGTATGGCGAAGCCAAAGAAATACTAAAGACCTATGCATTGCATTCTATTACTAAATATTAGTAATAAAGAAATACTTGTATTCTGTTATTCGAAATAAATAAAGAAGAGAAAGCAAACCAAGTGTAGAAGACAAATGAAGTCAGACAAGGCCCTACGAAATTTATGGCCTTTCTATAACCAGGCCTCTTGAAAAGCTTCCATTAAAGGTGTTCACCATTCCGTTGTGCATGCAAAAGCATTACAAATATGCAATGCATCCACTACAAATCAACAAGTGGTTCAATGGATATATAAGTTTTAATTAACACCAAAGGGAAAAGAGAGATTGATGTTGTTCACCCAAAGAAACGCAAAATGTGAAGATCAGACAACAAAGACTTCCCTTAGCCAATGGCGTGCATAACCTTTCAGTGGTGCATGCAACTCCTATGAGCTGGAGATAGAAACAGAGTGATTAGCAGGCAATTAATGTTGAAATGAGAGGGCGGTGTAGTACAACAAAGTGTAAACAACGTTTATGAAAATGGAAATGTTAAATAAAATGAAACATCCTACTATTGAAAACATATGACTTGTAGAAGAGGAATTTACCAGATATCAGGTATTTGAGTGGTATGCTTTGGAAAGTAGTTACAAAGGCAACCATTTCGCCCTTTCTTGTTCATCTGTATCTATTCCTGCAAGAGAAATGGTAGAGGTAGAGCCTGCTACATCTTTGCTTGTCCCAAGTGGAGGCAGAGGAGGGGAGCGTTTCATCTTTGGACAATCTTCTATATCAATATGTTTCAGGGAAGGAAAATCCATCTTAGTATTGCTACAGAAGATCTTCAACTCTGGAAGATAGTGCAATTCCAGATGTCTTAAATTTAGAAGAGTGGATGAGATGCTCGATGATGTTTCTTGGGGATCCAGCTCATCAGATGGTTCTATTATTTCCACCATCTTACAACAATCATAAACCATCAAAATTTCCAAGTTCTGGAGATTGTACAACAATGCCAGTGTGAACAATCTCTTTATACCATGACAACCCCGTATTTCAATTTTTTTAAGGCAAGAAAAAGTGGCAGTATGGAGTGCTGATGATGCACTTCTCTTCGTCTCTACCAAATCACTCAAGTTATGCAGATACTTAAGATATAGTGATTCAAGGCTTTGCAAAGCTGGAACGCTAAAACAAGAACAAGGCAGCAAGTGCTTTATCGAATAACAACTTCTAATCACCAACTTTCTCAAATCAAAAGCCCTCTGGTCACAAAAAATTGTTACTATGTCTACACTGTGAAGCTTTTCAATTCCTAGCGATTTAATGTGATTGGGGAGTATAACTGAGCGTTCTCCACCTATGCTTGCACTTGTCTCAATCTCTTTTAAATCTACAGTATTTCCAAACTCGAAATAATCATGGTCCATCATATGCAATAAAGTATAATTTTTTACTGCGAGTAAGTAATTAGTGGGGCCTCCATCCTTCCATGAATTCACACAGGCATTGAAGTCATTCAAATCACGAAAACGTGTCCTTACAGTTTCCAACTTTCTCAAACTTGCAATCTCCTCTGCTCTTATGGGGAAAGCTTCCGTAGAAAGTACAAGGTATTGGAGATTTGATAGTTTGCATAATATACCATCAGGTATCACCTCTATAGGACACGTAAGGTCTAGGTATCTCAGGTTAGTCAACGTATCAATGCCCTGAGGTAATTCTCGGATTCCTGAGTCACAAAGGTCCAACCTTCTTAAAGCCTTGAGATTTTCTAAAGATGACATGTACTCCAAGGAACAATTTCGAAGCACTAAGGAAGTGAGACATTGCAACTTATAGACTGAAGTTGGCAACTTATCCATTGAAGAATTGGAGATCGAGAATGGTGAGTCTATTCATATGTATAAAAACAATCTGGAATGCTGAGGACATTAAAGCATAGCAGAGTGGAAAGTGAAGCACATCTGGGTGATGTACGATCTGGGCCAAAGTCGGATATTATTAATGACATACGCACAGTATCCTCCATCAACTTGTCATCTTTCAATTTATCTGTAGCTTCAACTCCAACCAAAAATCGAGGACTATTCATACTTGCAATTCTGATTCCCATATCTCTTACCACATCATGCATCTTCACATACTTTCTTCCAAATCTATCTCCTCGTTCCAATAAGCATTTATTTTCAAGTTTATTCAACATTGTATGACCCCTGTTAAATCCTGCTCGCCTTGTATTCATTTCAGGAATCAGTTTCTCGTCAATAAAATGTTGAATCAACTCTTCTCTGTCAATCTTATTGTCTTCGGGATATAATGCACAATACAAGAAACATTGTTGTAATGTTGGATTTAAGTTGTCAAAGCTATATTTCATTACTTGAAATACCTCACCAAATTCCAACTCATCTTGCCCTAAACTTGGATCCCTCATTTTCTCCAAAGCATCTTTCCACTGACATATGTCATCCACCCCTCTCAAGCATCCAGCTGCTAAAATAATTCCTAAAGGCAAACCTCCAAACTCATTCACAAGAGACTTGCCAATTTCTTCAATATCAGATGGAAGTGTAGCGCTATGCCCAAGGTGCATGTGGAATAGTTCCCAAGCATCATTCTCAGAAAGTGGCTCCACTTTGATTATCTCCTTGCAATTCATCATTCGACACACATCCAGTGATCGAGTTGTAATGATCAACTTACTTCCAATTTCATTTGCAGGAATTCCCACCTCATCCAATTTAATAGGATCCCAGATGTCATCTAAAATGAGAACAAAATTCTTCTTTTTCCTCAGGACACTTGCTAAAACCGCTGCCCTTTCTCTCTCACCTTTTTCATCCAAAGAACCTAAACCCACTGCATTTGCAATGTTATCTTGCAATTTCAATGTGCTGCAATTTTGTGACACAGTGACCCAAGCAACTGAACTACTTGGGTGACTCAAGAGCTGGTCATGAATATGTGTGATTAGGGTTGTTTTCCCAATCCCTCCCATGCCACACACTCCGACGCTTGGAATGTTGTCGTTCATCAGCTTTTCCCAAATCGCATTTTTATTTTTCTGAAAATTCTCACCAACTAATTCCGTAGTCACCATTGGAACTCCACTATCACAAACTTGAAGTGTAAGCCCTCCATGAAATACACCTCGCTGAATAAGTTGGTTCACTTGTGTTGTATGTCTATCAATAGAGTTTCGCAGTGTCAAACGGTCGAATATACTCATTTCTTTAACTCGTGCCTCTAAATTTCGAACTTCAGTTTTAGTTCTTCCAACCTCTTGTAACCAGTTTTGCACTTCCTTCCTTGGTTTCTTCATGGACAGCTGCTCTGCATATTCAAGCTCGACCTTAAAATCATGCTCTCTGCTTTCCAACTGTTCCAACTTTCTTTTCAGTGTATTCAGATTTTCATCTACGTTTTCAATGAATTGCGCTGCTAAATTCTTTAGGGATTCCATACCTGGCACATATACATGATAAGGTTTCATGAAGAAATAAATTCATTCCAACAGAATCTTTCCTCTTATGAACTATTGGAAGCTGAAAATGGGATACAAGTATTGATAACAAAATCAAAAGGCAACCAATTTTTGTCCGGGGTGGAAACATACCATACATACCCAATGTGGTATGTCCACACTCCACACCCAAATTTGCTTTTGAATAGTCATGAAAATATAATAAACTTAGCAAATGCAGATGGCTAAAATACTTATGCTACACACAGCAAAGTCTATAACATACAACAAGTAATTAGTTAAAAAAGAATAGTACAAAATTAGCCAAATAATTCTAATACTACATGTCAATCGTCATAGCAGTACCAAACGGGTACTAGGGTCTCAATCTCATAGTTTTACTATTAATAGCCATGAAACAATATATTGTATTAACCTATATTATTTATTATATATACATATATAAATAATTTCAAAATAATTCAGTTATTATGTTATTTTGGAATACAGTTAATATGATGAGAATAAAATGGAATATAGTGGAAGTTAAAAATGAATAAAAGGGAAATAAATTACATACCTTAGTAAGATGAACTGCTTCAATGGTTTTAGAGTTGTCAATAGACTAATGAAGTACTGAAACCAGTGAAATTGCAGAAACTAGAAGGGTTTCTTCATCTAATCAATTTTGATTAATCTTTCTGTCAAGTTTAACAACATATCAAAGCATTATCTCATCAGCAAAACATAAAAACACAACGAAAATGATGCAAAATTTAAATAAATTAATAAACAAAACGTTACTTTTGCAATAATAACTGAGGAAAGTTGTTGCTCAATTGCTGATGGCAAAGAAAAGAAAAGCAGAAATCGCGGATGGTTTCATTAATATAATTAATGAATATAACATATGGTAGGTTATTTGTGGCTTGGAACAGGAAAAATAAAACAAACAGGCGAAAATGGAGAATGCATTCTTCGTCACCTTCATATATATATATATATATATATATATATATATATATATATATATATATATATATTTTTAGATAAATATCCAGTAAAATCAATGAGACTTATTTTTTAAAAAGTATTTTTGAAGTATTCTAACAGTCAACACCCCACTAATTATAATCAAAGTTAAATTTTTTCTTCAGTGTAGTTGACAGCAATACCCATAAGGAACAATATCAATAAAAACAAACTTAACTAGCGATATCAGTTAATACACATATATAACAAGATCTACTACATTATACAAGTTAATAATTAAAAATATTAATACAAAATAATATGGAACAACCGTTTTTAGATCTGTAAAAAACAAAGTAGCAAAAAAAGTAAACGACTGCTAACCTTAACGAGTTGGCATAATGGTCTGAGCTGTTGAGAGACTGAAACCGACGAAAATAACATTGTAGAAAATTTCCTAGATCTGATCCTATCAATGTTGATCGTTCTCCCTATGAATACAAGCATATTAAATGAAATTTATAAGCTTCTGGGTTCCATTAGAAAAAGATTTGATTTATAAGAAAAGTAATCCAAAATACTTTATTAACTTAAAATCTTATCCAATTTTAAAGGATTTCAATTATTAAGGTGAATTTGGAGTTTCACCACAAAAGATTAATTTATTAAAGATTAATTTTTGTGTGGAGTAATCTAAACCACATTTAAACTTTTATTTAGAATCCATGTGAAATTTTATTTATACACACATTCCAACAAGGCCCAGGTGAAACAAATGGAGAAAATGAGGCTAAAAAATCTCTTAGTATTTTTAAAACATTTTCATAGTCAGTGATAGTTTTGAAAAGGAATTCACTAATCTATAATTCTACGAAAATTTGGCTATACGTCCTTATTGGCCTGTTTGCAAAAATTAAAAAAAAAAATTAAATTTTAAATTCCACATAAATTAACAAAATATAAGTGTAAACAAGGTATGGCTAGCATGCAGCAAATTGTCTGATGCTGGAATTTAAAACTAACGTCTAGTCGCCATCTGCATTAACTTCCTAAATGCCAAGCCACAAGAAGAAAGATCCACTCAGAACGAGACACGTAATCGCAATTAATCGGACGGCTTAAATTTCGCTCACGCAAAAATCAAGTATTTCATTGTCGGCAGCCCACCGCCAAACAAAAAGAACAGTCGAAGTGATTGTCAAACCCAGTATTTGAAACGTAAGCTCCCAAAGGTGGGACCCAATCTTATGTATCCAAGAGAACTCGCGAATACTCATCCAATTTTTGTCTCTCCCACAGCCAAACAAAGAAATCTTAGGATCAAGGGTACAGTCGTAGAAAAGAAAAACCCTCTTATCACACTTATTTATAAAAATTATAATTTAAATTTTAATAAATTTTATTATTATTTTAGATATATTTAATTTTATTTGATACTTTAAATAAAAAAAAATTTATTAAAAATATAAATAAATTATTTTAAATTTTTAAAAGATTATAAAACTGAAATAGTAAAAAAAATTTATTTACTAATAAAATTTTAAACCGATAAAATCCACATTAAATTTCTTTTTATTTATTAAAAATCTTAAATTACCAAAATAAATAAATCTTTTCTCGTTGATCTCTGAAATTACCAAACAGCCCCTGCCCATTCAATTTTATTATTCATTATTATTAATGTCGGGGTGGGTAGCAACATTATGCACTAGCTAATAGATGAAAATTCTATAAATTATATATATATATTATGAATATTTCAATTATGATAGTAAAACTTATAATCATGTAACTAATTATTAAATAGGGCGGTAATTATTATTGAAAATTTTCACTTGTTTCATTTTTTAAAACTTGTATGTTTTATTGTAAAAGATAATTAATAATTTGTCCAGTATTAAAAATTTCATAGACATTTAAATATGATTAGTGTAATTTGTTCACTACATTGGAGAACTTAGATATAACCCATAGGGGAAAACTAATTTTTCATTCTAATTTTTACAGCAAAAATTGGGAAATGGAGAATGAAAAGTAAAATAAAGTTGAAGCAAGGGTATTCTCGTAAGTTAATGGAACAATAATTTTACTTGACCAAGTCTGTGCGGGTTTGTTGTAAACCTTTTCTGGATTTTTGTGCTTAATGTAAAGTTTTATTGATAAAAATAAATAAATAAAATACCCAATAAGTGAGAAAAGAAAAGTAAAAGAAATAAACAAATTAAAGAAAATTGTGAGGAGCTTTGTTGCAAGCAAAATGATCACTGCAGGAAAGGCAATGGAAGAAGCCTATACAACTCTTTCAAGTCTTTGCATTGACATTTTAAAGTACATGGAGCTCCATATCAAAGGCCGAACAACAAGACTAGTCTAGTAGGATCCATTTCCAAGTTGTTTTATTTGGTGAAATTTCCAAGCTAATGTTACGGGAAGTTTGTGTATTTTATTGTAATTTACAGCATATTCATTTTCTATTTTTTTAAAAATCTTTGTTCTATTATTATTTTTTTTTAAAAAAATATATATATATATATACTTATTTTATTATATATCACCATGTTTACTGCTTTAGAATATAAATAATTGAAATCTCAAAATTCATAATTAGTTGACCATATTTTTGTGGAGTAGATATCTTTTCTCTTTTATTTACTAAAAAAATAGGTATCTTTTCTCTTTATTTATCGAGATTCCCTTTTGATAAGATTTTTGGGATTTTGCTAAACTCAACTCTTGGTATGTTCAAATTTGGTGCAATCCACGTGAAATTGACTGAATATTACCGTTGACAAGCCTACACGTTGAGGTTAATTATTTGGTTGCATGAGTTTGTTTTTATTTTGCTTCCTTTTTATTCTTTGATTTCTCTCATCTCTATTTTTTTTTTCTTCCATAAGCCAGAGGGTTTGTTCGTATTCATAGCTCCTTCATGATCATCAAATAGCCAATAAAAAATCGTAGAAGAGTTTTAAATGGAATGGGGTTTCCATAATCCTAAATGGTACGTATCCTTAAAAACAGATATGGGGCATGCATATATAAGAGCATTTAACTGCAACACCAAGGAGCTTCATATAAGAAGAGAGTGATTAGCAGCTAAATTTAACCATCAAAAACTTCCAATTGAGAGACTTAATATTTGTAGACCGTTGTATATACATAGTAGAAACGACCAACAAAAATTAAAGGTGTTCACGTTCCATTGTGCTTGCAAAAGCATTACAAATATGCAATGCATCCACTACAAATCATCAAGTAGTTCAGTGGATATTTAAGTCTTAATTAACACCAAAGGGAAAAGAGAGATTGATGTTGTTCGCCCAAAGAAACGCAAAACGCGGAGACTGGACAACAAACACTTCCCTTAGCCAATCGCATGCAAAACCTCCACTATGAGCTGGACATAGAAACAGAGTGATTAGCAGGCCTTAATGTTGAAATGATAGGGATGTGTAGTGTGTCAAAGAGTAAACAACATTTATGAAAATGGAAATGGTAAGTTTGTTTGATAATACAATTGTTTTTTTGTTTTTATTTTTAGTTTTTTCCTCTTAAGTTATATGTGCAATTTAGTTAGTTTAGATGTTGGTTAAAATTTATTAAATATTAATTAGATTAAGAATGTGAAGGAAAATGAAAAATACAAAATTGAAAATGAAAACAATTTCAAAATATTTTCATTTTCTGTTTTTGTTTTTACATTTTTACTTAATGAAGTAGTCTAACTAACTTTTAATAAACTTCAACTAATATCTAAACTAAACAAATTATACATAATTCAATACGAAAAAACTAAAAATAAAAATAAAAAACAGTTGTGTTATCAAACACAACCTAAATAAATTGAAACATGCTACTATCTAAAACATATGATTTGTAGAAGAGGAATTTACCAGAAATCAGGCATTTGAGTGGCATGCTTTGGAAATTAGTTACAAAGACAACCATTTCGCCCTTTCTTTTTCATCCATCTCTATTCCTTCAAGAGAAATAATGGTAGAGGTAGAACCTGCTGCACATTTGCTTTGACCCAAGGGGAGGCAGAGGAGGGAAGCGTTTCAGCTTTGGCATGGTAAAGGTAGTGCCTGCTACTTGTTTGCTTGGCGGAACTGGAGGTAGAGGTGGGAAGCGTATCAGCTTTGGACATTCTTCTATCTTAATATGTTTCAACGAAGGAAAATCCATCTTAGTATTGCTGTAGAATACTAGCAATACTAACCAAATATTACTACCTAATAAAGGAAAACTAGCAAAATATAACTACCTAATAAAGGAAAGGTTAATAAATCACTAAACAGAACCGATGTGTACTAATTATACAATAAAAAGAAAATAAGAAAACAATTTGTACAAGTCCGATGTGATCCGTAAATAATTTGTATAAGCCAAAGTTAAAGATACAAAATTTTAGTGAAGTAAAATAAATAACTTAACCAAGGAAGCTGCAGGAATATTAGAAGTTGCAGAAGAAGTAGAAGACTAGCTTGCATCCTGATGTGACGAATGATTATTCGTCTTTTCAGTTCGTACGTGAAATCCAATAAGTGAGAAAATTAAGAAAAGGAAAAGAAATAAATTAAACAAAAGAAATAGGTGATGAGTTTCGTTGCGAGAAAAGTGATCACTGCAGGAAACGCAATGTAAGAAGCCGGCCTAAAAGTCTTTCAAGTATTTGCATTCGCCATTTTAAAATCCATAGCAAGCTCGGACCCGGTCAAGATCCGACCAACGAGCGGCACTCAACTATTGCACTTGTGTAATAGGAATAGTTTATTAGTTTAGTATGCTGCTAGTTTAACTATGAGATTAGTTTAGTATGTCTGCTAGTTTTAGTGCTTGCGGGACATTAAAAAAAAAAAAACCAAAGCTTATCGGGCTTGGCTTCGCTATCACTACACATGACATGGAATGCCTTTGTAGTTTTGTCTGATGGGAATGCCCTACTTCCTCCATTCATTTTCTCAAAAAATGGAGAAAAAAGGCTCTAAAATCTAATGTTTATATGTGCGATTGGAGGCTTAAACCACCCCCCCCCCCCATTTATTGATTGATAATTAGTGGTTTGTGCCTAATCTATTGTTTCGAATTTTGGACTTATAATCAACTCATCTACATTCATTACCCAAAAAGTATTGGATAAATATAATATTAATTAGCAAATGGCCTATAAAAAATCCTTAAATAGTTTGAATTGTGTTCAAAAGCATATATATATATATATAACTTGAACGAAGATTATCCCCTCATTCGTTTGTATCCTTTGTTACTTCATAAACAAGTAACGCGTTTCAAAGTCACCATTAAACTAAAAGCAGATATGTGGCATGCATAAGGGCATTTAACTGCAACCTGAGGCGCTTCACATAAAACAGAGTGATTTAGCAGCTAAATTTAACCATGTGTCTTTAAAACTTCCAATTGAGAGACTCAATATTTGCGCATCACTGTTACATGTGGACTGTTGTATATATAGTATAAATGACGAACAAAAATTAAAGGTGCTCAACATTCCATTCTGCACGCAAAAGCATTACAAATATGCAATACATCCATTACAAATCAAAACGAAATTCAATGGATATACAAGTCTTAATTAATAAGAGAGGGAAAAGACAGATTGATATTGTTCACCCAAAGAAAAGCAAATTGCGTAGACTAGACAACAAACACTTTCCTTAGCCAATGGCATGCTGAACCTTTAAGTAGTGCAACTCCTAGAAGCTGGACGTATAAACAGAGTGATTATCAACCATTAATGTTTAAATCAGAGGGCGGTGCAGTGTTAGTAAACAAAAGAGTAAACAGCATTTAAGAAAATGGAAATGGTAAATGAAATCAAACATGTTATTATTTAAAAGACTTAATTTGTAGAAGAGGAATTTACCAGATATCAGCCATTTTCGACCCTCCATTTGAGTGGCATGCTTTGGAAAAGTATTTACAAAGACAACCATTTCGCCCTTTCTTTTTCATCTATCTCTATTCCTTCAAGAGAAATGGTAGAAGTAGAGCCTGCTCCTTCATTGTTTGGCGGAGGTGGAGGCAGAGGAAGGCATAATTTCAGCTTCAGACGTTCTTCTCCATTCCTTCAAGAGAAATGGTAGAAGTAGACCTGCTACTTCTTTGGTTGACGGAGGTTCTGTATCTTTCGCCCTTTCTTTTGCATCTATCACTATTGCTTTAAGAGAGATGGTAGAGGTAGAGCCCGCTGCTTCTTTGCTGGACGAAAGTGGAGGTAAAGGAGGGAAGCGTTTCACTTGTGGACATTCTTTTATATAAATATTATCCTTCAAGGAAGGAAAATGCAACTTAGTGCTGCAGAAGATCTTCAACTCTCGAAGTTTGGACAAATGCAGATGGCGTAAATTTGGGAGAGTGGATGAGATGCCTGATGATGCTTGTTGGCAGTCCAGCTCATCAAATGGTTCTATTATTTCCACCATCTGATTACAACGTCCAACCTCCAAGTATTCCAGGTTCTGGAGGTTGTACACCAATGCAGGCGTGAACAATCTCCTTATACCATGACAACGCCATATTTTAATTTTTTAAGGCAAGAAAAGTGGCAGTATGGAGTGCTGATGATGCACTTCTCTTCACCTCGACTAAATCGCTCAAGTTCTGCAGATCGTCAAGATATAGTGATTCGAGGATTTGGAAAGCTGGAACGCTAAAACAAGAACAAGGGAGCAACTGCTTTATCCTACCACAACTTTTAATCATCAACTGTCTCAAATCAAAAGCCCTCTGGTCGCAAAAAATGTTACTAGGTCTACATTGTCAAGCTTTTCAATTATTAGTGATTTAATGTGATTAGGGAGCATAACTGACCTTACTCCACCTCTGCTTTCACTTGCGTCATCTTCATGTAAATATACACCATTTCCAGTTGTTTTATGATAGTAATCCATTTCTTCATTAAAGAAACAATCCTTTTCACTGCAAGTGTGTAATCAGCGGGCCTCCATCCTTCCATGAATTCACACAAGCATTGAAGTCATTCAAATCACGAAAAGATGTCCTTAAAGTTTCCAACTTTCTCAAACTTGCAATCTCCTCTAATCTTACGGGGAATGATACCCTAGGATTAAGCACAAGGTATTGAGATGTGATAATTTGCAAAAGAACCATCAGGTATTATCTTTATAGGACAAGTAAGGTCTAGGTATCTCAGGTTAGTCAACATGTCAATTCCATGAGGTAATTCTCTGACTCCTGAGCGACAGAGGTCCAACCGTCTTAAAGCCTTGAGATTTTCTAAAGATGACATGTACTTCAACAAGAAACAATCTCGAAGCACTAAGGAAGTGAGACATTGCAAGTTATAGACTGAAGTTGGTAACTTATCAATTAGAGAATTGGAGATCGAGAATGGTGAGTCTATTCGTATGTGTAAAAACAATCTGGAATGCTACTAGAGAGGACATTAAAGCATAGCATACTGGAAAGTGAAGCACATCTGGGTGATGCATAAGAAGTACGATCTTGGTCAAAGTCGGATATTATTAATGACATCCGCACAGTATCCTTCACCAACTTTTCATCTTCCAATTTATCCGCAGCTTCAACTCCCACCAAAAATCGAGGACTAATCATACTTCCAATTTTGATTGCCATATCTCTTACCACATCATGCATCTTCACATACTTGTCTCCAAATCTCGATCCCCGTTCCAATAAGCAACTAGTTTCAAGTTTATTCAATATTGTACGACCCCTGTTAAATTCTGCCCGCCTTGTTTTCATTTCACGAATCAGTTTCTCGTCAATAAAATGTTGAATCAAACCTTCTCTGTGAATAGGATAGTCTTCAGGATATAATGCACAATACAAGAAACACTGTTGTAATGTTGGATTTAATTTGTCAAAGCTATATTTCAGTACTTGAAATACCTCACCAAATTCCAACTCATCTTGCCTTAAACGTGGATTCTTCATTTCCTCCAAAGCATCATTCCACTGACAAATGTCATCCACCCTCTCAAGCATCCAGCTGCTAAAATAATTCCCAAAGGCAAACCTGCGAACTCTTTCACAAGAGACTTGCCAATTTCTTCAATCTCAGATGGAAGCATCGTGTTCTGCCCAAGGTGCATTTGGAATAATTCCCAAGCATCATTCTCAGAAAGTGGCTCCACTTTGATTATCCCCATGCAATCCATCATTTGACACACATGCAATGATCGAGTTGTAATGATCAACTTACATCCAGTTTCATTTGCTGGAATTCCCACCTCATCCAATTTAATAGGATCCCAAATGTCATCTAAAATGAGAACAAAATTCTTCTTTTTCCTCAGGACACTTGCCAAAACTGCTGCCCTTTTTCTCTCATCTTCTTCGTTCAAAGAACCCAAACCTAATACTTTTGCAAGTTTATCCTGCAATTTCAATGCTCCGCAATTTTGGGACACAGTGACCCAAGCAACTGAACTGCTTCGGTGACCCAAGAGTTGGTCATGAATATGCGTGATTAGGGTTGTTTTCCCAATCCCTCCCATGCCACACACTCCGACGCTTGGAATGTTGTCGTTCATAAGCTTTTCCCAAATCGCATTTTTATTTTTCTGAAAATTCTCACCAACTAATTCCGTAGTCACCATTGGAACTCCACTATCACAAACTTGAAGTGTAAGCCCATCACTAAATACACCTCGCTGAATAAGTTGGTTCACTTCTGTTGTATGTCTATCAATAGAGCTTCGCAGTGTCAAATTTTTTAATATGCCCTTTTTTTTAATTCGCGCCTCTAAATCTTGAACTTCACTTTTAGTTCTTCCAACCTCTTGTAACCAGTTTTGCACTTCCTTCCTTGGTTTCTTTGCTCGAACATCCTCTGCAAATTCAAGCTCGACCTTAAAATCATGCTCTTTGCTTTCCAGCTGTTTCAACTTTCTTTTCAGTTTATTCAGCTTTATATCCTCGGTTTCTATGAAATACTCGAGGAATCCCATACCTGCCACATATACATGATAAGGTTTCATCAAGAAATAAATTCATTCCAACAGAATTTTTCCTCTTACGAACTATTGGAAGTTAAAAGTGGGATACAAGTACTGATTATAAAAATCAAACCGTAACCAATTTTTGTCGAGAGTGGAAACAGACCATATATAACCAATGTTGTATGTGCACACTCCACACCAAAGTTTTCTTATGAATTTGTCATGACAATATAATAAACTTAGTAAATGCAGATGGCTAATATACGTAAGCTACACACAACAAAGTCTGTTACATACAACAAGTAATTAGTTAAAAAAGAATAGTAGAAAATTAGCCAAATAATTCTAATAATACATGTCAATCATCATAGCAACCAAACGGGCACTAGGGTCTCAATCTCATAGTTTTACTTTTAATAGCCATGAAAATAAAAACATGTAACGATATCAATAATACACATATATATCAGGATCTACTACATGCTACAACTTAATAATTAAAAATAATAATATAAAATATGGAATAATGGTTTTCAAATCTGGGAAAAAAATTAGCAAAAAAAAATTAAAAAAAAAGTAACAATTGCTAACCTTAACGAGTTGACACAATGGTGTGAGTTGTTGATTAGAGACTGAAGAACTACTGAAACCAACGCAAATATTTTGTAGAAAAGTAGAAGTTGAATGTGGAATACAGTCGATATGATGAGAATATAATGGAATACAGTCAAAGTTAAAATTGAATAAATAGGGAAATAAATTACATACCTTAATAAAACGAACTTCTACAATGGTCTTTGTGTTGTCAAGAGAACAATGAAGTACTGAAACCAGTGAAATTGCAGAAAATAGAAAGCCTCCTTGGTCTAATCAATTTTGATTAATCTTTCTGTCAAGTGTAACAACATATCAACAACATTATCTTATCAGCAAGCATAAAAACACAACGATAATGATGCAAAATTTAAATAAATTTAAAAAATCGTTACTTTTGCAATAACAATTGAGGGAAATTGTTGCTCAATTGCTGATAGATTTCGACACACAAAGGAAATAAAATCAGAAATTGACTATTTTTTATTTATTATTATTTGTAGATTTACTGATTTTTCTTATTATTGTATTGATCTTGACCTAGCAAAATGAAGGTCCAGCTTATTCTGTTTTTACACCAAATGATGGTGTCTCTCTCTTTTTCCATTGAGCCAGTAGTCAAGAAGCCTACTTAACGCTAACTTACATTTAAAATGGAAAAAGATAAAAACATTAACTAATATTTGAATTAAACAAATTAAAGTAAAGTTTATTAAAACCAAAAACAAAAACAAAATTAAACGAGCCCTTTATTGATTAGAAGTGTTACCGTATTAGTAAAGGACAATTCACAGTATGTCGGTAGCTAATAGAGTTAATATTCAACATTTTTCTTTATGTCCCCTCATCTCTAATTTCTTGGTCATTATAATGAGCACTGCTATTCAATACAATTTAAGTTGCGACATGTTTTCGTTGGTTAGATGCACGGGACTTGTCAACCCAACACAGGGTGTCATATTG
This sequence comes from Rhamnella rubrinervis, assembly GCA_007844105.2. Lineage (NCBI taxonomy): Eukaryota > Viridiplantae > Streptophyta > Magnoliopsida > Rosales > Rhamnaceae > Rhamnella > Rhamnella rubrinervis. Next base: position 16,338,135 of record CM017585.2, read on the forward strand.
TGTCGCTGCGCAAAAGTTACGATGAAAAGCATTGTTTGTTATCATGATATTAATAGTTCATATAGAAAATAATCATATATAACTAGAACTAATATTATATAATGGAGAGCACCTCTTCCCATGCGAGAAATATCCCCAATTGCCTGCACTTGGGTGTGGCCTAGCAATAAGAAAGCAGATCGAGCCCTCATATTTGTTTGCGATAGCTGCTGTTTGAGTTTTGACAAAACCCCATAAGGTCTAAGGTATATTCAATCTTATTAAATGTTAGATGGAAGGAAACTGTTAGGGGAGTAGATTTGTTATTTTAAACTCTTATAGGGTTGTAAAGTTAAAGCACCAACATGACCCTATCTTCTAACAAAATTCTAAATTGAGATTCGCAAATTGAGGCTCTTTTTATTTACCAAAATAAAATATCTCTAATTACTTAAACCGTTTTATTAGTTATATAAGTAATTATTATAACATATGGTTAGTTATTTGTAGCTTATTAGAACCAGAAAAAAGAAAACAAAAGGTGGAAATGGAGAATATATTCCTCGTCACCCATATATATATATATAACTGTCAGGGATGATAAGGTGGGTGACGTCGCATACCACACTGTGAGTGACAACGGAACAACGTTTTCTTTATTTTTCCACATTATTTTTTTTCCGTCTTTTTTTTCGCGCCCACCTTTATTTTTCCACGTTGTTTATAAGTAATTAGTATGATATATGGTTAGTTATTGTGGCTTATTAGAACCGGAAAAAAGAAAACAAAAGGTGGAAATGGAGAATGAATTCTTCGTCACCTGAAAGTATATATATATATATATATATATATATATAACTTTCAGGGATGAGAAGGTGGGTGACGTCACGAACCATACTGTGAGTGACAACCGAACGATGTTACCTTTATTTTTCCACGTTATTTTTTTCCGTCTTTTTTTTTCACGCCTACCTTTATTTTTGCACGATGCTTTTTTTTCTTCCCTTTGCGTTTTTTGTTTTCCGTCGTCCCTTCTCGTACGAACCAGAGTTGATGTTCTTCTTCGTCCAACATTTTTTTCCATCGTTCCTTCTCGCACGAACCAGATCCAATTTTTCTTTGAGAAAAAATTTCGGCTTTTATTGAAAATTTCTAAATTGTAATTTAGTTAAGAAAAAATTGTGTATATTCATTGTCATTCAAATCTATTTGTTGATTCGTTCACCAAGAAAAATTAAAGGAAATACAGTTCATAAACTCTTCTCTAAACAAAGCACTAGCACTCGGCCAAATCGCCGAGGGTCAACCGAGGGTTATTCTTTTTTTTTTATTATTTTTTAACGCTCACATAAAATTGTTTTTTTACATCTCCTTTTATTTTTTTCCTTCCTTCCTCCCCTTCTTCTCCTCCTTACGATCTCTTTTCTTTTTTTTCCTTTCTCCCTTCCCTTCCCTCCCTCCCCTTTTATCTGGTTCTTCTCCTCCTCCTCCTTCAAATCGAGGCCCATTCGACACCAAAAGTAGAGCTCTCCTCCTCTAAATCGATGATGACAAAGCTCTTTTCCTCCTCCAAATCGATGAGAACATTAATCTCCTCCTTAAAAGAAAAAAAAACTTAAGAAGCCCTCAGCTTGCCTGTCAAGGGCTAGTGTGCTTAGTGAACAAAGCACAACCATCGGCCAAACGGCCAAAGGTAGTGCTTTGTTCACAAACCATGCTAGCTCTCGGCTAAACGGGCAAGGATAGTGCTTTGTTTACAAAGCACATTAGTCCTTGACCAACCTCATGAGAGCCTTGGCTGTTTGGCCAAGTGCTAGTGCTTTGTTAAGAGAAGAGCAATAATTTTTTTATTTTTCTTAGTGAATGAATCAACATATAGATTTGAACGATCATGAATATACATAATTTTTTCTTAATTAAATTACAATTTAGAAATTTTCAATAAAAACTGAGATTTTTTTTGAAGGAAAAATTGGATATGATTCGTACGAGAAGGAACTATGGAAAAAAAAAATGTAGGAAGAAGAAAGAACATCAACTCTAGTTCGTACAAGAAGGAATGACGAAAAACAAAAAATGTGACTCCCCACCTGATTATCCCTGATATAACTGTAATATATATTTAAATAAATATCCAGTATAATTAATGAGACTGATTTTTTTAAAAGGTATTTTTAAAGTATTCCAACAGTCAGCAGTCATCGCTCCACTAATGAAAGTTATTTTTTTCTTCTTCAGCATAGTCGACAGCAATACCCATATGGAAACAATATCAATAAAACAAACCTAGCTAGCGACATCAATTATACACATATATAACAAGATCTACTACATACTACAAGTTAATAATTGAAATGATATGGAACAACCGTTTTTAGATATGGGAATAACAAGTTAGCCAAAAAAAAAAAGGGTAAACAACTGCTAACCTTAACGAATTGGCACGAGAGTCTGAGTTGTTGAGAGACCGAAACCAAGGAAAATAATATTGTAGAAAACCTCCTAGATCTGATCCTATCGATATTGATCGTTCTTTCTGTGAATAAATCACGTACTAATTATCAAATTCAAGAGCGTTAAATTATCAAAAGCATCAAAACCCAATTAACATAATGCAAAAGTAATCAATAAATAAGGAAAGTTTCTTGCTTTTCTACCAGAGAAAGAAAAAGACAGGAAAGTTTCTTGCTGAAATGCTGATGGGCTTCACTCCACAACTCAAAAGAAAAGAAAACCAGAAAATGAAGATGGGTTTCGTTCCAAGGCAAATGGAATGAATTATTGAAGCAAAATCATCAATTACAGCAGGTAGTGGAATGGCAGACGTAGGAGGCAGCCAACTTTAAGCCTAAATCTATTAAAGATGGGGTTTTTTTTGTCACATTTAAGGTCAACACAAGAAAATAATAGGGAAGAGAAAGGAAGAAGGCTCCAAGAAATTTGTGTTGACAGTGTAGTTTCCTTTTACTATAAGATTACTAGATCAATTCTAATATCCAAAACCAAAAAGTACAAATTCGTCCAAAGAAAAAAAAAATATATATACAAGCATATAAAATGAAATTTGAACTGTATAAGAGTATGATAATTTATTTTTAAAACATTTTCATAGTTTTTTTTATAAAATTTTAATGTAGATCTCATCAATTTAAAATTTTATTAATAGATGAGGCATTTTTACTATTTTAATATTGCAACTAGGTAAGAATTTAAAACAGTTAATTCATACCCCTAATAAATCTCTCTCTATATGACATTTCAAATTATATTGAATATACATAAAATAATAACCAACCTTACTAACACTCCAATCACAACTCTCTTATGCAATGGAACAACGAATTTCCTTTCTCCAAAGTGAAAAATATTTTTATAGTCAGTTTTGAAAAGAAATTCAGTAAACTATAATTCAATTTTTTTTTTTGACAAGGAGTAATCTGTGATTCAATGAAAACTTGGCTAAACATTGGCCGATAGTTTTAAAAATAATAATAATAATAAAATAAAATTCTAAATTTAAACTCCACGTAAATTAATAAAATAATAGTGTAAACAAGGCATGGCTAGCATGCAGCAAATTGTCCGCTGGTGGAATTAAAAACTAGCGTGTAGTCACCAGCGTCTGCAGAAACTTCCTAAAAGCGCAGCCACAAGAAGAAAGAACCACTCAGAACGAGACACGTAATCGCAATTAATCCGACGGCTTAAATTTCTCTCACGAAAAAATCAAGTATTTTCATGGTCGGCAGCCCACCACAAAAAATAGAAAAAAAAACCAGTCAAACTGATTGTCAAACCCATTATTTGAACACGTAAGCTCCCAAAGGTGGGACCCAATTTTATCTATCATAGAGATCTCGCGAATGCTCGTCCTATTTTGTTATCTATCTCTCCCATAAGCATATCAAGAAATCTTCTCACGTACACCTGGGTGTGGCTGCAGCGAAGACCGCTCTATCACACTCGCTTGTGGTAGTGTCGGCAGTTCGCTATCGATCGTGTGTCTTCCTGAATCGTCAGGTGGAGGATCTATTAAAATGGAAAACCTCTCTGACTTACAAGGCAGAAACAAGAAGGCTGCCTACCCACTAATAATCCCAAATGTGGATCCACATCGGCGCTCTTTTATTCATAAAAAAGAAATCTTCTCACGTTGATCTCTGAAATTACCTAACAGCCCCTGCCCATTCAATTTTATTATTTATTATTATTAATGTTGGGGCGGGTTGCAACATTATGCACTAGCTAATAGATCAAAATTCTATAATTATATATATATATTATGAATATTTCAATTATGATAGTAAAACTTATAACCATTTAACTATTTATTAAATAGGGCTGTAATTATTATTGAAAATTCTCACTTGTTTCATTTTTAAAAAATTTGTATCTTTTCATGTAAAATATAATTAATAATTTGTCCAGTATTAAAATTTCATAGACATTTAATATGATTAGTGGAATTTGTTCACTATATTAGAGAACTTGGATATATAATTTATTTACTAATTTATACCCATAGGGGAAAACTAATTTTTCATTCCAATTTTTGCAGCAAAAATTGGGAAATAGGGAATGAAAAGTCAAATAGAGTTGAAGCAAGGGTATTCTCGTAAGTTCATGGGACAATGAGGGGGTGATTTAGTAAATGAGTGTTATATTGACTGCAAATTGCAAAATATATACATATATAGAGAGAGAGAGAGAGAGAGAGAGAGAGAGACGAGAAGGCTGTGAGTTGTGTCTGTTAGCCAGTGTACGTTGCGAGACTTAAGACCACGCGCAAAACCTCCTCTCTCTCTCTCTCAGTCTCTGCCATTTTAGGGTTTCTCTCTCTTCCTGATCACCATCTTCTTCATCTTCTTCTTCAAAGTCACGGACTGTTGAAATCGATATCTGATTATTTAAGGTTATTTAGCTACTTAACTTTTTCCTTTTATTGTTTGCTTCAAATTTTAATTTTTATGATTTTTTTTTTGTCTTGAATTAAAGCTCTTTTTTATTTTTGGCTTGGCAGAGCTGAAAATGGAGTGCGCCGCGACGTCTGTAATCCAATCTTCTTACAGCTCCCCTATGTGTTCCAATTCAATTGCCAGATCCGGTATGTTGACGGCGAAAGGTCCTGATTTTGTGCGTTTCGGTTCAAATTTCCGCTTCTCAACCAAGGTACTTCATTTGCTGGTTGTTGTTATTATTATTTTAAATTTTGTTTTTGTAAACGCATGTCTGTGAGTCGGAAGGAGAGGAAATGAAATCATCTGCTTTGGTTTTTTCTGGAGATATGGTTTCTTTTGTCTCCCTTTGTTTATTTTGTTTCCTTATTTTGTTAATTCGATTTCATTTTTATTTTTTGTTTGGAAAATAGCCTCTTTGTTTATAGTTTGGTTGTTAATATATTTTCCTGATGCATATATTTCATGCGCACTTGCAATAGAGCATGATATGGGTTGCTTTGTCTGTAATTGGGGCATAGAAAGTGGCATATAATATACTTAAATTTGGAAGTTTCAAAGAATTCCTGTCAAGCTTGAATAAACTTGCAGTATTGGGTCTGCGTAAGAAGTTGACATTTGGTTTAGAAGTGCACGTAGAGATTTAGAATTTAGAATTTGATTTTCATATATTTTGACATGGCAGCGCCACACTTCAATTTCTCAACCAAAGCTGGGGCACAAGAGAATGAGTTTTGCAAGTCGGAGATTCCCTGTTGTTAGAGCAGGGGCTTCCTCTCCAGGCTCAGAAGGATCTGTTGCTCCAATTGCTCCATTGAAGCTGGAGTCTCCGATTGGGCAGTTTCTGTCTCAAATCCTGATGAGCCATCCACATCTCGTGCCTGCTGCAGTTGAACAGCAGCTCAAACAACTTCAAACTGATCGTGACGCCGAGAAAAATGATGAACCTTCTGCTTCAGGAACAGACTTAGTTTTGTACAGGTTCGTTGCATAATTTTCCATGTGCTTGTTGACAAACTGAATAAATATTCTTCAATGTCATTTGATTCTGAAATTTTATATGCAAAGAGGTCTTCCAAAGTAGAACTCTGTCAAGACAGGCTCCAAGTTTAGTGCTTTTCTGTTTCTTTTTTATTTTTAGATTACAAAACCTTTATTGCTTGGTACTTGAAAACAAGTTTCAGCCTCTTTCTCTCCCCAACTCCATTTTTGGTATAGATTTATGTACGTAATTGAAAGTTCAGATTCTGCAGGTATAGTATTGATCCATTGAACCTTTTTTCTTTTCCCGGATATTATCAGGAGAATTGCTGAGGTCAAGGCTAATGATAGGAGGAAGGCTTTAGAAGAGATTTTGTATGCTTTGGTAGTGCAGAAGTTCATGGATGCCAATGTTTCTCTGGTGCCATCCATAACCCCTGCTACTTCAGATGTTTCTGGCCGGGTTGATTCATGGCCTAGTCAAGATGACAAGCTTGAACAGCTTCACTCACCTGAAGCCTATGAGATGATCCAGAACCACTTAGCTCTCATCTTGGGAAACCGTTTGGGTGACTCAAACTCTCTCGCACAGATAAGCAAACTCAGGGTTGGGCAGGTTTATGCAGCATCGGTGATGTATGGGTACTTCCTCAAGCGAGTAGATCAGAGGTTTCAGCTTGAGAAGACAATAAAGACCCTTCCAAATGCAGCTGAAGAAGAAAACAATTTTCAAGCTGTGGGGGATACAAAGCCCATTGGTAGAGATGAATCTTCTCAGCCAGTGTCTTCCCATTCTGAAGTTTCTTCCTTTGCTGCCGAGGGATCAGTCCTGGGGTTTTGGTTTTGGTATCAAGCCTTCCCGACTGCGTAGCTATGTAATGTCTTTTGATGGGGAGACCATTCAGAGATATGCAACAATAAGATCGAAAGAGGCTGTTAGTATCATTGAGAAGCACACCGAAGCATTGTTCGGAAGACCTGAGATTGTTATAACCCCAATGGGGTCTGTTGATTCTTCCAAGGATGAGCTCGTCAAGATTAGCTTTGGTGGTTTGAAGAGGCTCATTTTGGAAGCTGTTACTTTTGGGTCTTTTCTTTGGGATGTGGAGAGCTATGTGGATTCCAGGTACCATTTTGTGATGAATTAAGTTATGTACTCTGTTGTCAGGTGTTCCCGTCATGGAAAACCTGGAAATAGACTGACTAATTTCAATGAGATAACTGAGTGTACATTTGCTGAAATAGGCCTGGCATGTTGATGCTAATTGTTCTGTATATAAAGATTTCTTTCTTAGATTGAAATAAGTATTCAACAAAATTTTGGATGTTGGTGGTGTGAAATGATGCTATTAAATGAATCTCTTCAATATTAAAGTTTCAGTATATGCTCTCAAATGAAGTGAGACATTATAATGATGCTTTTTTTTTGGGAGTAATTCTTTAGCAAATTAGTGAATCGAGTAATATGATCATTGATTGCAATGTGTATAATTGCGATCTTTCATCAGGATTCTCATGGAACTGGAGTTCATATAAACCAGTTTTAACTATTTATGCCTAAGTGATATGTTTGAGGTTTATTCCCTGTCCAAATTGGTTATACTTAACTCATTTTTGTTTTCTTGCCCTAGTTGATTTTGCGACCTCCATCTATTTTTGTTTTCTTGCCCAAGTTAATTTTGCAACCTCCAAATATTTCAAAATTTTTAAAGCTCTTACATTTTTGCAATACCTTCAGCAATTTTGACATTGCTTGGCAGTATTTAATGTATTGTTCTTTTAGATTGCCACATCTTTTCACCTTATAATAATCAATTCGTAAGACCTTAACAACTTCTTCAAACCCATTTCTTGAAATTGAGAATTCTGCAAATCGTAGAAGTAAAACCTTTCAATCTAAGTGCATTGAGGTGGATTTATACTTTCTAATCCGTCCTTGGCAAATTTGGTACGAGTGAGGGTGAGAGTCAGTCTTTCTTGCTTCAAAGTTTTCAGCTGTTATTACTCACAACTCATGTTCCTAAGAAATAAATTGAAGAATAGCACACAGAGATAATATAAGCACATGTAGCCGATCTCGGTTTCAGTAAGTCATGTTGGCGCATGTCTTACATGTTCATTACAAGGAAGAGGTGATAGAGATCATTGCATTTTTAGCCATTTTATTTTGAAAATAAAAAATAAAAAAACACAGAGAGAACATTTCTGAAGGTTTGCAAGAGAAGTAGAAGCCAGCAGCTCCCTCTTAGACCTATCATGAAGAACATGATGAAATCCTATTGGCCATGAAGACCATATTAATTTAGTGCAATATTCTGGAGACATACTTGGAACATTTGCAGCCATATAAGTCTTAAAGAGTGTATATATTTGATTTTTTAAAATAATTTTAATACTCTACAAGATTGTGATTGTTTTTAAAACCTTATCAAGTAAAATACGAATAATAATCCTGTTATGGGAATTAGGTTTATCCCAGCAAGCCATTTGGTAAAGTCACGTAAATTTCTTTCACAATGACATAGTTACTAATATATGTGTCATTTCAAAAATAAATAATAAAAAGCAGTACAAACAAATCTATTTTCTGAGTAAAGCTCTCTACATGGCACTGTGGAGCCCCTTGGACAAATCCAAATTATACAAAATTGTTCCAAATATATCAAAGAAAGCAATATTTGCATTGGTTCTTGTAAGCTGCACAGACATGAAGCCTTGGCCATCATAGTAGAATTTGAGTCCTTGCTCCAAGCTATCAAAGTCACCTTTCCATGCTTTTGAACCACCTCCACTTGTCAAAAACTGAATTGGGCTGCAAGAACAAATTTTAAAGAAAATTAAAAAGCTTGTTATTCTGTTGGTAAATGTAAAATATAAATGATGGGTTTGAACTTTACCTTGTGGTGCTACTTATGTGTTCCAAGCAATGGTCATGTCCATTTATGTAGAGATCAACATTGTTTGCCTGAAAAATTATAGGGTAATTGTATCAAATTTAACTAATTACAATAATTAATAAGTTATAAAATCAATGACAAGTTTCAATATAATACTTTACCTCTAGAACTGGTAGAAGCTGTTTCACAAGCTCTTTGGTATCGCCGTGATGTCCTACACTTCTGATTGTATGATGTCCAATCACTATCTTCCAATTGGCAGCTGAATTTCTCAATCCCAAATCTAAATCCTATTCCCAAAACCCAAAATGAAAATTCCAATCAATATTTTGAAAATCAATATTGAAAGTTCAAAAAAATCATTATTGTGAATTACCTTTAAGAGGTTTGAGAGGTACTCATTCCTAGGAAGCACACCTCTCCAATCATAGTGATGATGTTTTGGCCCTACAAAGTACTTGTCCACGAAAGGAGTTGTGTCAACAAAGAAAAACTCTGCAATCTCTGAGAATTTTAAGAAGAAACCCAGTTTGGATTAGGATTTATATTATGTATATATATATATGAAAGCTTAAAAAGAGACTTGTATATATTTATATACCTGTGTTGAGCACAAAAGACCTCTGGCACAGCCATCTGCTGTCTAGTTTCCCCAGTGTGGGGCTCAACTGTGCCTTAACATTTCCTCTGTAGTCATGGTTTCCTAGAACTGAAATCCATATATGGTTTCAAGCACACAACAAAAGAAGTAGACAGGGGAAAAAAAAAGCAAGTTTAATTTTACATTAATCATGCCTAGCTAATATATACAATTAAGCATTGACAAACACTCTCAAATTTATACATATGTATATATATATATATATACATACATACATTACACACACACCACATTTTGAACATACTTACCACTGTACCACTGTTTTTGAAGACTCTTGGCAGTATAAACTCGAGTGAATGAGTTGTCAAATGCATGGTCATTAACGCTGCGCAATCCATCCTCATAAAAATTGTCCCCAGTTGACACTATGAAGTCTATGTTTAATTTATCTCCAATTCTTCCCATCTGCGACATTATCACATTTTTGAAATATAACTTTGGAATATTAATATTAGTATGTTTTATAAAAACATTTACACGTATATATATATATATATATATGTCATATATGTGTATGGTTTAAAGCTCATTAATTTCAATACCATCCATCTTCTTTGACCGAACAACGTACGAAATGATTATTTATAAATACGAAGAGAAAATGAGATCGGTAGGATTGTCCCCACCTCTTTAAAGGGAATATCCGTATCTCAAACAAAAATAAATAATTGAAAGGGAATATCCGAATTCTACAAAGAAATATACTTTTCCAATTCCAACTGAAACTTTTCGAAAAGTACTTTGCATTCGACAAATTTTCATGCACTATTAGGCAAAACGATGACGTTAGGCTCTTATCGACCCTATCAAGTTTGGTCATTGGTGCCTCTGCTAGAGGCTATGAACGAACTCTCACCGCATTGAAAATTAATCAGAAAAAAATATTTTGAAAAACTATTAGATGATCCAATAATGTTATATTCCTTAGAGATTCTTTGGAGTTTGGAATATTATAATATATGTACGTGATGAAAAAGGGAGCCAAATGAGCAAAATAATAATAATAATTTTCATTGTTTATTTAAAACAAATTAACGATGAAAAAAAATGCATAAAATGGAGAAATATACAGTAGAAAAGCATGTATATATATTTCTATTTTCTAAGAAAAAAATGTACGTAAAATTTTTCTACAGATAGTGTGTGTGTGTGTGTGTGTGTGTGTGAAAATGAATCTAACCTGATGAGCAACTTCAGTCTGATTGTAAGCTCCTCTTCTTCCCCAATCTCCAACAACCAAAAAGCTAAGCGAGCCATCAGCTTTAATGCTTTGCTCCAATCGTTGAAGCTCAGCTGACACAGAGAAAAACAACAGCCATAGCCAAAACAACACAAACATGAAACGCATGGCCATTAGTCGTTTAACACAGAAAGAGCTGAAGCTAGAGAAGAGCACTAGAGAGTGTGCTTTTTCTTTCTTCTCTAGGATATTCAATACAAAGAAGAATTGCTGTGGAAAGAGAGATACAGAGCTTGCATGGTTTGCATATTTTTGCTGCATTATTTATTTATCTCACAAGAGCAAGCAATATAAAATCCTGACCGCCCAAACTAATGGTAGGTCCCTCCTCTCAAGAGCTACTTTCGTATTGGGTTTCCTTGAAGCTTCCTAGTGTTTGTTTCTTTGTCAATTTATATATATGTGGTTTGGTTCTGCCAAAAAAGTATAAATGTGGTTTGGCATGTTGCTAGTTTTGTGTTTTTGCTAACCAATTGAGTAAATGAGCAAAATATCAATCACAAGTACCAAATGGTTATTTGTTTAGAAAGAGACTTATTTTGTGTTTTTTTTTTTCACAAACAATTTAATTAATGTTGTAATTTCTTACATCTTTGGGCTGAAAGGGCTTGTTTTGAGCTCACTAGTTTAATTAGTAGATAAAGTTTGGAATAAATCTTTGGGTTACTTTTTAATTGAAATTATTGTTTAGTTTTTATTTTTGTACTAGACAAAGATTGTTTTTCGTTTTTTGCTTTTGTCTTTTCTAGCTAGAATTGCTTTAAAAAGTTTTTAAATAGTTTTGAACTTCAAAAACATGGACTGAATTATATCAGATACCCCTAGAAAACAAATTGTTTCATAAAAGTACATTGTATGCCTAAATGAAAAACAACTAAAGCTGAAAGTTTTGTGGGGTTAAAAGTGAGAAGGAAAATTCTCTTTCAACTACAAGTTTTCTCTTACTTCTCTTTTTATTTTATTTTAGACTTTATTTTTGTTTATTTTAATTTGGGTTGGATGGTCCATTCCAACTTATTTGACAACCTTGTTAGTAAATCATACAAAATGTTGTTGCTTTCCTCCTCTCTCTTTTTTTTTTTAATGTAATAAATTAAAAGTATTTGTGGTGGTGAATTCCAAGGGCTTCTTTGAAAGCTTCTTCTTTGCCCGAGGGCCTCAAACAAGTGATCAAATTCGTTTGAGGAGTCGTGCCCTCAACGGAAGCGCTTGTAATGGATTTAGAGAGTTCTACCTAGCTGATTCATAAGTTGACAAATATATATAAAACAATCTGATAGTGATGGACCATGGTCCCGTCCATCTTTTTCTTCTTCATTTTGTATTCTTTGTTTCAATTTGTCAAATTTTTATACTTTCAAATTGAAGCATTCAACATGGATGCAAAATCATGTAAAAAAGAACACCAATTCTGGAGTTACAATCACCAAGAATCTCCTAAATCTTCTTCTTCTTCTTCTTCTTCTTTTTTTTTTTTTTAATTTTTTTTTTTAAATCTCTAGTATTTTTTAACCTCTGGCTCCAGAAATTTCTATATCGATGAGTGAAGCAACTTGGACTTGTTCAATCTATGCAAAACCTTGCCAAAAACATCATAGAAAGCAATTTCTGCATCAGTTGGTGTCAAATTCACAGACATGAAGCCCTGCCCATCATAGAAGAAGTTAAGTCCTTCTTTGTTCAACCCTTTAATGTCTCCTCTCCATGCCTTTGATCCTGCTCCACTAGTTAGAAATTGTACTTGGCTGCAACAGTTTTTAAGCCAAAAAAATATCAGTGAAAAAACCCACATTTTGTTGCCAAAATTCTTAAGAATTGCAATTCCTTTACAATTGAGAAATTTAATTACCTTTCCTTGTCACTGATATGTTCCAAACAATGATCATGTCCGTTCATGTAGAAATCTACATCATTGGCCTATGCATTTGTAGAAAATGAAAAGTGAGCAGAGTCAGATTTGGCAGAGAAGGACAATTTTGATGGGTCAGGGTTGAGTTTTAATCATAAATGGATCAACATGTTTAACACCATTGTTTAACTTCTGAAAATAAGAAAGTCGAATGTATACCTGAAGAATTGGAAGAAGCTGGTCTATAAGTTCCTGGGTATCACCATGGTGACCAACGCTTTTAATTGCATGGTGACCAACTACTATCTTCCACTTTGCAGATGATTCTCTCACTGCCAATTCTACATCCTAATGCAAAAATTTACACAAACCCATTTCAATTTTATTCCCAAGAATACAAAATTTGAAGTCTCATGGGCAAAAATTAGAGGGCATTACTTGGTGATAGTTTTTCTTTCTTACCTTCAACAAGTTTGCAATGTAAGCCTTGCGTGAGTTAATACCACGCCAATCGTATGTGTGACCCTCTGGCTCAGAAAAATACATTTCCACAAATGGTGTGGTGTCCACAAAGAAAATCTCTGCTATTTCTACAAGAAAGAGAACACAAAAAACAAGAAGAAAATTACATTATTATAGAGTCTTTATCAGATTGAAATGCAGCTATTGGAGAAGAATTAAGTGAAAAAACCCACCTGCATTAACCACAAAAGATCTAAGGCAAAGCCATCTGCTATCAATTTTCCTAAGGAGAGGACTCAGTTGAGCCTCTGCATCACCCCTGTAGTCATGGTTTCCCAACACTGCATGAAAATTGAAAGTTTCTTAAAACCCCAAATGTTAAAAAAGCAGAGTTATATATATATATATATATATATATATATAAAACAATTTTGGAATACTTACCGCTGTACCACTGCTTCTGCAGGCTCTTTGCTGTGTAGATTTTGGTGAATGACTCTTCAAAAGCTATGTCATGTTCATTGACCAATCCATTGTCATAGAAGTTATCTCCTGTGGAAACTATAAAATCTATGTCCACTTTTTCCCCCATTTTTCCCATCTGCAATACAATGAATCACAAACCAATTTAACGTAAAAATTAACCTCAAATAATTTTTTAGAAAGAGATGACAAAAGGGTGTTCATAATATGAATTTTCTTTTATAAAAAGATGCTTGTGAACCAACCTGAAAAGCAACTTGGGATTGGTTGAAATCTCCTCTTCTGCCCCAGTCTCCAAGAACCAAGAAACTAAGTGAACCATCACCTTTGGCATGGTGTTGAAACCTCTGAAGCTCTGCAGATACAGAGAGTACTCCAACCAGGACAAAGCTAATGAGAAACAGAAGGCTCAGAGCCATGGATTTCTTAAGAGGAATTGCCATGGCTCTCTTTTAAGAGAAAAAAACAAAATATAATAAATATAGACGAGAAATTATGATTAGTCCAACTTTTATAAATATGCAGAGGTTTTCTTCTCTTTAAAAGGTTATGTTGAAGTCATAACCACAAGTCCCTTTATATACAAGTTACAACATAAAGAGAGAGAACCAATTCTTTTCTTCTTTTTTCAATTTTTTTCCCTCTTTCAGGATGAAAAAATACCAATTATTGCGGTGACAGCCAATAAATAATTTTGAATATTTTATAATAAAACAGTTTACATCACTGATATTTCATGGTAACCATCACCGTTATTCGGATTCAGTTTCAATCCCAACATGGTTTAGGTAGTTTGCTTTTGCAGTCCCTGGGTGTGTGACTCATTTCTGTGTCAGTTTTTCATTGTTTGTACAGTATATTATGCGTTTTCGACCTCTACTGGAATATGCTGGAGGCTTAAATGCATGGTAACACTCTCAAAGTTTTCAAAGTGAAATCATAATAATAATAATAATAATAAGAGATTGATTGGGTTGCAAGTAGTTTGGGAACATGGAGGCAGAGATATGGTTGGAAGCCCCCAGTTTTGAAGATTAAGACGTGGGTTGCGGGCAATAGAACCTAGACGAGTTGTGCAGTAGATAATGAAGATGCGAATCATTAAGAATATTCCTTTGGGTATAAACTCTGGGAACCTTTAGAATATTCGATGTCAATTTGATCTTCCTTCAGTTCTGTCTCCACTAATTTAATAAAAATGAGTACAAATTTAGAAAAGGCGGAAAAAAAAAAGAGACAGAATGATGAGGATGATGATGATAATAATAGTATTGTTTTATTTTTATTTTTGCAGAGCTTGAATAAAAATTGGTCGATTATTTTAGAAAATAAAAATATATATACCGACTTCTCTTTCGTTTTAATAATAAAAATATATGGATCGCCCTTTGACCAAAAAATAATTACGCTAAAATGACATTTTTTTTTATGGTTGTTTTATCGTGAAAAAAGTCTTTGTATTTTATATTAGTTTATTTAATTTGTTTATTTTAAAAGGTTAGTCAATATTAATTATATTTTATTATTGTTAGTTAAATCTCTCCGTCTAAATATAAAGAAAGAAAAAAAAACAAAAATAATAGATTGAAAACCATTTCAAACAGTTTTTTTATTCGGTGTGTTTATATTTTTATATTTTTTATATTTTTCTTTGTATTTCAAATAAGATATAATTAAATAGAAAAAAAAAACGGGCCCTTAGACTTCACAACTTCAACGTTTTAAATTTTTGGCAGATTAGCCACTATATTTTGAAAACTTTTAGTTTAGCTCTCATTTTAAATTGTTGTTTCAATTTAGCCTAATTAATAGTGAAATCATGATTTTTTTCCCAATTAACACTTTTAACCCTTATTTAATTAAATAATTAATTTGACGTAAGCCTAAATTTCTCAAAATTTTCGTGTATATATATATATATATATTATTGTTTATATATATATATATATATATATATATATATATATATATAGTTGTCGCCATATTATTATCATTATTATTGTTCGGTGTGGGTACTGAACAATCGCGTCAGATTGGATAATTGGATTGGATCCACATTCTGCACAGCCCAAAATCTCAGGGTTGGATTGGACCAAACTTAGAAGCCTTATTAGAAGGAGTAAACCACCAATTCAATTTTAATTATACCTCCTAAAATTAGAGAAAATAAAAAATAAACCACTTTCTATTAGGTATTTTTGCTCTCTTTTCCATCTATAAAAAGAAATAAAAATAAAAATAAAAAAAAGAAAAAGAAAAGGAAATTGTATTGTTCATCAGAAATCCAACTCTGGGTTTCGCAACATGAATACTACAAAGGCAGAAGAAGAAGACGCTTCAGAGCTCAAAATTGGAGAAGGTTTGTAAAAAAAAATTTGCTGCTTTGTTTTCTTTTGATCATCCATGTGCTTCCATGTGTGTATAGTTTTGTTTATTACTGTCACTTTGTAATAATGTTATGCATTATAATATTGTATTCTTCTTGGAAATCGTAGTGGGGTCTTCTCCATTGCTTTTGAATTATTAAATAAAGTTGGTGGTATCATATATATATATATATATATATATATATATATATATATATATATGACAATGTAGTGTGTACGAATGTTCGGATTCTTCATTTAATTTTTTTTTTTGGTTGTCGATGTCATATAATCTTGATGGACATTTGAATATGTAGAGCGTTTGTATGATTGTGAATATAAAAGTAGCCAATAATGGTTGAGCAGGTTGAACCAAACCAATTGAATTCCAGGCTGATCAATGGCCATGCTAGGATAGGGTTTGGTATTGTGCTTAATTTGGAACCTGACCCACAATTGAATAATAATTGTATTTAGCCTCTATTAAAATGGGAACATGTAAAATATTTTAAAGCATTAAATTCGAGGGGAATAAACGAGTGCAGAATGGTATGAAAATATAAATGTGAAAGGCAATAGGGAAAAAAATTTATATCCTAATTAAAGCTTCAGATTTTGATAATCTCTTTGTTAACTTTGTAAGTGCTGTGAATTATAGTTTTTTATTCATGGGATTTTGTCGCATATATAGCAGAGACATTTATAAATAACATTAATATGTTAAAACTCTCTCTCTCTCTCTCTCTATAACAGTAGAAATAGAGTGTACAAAGCATGTATCACAATTTGAATTTTCTAAATATGTAATCAACTTTTTCCCCATGCTCTTGACAGTAAAATTTTTGTTCTACTTGTAGATTGGTTTTAATGAATGGTAGTTGCTCAAAATTGGTTTCTTTATCTCGTAAAGCATCAAGGAAGTGCTTTTGTTAGCCAATGTAGTATGAGTATGTAGCTTAGTTTCCAAGATTTAAAATCTGAGCTGACAGATTAATTTATTTGAGATTGATTTATTTACTCTCATGCTCAATAGTAATTAATTTTGTTTGCCTTTTGTTTGAGTATTTTCCTGACAACTGCTACTGAATAAGTCAACGTTCTTTGATCGGACTCAGCTTAAGAATTCATTTCCAGTAATTTTGGTTGGAAAGTTCAGTTTTGTTAGAATTTGGTGAAGAAAATAGAGTTTGGTAAAGCAGAGAGCTAGTCATTTAATTTGGGCTTATGTCTTAGGCTTAGCTGAAAGCAATACAAACCCTGCTTCTCTCTTTTATACTTATCCTACTAAGAATGACATGGCCATGTGTTATCAGATTTTCTAAAGGCCAAATGTCTCATGAATTCCGAGGTTGCCATTCTTCTCGAGCATAGATGTGAACAACTCAAGCATATGTCGGACGATCCAATGAATCATCTTCCTCAGTAAGATATACAAACTTCTATGTTCAACCTCAAACAATTCTTGTCGCTCACACTAGTGTAGAATGAGTTGATTTCACATTACACTGTACGTCACTTCACGACATGTCATGTGACATGATCATGAAATGAGTACCGCATGTTTTTCATTTATATTTAAATTTGCTGCTTCTGAAGTTGTCAAATTTTCATATTATGGTGTCTTTAATTGCTTCAGAGTGTTCGAGAAAGCGCTGCAATATGTTAAACGCTTCAGCCGCTTCACTAATCAGGACGCTGTAAAACAAGTTCGAGAGTTATGCTCCATTCTCAACACACTCTTCTCATTGCTTCATGATGGATTTACTTCACTTATTTTTGTGAATAACATTTTTTACATTAGTCATCTATTATATAGTTACATTGGATTAGTACTACTTAGTTTATTCAAACGAGGTTATATAGTACATGTGTAAGTTTATTCAAACGAGGTTGTATAGTACATGTGTTTATCTATTTCTATGTAAAGTGAAAAATTGTTTAATCAGCTTAACTGACTTTACAGAGTCCTTAGTAGATACCAGTTGGCTGAATATGAGGTACTCCTCCACACACACTGAATGAGATAATTAAAAATACGCTTTACATCGAATTAATTAGCTTAATAACATAATTATCATACTTTGTAGCTGGCTGTGCTTGGAAATCTTTGCCCTGAAACCGCAGAGGAAGCTAAAGCAGTTGTGCCTTCTCTGAAGGTAAATTTCTTGTTTGAAATCTTTGTTTTTCTTTTCTCTGTGTGTTTGAATTTTACAATGATGATGAATATGAACCATTGATGTAGCAGACCACCTTGCAAGAACGTGTGCCTTGTGACCATGACACTTCTTTTTTGACCGTGTATATTGATGAATTAACAGAACTCTTGGGTGAAAATATAACTCCCCCAATATGCTTTATGATTTAAACCATTTTTTTATTTACTTTTAATTTCGCAGACCAAAGAGCGAAACCATGATGACGAAGCTATAGAGAAATTGTTGCAAGACCTACTAATGATCAAGAAATTTGAATGAGCTTCTCGGAGTTTCTTTAACCTTGCATTTCTTAATTGTGTCGTTTTTTATTTTGGGAAGTTGTAGACTATGCATCAGTAGTTGTCCACAACCCTGCCAATAAGCTTCATTTTTTGGCTCTCAAAGTATTACCGAAATTTGGATTTATTCATGCATTATAATAATAACACATAAGAAATTTTAAAAAAAAAATTAGCATCTTCATTTTATTTTTTCCAAAAAGGAAAAAAACATAATAGATTTTATATACACACACATATTCATTAGTGTAATTTTCCTTTTAATTTATATTTACTTCCTAACTTGTTTTCCTTTTTTTTTTTTATAAATTTTTATTATCAGTATTATTATTTTGAGGAATTAATGGGTATGTTGAGCAAGGCAGAAACAAAGACGAAGTTGTTAAGAGGCATGCAATGAAGCAGGGAACGTCTACATCCAAATCTCAGTACTCTATGTGATGTGATCGCTCAGTGACATCCAGTTTACCCAAACACCCCCTTAACTCTTTTCATTCAATTTCTGACTGCCCTGTTGGCGGTAGTTCATTGCCTCGGGCTATGAAATTGAATCAAAAATTAATGAAAATGTTTTTTTTAAAAAAAAAAAAAATTAGAAAAAGAAACTCGATAAAGGAATCCAAAAAAGTCAAAAGAACTCAAATCCAATATAAAGGCAAAGCAAAACCTCCATAAAGCAAGACACAAAGGCCTATCATTCTTAGCCTACTAGCTAGTCTCTACCCCCCCTTTTATTTTGGTTTGTCTAAAAGACTTTGGAATTGCTGAAAAAGTGTCTCTCTCTTTAACTCTCTCTCTACTTTTTATCAATCATAAAGCAATCGATTGCAAAATCATTTCTCACATATGAATTGTATCTATTGTGTCACTATTGCCTTGGAATTTACACCTTCCTCTCTCACAAACACACCCACCGCTTACATTCCCACATTATATGCCTTCTAGTTACTCGGGAGTAGAATTAAACCCACTTTAGGAAAGAAAAGTCACATGGTAAATCATGCATATTCACCCTTTTATGGGCATATATGTATTATATTACATTTGCTTTCTACATTAATCAAATGAGTTTTTTATCTGATGAATGAACACACTGATGAGATTATGTGAAATGCTTTTGTTAAAGATGTATTATTCCATTACTTGTTGTTGCAATTTTAATTACGCACACGGATTTACGTAAATTTCACAAATTTATATTACTACATTTATGTTGGTTTATTGTTGCCCAGGGAACATGTTGCACGGTAAAGTAACTCTTCTTTGAAGGTGACACTGATATTTTGCATTGTCGACCTGTATTTTCTCCATTCCTTGCCATTCTTTAGGAAATAATATATACAGAAATTAAATTTTAAATGTATTTTCAGAGCTCTTGATCATGGAATTAATCGACGTTAATAGTTAGAAATAAAGGAGCATGTTGTTTTAGAAACATGAATATATATGAACTAGTGGGATTGTGAATTTAAGGTTTATTTTTCTTTTTATGTTACATTTTTGTTTGAGAATTTTAAATAAATTAAGATTTGGTAAAAAAAACATTTAGCAGTCGTAAATATAATTATTGGTTAAAATTGAAAATATAAGGGAAAGAATGAAAAAAAAATATAGTAAAAGTATAGAACATAATGAATGTATAAAAGAGAAATTAGTAGTTTCCGATCTTCCTATGGCACAAGTTCCTCTAGTGCCTGCAGTTCCACAGTATAAATATATGATAAGCCTATTCTATTCAGATTATATATTTATAAATATATATATATATATATATATATATATATGTATGTATGTATATGATGAGTGTATATTTTTCTATTTTTATAGAAAAATATACGAATAAATCTACCAAGTAGTCTTGTTGCCCTAAGGCTGCATTAAATAACAAGAAACAAGGCCTACCATCAATAAATATTTTGACCGTTTTCGTTTTGCTAAATGTATACAAGTGTATAGCTGCAACATTTAATAAATTAACGAGCAAAATTTAAATTCTTTTTGCCTACCCACCACGTATCTAAATAAACTTAGAATTTTTCTTTTGAACGAATAAAAATAACTATAATGCTATGTACTTAATTAATTAGCTTTTAAGAAAGCTCAAGTAAAAAAACTAAGTAGG
Organism: Rhamnella rubrinervis; assembly: GCA_007844105.2. Taxonomy (NCBI): domain Eukaryota; kingdom Viridiplantae; phylum Streptophyta; class Magnoliopsida; order Rosales; family Rhamnaceae; genus Rhamnella; species Rhamnella rubrinervis. Next base: position 16,358,624 of record CM017585.2, read on the forward strand.
TAATATAATATACTTACCATCAATGGCGATTAATTAGTGAAATATAATATAATATATTATAGTAAACAAAATGGAAAATATATCAGGAAGGTGTGGAAATTAAGATGATAAAGCAAAGAATTCGAATAAAATATAATTAAAGGTGAAACTGGAAAGCATTTACACTAATTGATATGACATGAAAAATTATTATACATCTAAATCTTCTTTCTTTTCCTTTTGGCTTCTCTCGAATCTTGCATGATTTTGATGCCGTGCCTTGAGTGATTTTATTTTTATGTTAAAGTTAGAACCAAGAATATTATTCCTGCCTTGTGACAGCAAAACACATCCATGAAATTCTGCACAATTAATTAGCTGAGGAATAAAGTTAAAAACCACTAATAGTTATATATATATAAATAATCTTAGGCTATGTAGCTCATATATGTTAAGTTATAATCATGTGATACATTATTAAATATAAAAAAAACATAAATATATAATATTTATTATCTTTTTATTGGATTTCATGTGAATTGGTTAATTCTATCATAACTCGAGATATATGAGCTTTGTAGCCCTATATAGGGTTTGGTACATTTAATTATTACCATCCTCTAATTTTGCTCCATTGCTTAAGACCCTTTCAAGTTTTTTCTTTGACTAGTTTCAATTTGTTTTGATTAAAGACTCTAGTTCAAAAAAAAAAAGAAAAAAAACATATGCCATTAAGGAGGTAAAAAAAATGTGCCATTAGGGGGTAATTAGTAGAATCCATTTTGGTGGCAAAAACGTCGTTTTCTCCTCCCATGGCTAAAATGACATCAATTTGGTTTCTCTTATCAGTATCAATACAATAAAGTAAGGCTTACAAAAAAATTTACTAAATTTATTTACCAACTCACTAGACAACGTGTTATTCAATGATGGATTTTGGGAAAAAAAGTTGAGGGGAGCACTTTAGACCAAAAATAATAATAATATAATAATAAAGTCAGTTACCTTTTGAAAGAAATTAATAATAATAACCATAAAAGAAAACCAGTACACTACATATATCTTTCATTTCATTTGAAATTTCAATTTACTTTTTCAATCAAGATGTTAGATGTACATTTAATATTTTCCATTTAAAAAATTATAAATGAGAAAAAAAAAATCCATACGACTTTGGTTACAATAATGTTAGGCCCATAACCTTTATACAAGAAAAGAAATAAAATTCATACCATTATGGTTACATTAATGTTAGGACCATAACAATAATATCTCAAGGTTTCAAGTTTACTAAGATGTTGAATATGGTGGTGTTGCTTTTTCAGTAAGGCAAAGGGAATATTACTCAAATCCGCAATCTCAAAGTTATTAGTGTAAGAGGCATATCACTAAGCTAACCTTATTAGTCGATTTAATAATTTATGTTTTAGTTAGATTGATTGTTTTCATACGTATTTTTAATATTCTCATCTAATATTTAATTTACATTAAAAAAATGAATTTTTCATTTAGATAAATCATATCTGAAAATTAAAAGAAAAAAGAAATGTTTGATTTGATTAGTTATTACAAGTCAAAGAAATTTAGCAATAAATCGAAAGGTCGTGACCTACTCCTCTCCCTCTAGCTTACTGAACTTATAGGGAATGGAATTTGGAACACACACACACACACACACACACACACACATATATATATATATATATATATATATATACAGGATAACAAAGCCTTTTTTTTTCTTAAGGTGTGTTTTAAGCCAAGATTTGAAAGCATTTGTGTAGTCATTATAGGAAAAGTGATAATTGCTTGTCGCAAAATGCGTGCAAAATGGATACATCTTTAGGTAGGTTCATTTCCTTACAACTGGATATATATTACCCAAAAGAGAATATTATTTTAAAAAAATCTTTCGTAGTTTTTATCTTCTCAAAAAAAATATGAACTTATAGTTATCCAATTCAAAGAAGGGTCACTATCGACCGTTTTACCATAAATATCAGGCATTAAAAAGAGAGTTGGAAATTAACGGGGGCAAATGGTGTTAAAGTCAGAAAGTGAACAAGAAAGTCAGGTACATTTTGAGCAAAATCCAGCTGTATATTGGGGATTTTAGAATCAATACCCTTTTTAAATTATGATCATTAACATAATTCCAATAATTAAGAAGTTATAAATTTTAAAGTGTTAATGATAAAATATTAACCATGTTTTAATTATATTCCTACCTTACAATCTGAAAAAAGCATAATGACTTAAATAAATCTTTATTAATCACGTAACTTTAATTAAAGAGTACCGTTATTCATCATCTATATTGGTGATTACCACTACTTTTCTTATTCTTTGGTTCATATCTATCACTAATATTGACAATCAAAATATTTATTTATTATTATTTTTTTTATATAAAGAAAAATGCTAATTGTCACCAGTAATAAATAAAAGAAGAGAACAAAAAATTATCCATGTTCATGCTAGAGGATTAATGTAATTCACACCAAAACATGCATGCTATGATACAAATCCATAATAGAGTACTGCATAAGGGGAAAATGCATATAAATCATGTACTTTCACGGATCTTACAAAGTATCCCCAGCTAATTTCATATAAGAAAAAGAAAGTTAAGAAAAGGATAAAGAAACCTCTTAAAATTAAATGATTAAAAATTAGTGTTTTGTTCAAAGTTACTTTCACACCTATCTGTAATTCCAAAGATTCTCATCATCACTTTGAGGTTTCATAAGATGGGGGCCAAAAGACAAATCATTGAAGGTACTGTTTTAGTTCCACTCGACCTTCATCCCCGACATATATAAAGGATATTTTTGCATAATACTCGAAAAATAATTTTGTTATTTATTATTTTACATAAATTATTTACACATATAATCAAAATGGGAGGATGCACATTAATTTGTGTAACACTTAGTACAAATATATTAGAAAAAGGAAACACCGATATTGTACGGAGTGTTGGATGATTGACCAACAGACAGTTTGGTTTAATTAAATTTTTTTTTTGGGGTAAAATTGGTTTAATTAAATTGACTATATTAATTAGATCTTATATACATGATACTTGATTTAATCCTTCACTTGTGTTGCTTTAGAATTTCTAAGCGTTCCTTTAAGCTGCTTCCCAAAATCTCAATGAGCAAAATTGCCTAACTTAGGACAATGTGTATAATTTATGCCAATTAAGTTTACTATAAATATATTATAGATTCACTTAAAATTATTCGAGGCCTGAAATAAACCCCAACAGACTTAAAATCAAAAGGAATATTATAAGCTCACTTTGAATTATTAGAGGCCTAAAGCCTAAAGTCAATACCAACAAACTAAAAATCAAAAGGATATAGAAGTTAATTAATCCATAAAATACGAACAGCCCTAAACCCTAAGCATCATTTCATGGACATATAGACACAGTAACTTTGTTTATTGGTCTTAGCTATAGGAAAGCAAGCATACAATTTATTTATTTATTTTTCTTATATACTAATTAATTTCCAACAAGCAGCCATTCTAATATATTAGTCTAGGCTAATGGAATATGTACTGGCTTTAAGATATTAATATTGGGCCCTGAAACTTGTCTGACACATATATACAAATACTACTATTGGGTTTTACTAATATTAATCTGGAGTATGCATTAAATAACAGCAAGCTAGAAGTAAAAAAATAAAAGATAAAAAGTGGAATACTAGCTTCAAGGTAAATTAATTAAGACTGGAGAAGATTCTTCAAGTGTTATATATTTTAGCTTAGATTTGGTCTAGGGTTTTGTAATTCAATTGAGGTTGTACTAGTCAATGAGTGAGATTGTTGGGAAGGTCAGGGGGTGTCAATATTAAAAACCCCCAAATGCTTGACAAAAGTTTGGATGATTAGAAGGGAATATTTGGGAGTATGAAAAGGAATAAGAAACTTACAAAGGTATATGGAATTAGGTTTTTTTTTGCCCATGAGAACCATATATATGAAAGCAAACAAACAAACCTTTAAGCCTCTCTCTCTCTCTCAAACACTTGCACACAATTCTCTGGTCAATGGTCCACCTAATTAATCAATATGTCTTGACTATTACAACCACCCCCATTTCGTTCATAATTTGCCTTATGTACAATGCTACAATTACCCATAATATCATCGGTTTTATGATTGTGAAGTTGAAAGTGGACAAGTGTCACAATGAAGGCCTAACAAGTATAAAAAGATATAAAGAGATTTAAAAAGTTATTTTGGCAATCGAAAGGAAATTATTGAGAAAGTTTGAGGGTTGTATACACTTAAACGAAATTTTTGTATGCAAAAAACCTCAATACAATTTTGATGGCTTGTGGTTCAACAGCATGAGCTTAATTTTTACACACATAATTCTTCTTTTGAGTCAACCCGATAAATGATGAGTTTCAGTCACAAATCAGAATTTCACCATAGTTTTCAAGGTAATTATTTAATTTTAGTTGCTTAAACTTCTTTGCATAATATTCTATACTTTTATTGTAGGTTTGTGCTATATATATATATATGACTACTAACTTATACAGCTTTAGCTAGAATAAGGGTAGAATTAGACAATTAATGCCGAGTTGAATAAAAATGAGAATAAAAAGGTAATGAACATTATATATTTATATTTTTATTTATATTTTTATTCATATTTAATCATATGTCACATGATAGTGACTTAACATATATAAGCTATATAGTTTAAAAGATTATTTCTATATATATAATAATATATATAAATATATATATTTATATATTGATAAGGATAAACAAGATATAATTGTTCAAACTCCTCGAAAAATTAAAAAACATATAAGGTTTGGACAAGGGAAGGCTTATTCTATGAACATAGTGAAAAAATTAATTAATAAATATATGGGTATATGACAAATGAAATTAAATTATTCTTCATATTCAACTACAAATAGTAGTAGTGTTTTAATAGCCAAAAAGAATATAATAATGCTTGCTTACCTAGATCGCATGGCCAAAAATATATATATACAACACACGCGCTTATATTATGTAATTTGTCAAAAACATTATTTTTTAGTAATTTCATTAATTTAACAAAAAGAGTGAGAGAAGTATGGGGGGAAGGACTGGAAGATTATTTATTCTATCTGTCATATATTGTCATATATATACATATACATATATATATATATATATATATATATATTTTAACCCGTCGTCTCCGGGGAAGGAATAGAAATTGCAAAAATCTCAGCAGTTTTTGGGTTTGCCTTGACTAATATAAGAAAAGGATAGGCAGAGAGAGAGAGACAGAAGTTTTTGTTGGAGTGTCATTTTCCTATATATACTCTCGAGGCATTTGCATTTTGCAGTAACCCAAAACCCCCCATGTCTCTCTCTTTGCTTTCCATTTTTTGTTTTATTTATTTTTAATATTCTTTTTTTGTGTGTATATATACATATCTATTTTATCATTGTTCATCAACACCACCTCAAGCCCCTTCCTCTCTCTTTGATGGATGTTTGTTTCTTGAGCAAAAGAAAAAAGTCTTCCTTTTTCCATTTAGCCCTCTCTTTACAGTTTACACCACACTTTCTCTCTCTCTCTCTCTCTCTCTCTCTGAGTTTTTTCAGTATTTTTTTTTCCTTTTGGAGCTTCCTAAAGATTTGCTCTCTTTGTCATCTTTACTGCAAAACCAAAATCAATCAGTACTCCAATATATATATATTTTACATGTAATTTGATTTCCTTTTTTTTTTCTTTTTTCTTTTTGCCAAGCAAGAGAAAGAAACACCACCCACTTGAGGGAGGAATTAAGCTGTGTTTCTCAATTTGTTTGTAACAATTTTATTTTTGGCGAGGTGGGTTTCAACTTGTTTTCAGCAATAATATTTTTCTTTTGGAAAAAAAAAATGCCTCAAAAAGCAGGGATTTTCATGGACGACAGATCAAGCTCTTTGAATCAGATTCCTGATCTTTCACTGCACATAAGCCCTCCAAACAGTGCTCCTTCCTCAATTTGCACCGGCACAACAAACGACGCCGAATCTGAATCTGGGTTTGATATTTGGCGCAGAGAAGACGAGCACGCAGGCCTTCTAAAATCCCACAGTGACAGCTCCATTAGAGCCAACAACAACGACACCGCCGAGCTCGAGCTCTCTCTTGCAAATCCTAATTCAAGTAGTAGTGCTATTGCTTCGGAAGCTGAGAGCCCATGGAGGAGGAACTATTTCTTCAGCAGCAGAGAAGCTGATCATATAATTAACCATGGCAAACCCATCAAAGGAATCCCAGTTTACAGCAACAATTATAGCTCTTTTCCAGCTTCGAATTTGGACCAGTACTACTACTCAAGAAAGCTGAGGGGTAACTTCTATGAAATGCCATATTCATCATCAGCAGCAGCAGCAGCTTGTTCTTCTTCTCCACCATCAACCTTTTTAAACCGGTCTTGTAATGGTACTACTACTAGTTCCACTAGTGGCGCTCACGGTTTGGAACCCATGTTGCCGAGGTTTAATGGGATAACCATGGAGTCTCTTATTAGACCCACCCAACAGTTTCAGTATTTGGATCACCATCATCATCAGTACAATCAGTACCAGTACCATCAATATGGGAATATTGGACCTAATAATTCAGATTTCTCCAATGGTTTTAGATCCAGATTCATTCCAAAGTTGCAGAATAGGAGGAATATGAGAGCACCAAGAATGCGTTGGACTAGCTCTCTTCACACGCGTTTTATTCACGCTGTTGAGCTACTTGGCGGCCATGAAAGTAAAAGCTCAAGCTTTATTTATACAAATTCTGATTTTCATTATATATGTATATATTATTAATCAAATTTTCTTCAGAAGGGTTTCTTTCTTTCTTCCATTGAATCACTTTCTCACCTTGTATAATTTTACAGGGGCTACTCCAAAGTCAGTGTTGGAGCTAATGGATGTCAAAGACCTCACACTTGCTCATGTTAAGAGCCATTTGCAGGTATATACAAGAAAGAAAATAATAATAATAATACCATTATTATTTTGTTTCTTTTTCACAGTTTTCATACACTTAGATAGAGATGTATAAGTGTGTGTTTGTGTGGTGGAGACTAGTTAAGGACTTTGGCAATGAATGTGGCACAAGGACCGAGAATTAATGCAATGAATAAATAAAAATGTAGTCGAAATTATGAACAGTGAGAGAGATTGAGAGTCTCTGTGTTTGTGTGTTGTTTGCGAAACAGGACAGGTTCTACTTTTTTGAGAGAGAGAGAGAGAGAGAGAGAGAAAGTAAGCCATCATTGCTCAATAATACAAGCATTTACTTACCTTACCAAACATCAACCTCGTGGTTATTAAAAAAAGTCAAAAAATTAAAAAAAATCTAAGAAAAATCCAGAAAGAGAAGAAGCAACTTTCTTTTTTTTTTGGTTTTTTTATTCTTTTTAATTACTTGGATATTAATTTATTATTCTTTTAAGAAAGTTAAAAGATTGCTGCCTATCTTCCATGCACCTTTTTTTAAATCTCATTTTCATTGGTCTCCTCTAATTTTTTTATTGGTGTACTTAATTTCTTTGTCTGGTTTTGGTTTCGCAGATGTATCGTACTGTTAAGAACACCGACAAACCTGTAGCTTCCTCAGGTAATTAGTATTGTACATACATATATATATATATAGCCTTCAGCTTCTTGTATTAGATTTTTAATTATATTAATTAGTTTCTTCATTTTGGCCTAATGAATTCCATGGTATCTGATTCATGTTTGAAATTAATTTGAAATTTCTCTCCTCCAAGTCCTATATATATAAATACATGTATATATAATGCACACTTATCCACACCCACACACAGATATATACACAAATATTGGATATGATCATGAACACTAAATTTGTGCAGCGATTTACGCTGTGTGCATACTTTTAAAGAATATGAATAATAAAGGCATTTAGCAATATTAAAGGACGATGACCTGCAAGCAGAACTTTTAAGAAGTAAAAGAGAAGGACCAATATTTGAATGCATTATTCGTATATATAGTTGATATAAGATTTTTCAGCTGGTCATTTGAATTTCATTGAAGCTAGATCTTGATGATTTCAGATGGATCTGGAGAAGATGATCTCATGTCCACAACAACAAAAGCTGCACCACAGTATGATCAGAATTATAACAACAATAATGCAGATTGTTTACTTATCAACCAGAGATCATCAGGATCTAATAATTCAAATAATGCAACTTTTTATGATTTGGAGCGTGATAATTTGGTACAGTCTTCTAACAATCTTTGGAGTAACTCTTCAAGGTATATTTATCTCTCTCTCTCTCTCTCTCTCTCACACACACACACACACACACATACGCATATTGTGGTTGTCTTAGTTAATTGGTTTGTACTTTTTGAGTGCATTGCTTTTTATTAGTCATATATATGCATGGGAAATTAAAACCAACGTCCTCTTCCTTTCCTCTCAGAACTACAAAAGCAGTGCGTGCTTCTTTACAACAACAGCCTTTGCTTTTCATCCGCTTTATTATTATTTTTCTTTTTTTGTTCTTTTCTGACTTACGTTTGTGAGTTCTTGTTCTTGCATTATTTTATATATAATATTTTGCATAACCTAAGGATAAGAAAAATTAAGCATTTATGCACTAGGAAAACTTAAGCATTAGAAAATTGTTTTTTTATTAGGGTTTTCTCCAATATATATATACACTTCGTTTTTCATCAAACTTATACAAGATTTGTGTTGAACATATATGCACCTTAAAAGAAGAAAAATTGCAAAACAATTAACTAATATCATTATTTTTCATCAGAAGAAAGAAGCATGAGGTAAAAGGCTAGGTTTTGCCAGTTTGGAGAATAAATATGATATATATATATACACACACATATACATACGTACATGACTTTGATTCCATGTGTAACCTAGTATAAATCTGTGTAAGTACATTTATTTTAGTCTATGTACCTTTGCTAGGCTGGAACAGCTTAACTTTCTTCCAAATCTTGGCTTTTGAATATAGAAGATCATGTAGGTATAGAGTAATATTAATTTGGTGTGTAACCTAGCTACAACAACTAGACCATTAAAAATCTTAAAATTATACTTATTTATTTATTTATTTAATTTACATCATTTACTAGGAGCAAGTGAAAACCAAATTAATTAATTAATGGATCTAAATATTGAATATAGAAGCTTGTGTTAATCAGCAGCTGCTACTTATAAAGATCAAAGGAAAAAAAAAACGAGAACAACTCCAAATTCAACGAGAGGAGGCTAGAAATTTAATAAATAAATACAAAAAGATAAAAAGGAGATGAAAATTAACGAAGTCTGCTTTTTTCCAAGCTAAAAGAGAAAGCTGCAATTCTCTTCAAATTAGTGCTCGGCTACATCTTTTGGGAGTATATGAAGTTTCACAGGATGGTTGTTTGATTCTCACCGTCAGCCTCGTAACCTAATTAATTAGAGCATTATTATGCAGAATTGTTGAGCATCTTTTTTTTAAAAAAAATCAAATTATGTGAACCTTAGTGACTACTTAATTTATTTTTTAACTGTTTTTTTCACACTGCATTCAGTAACCTTCTTGTTTTTACATGTGTCCCATCACTTGTAATCGAAATTAAGTAGATAAATTTGGTATCTCTAGCTAGTATTATTAATTAATCTATATGCATGAACTTTTATAGTTAATTTATACTTTGGTACGTGACTTCTTAAATAAAACTTCAATTCTGAGTCTAATGATCCGTATTAATCTGTGTGATTGAGTTTTAAGTTCTTCAATTTGAAAACACAAACTCGATTTATAAATCACAAATATAATTTGAAAAACATGATTGCGTTTATTTAGTGCTTAATTTGGCATATGGTTTTCAAGCCTTGGCTTGTTTTTCTTACTTTTTGTTCTTGGAATACTAAAAATAAAGTTCATAGCTGTCCATGGAAATGATAGACTTGAGCATGTGTATTGGATATAACTCATCGTATTGACAATACAATTGTGTACGATCCCTGCCTTTTTTTCGTTTTCTTTTTTTTTTTTTTTTGTCCTGCATGTGATTACACATGTAGCTGATTGTTAGTTACAGTAAATTGAAAAGCATTGAAGGGAAAAAAAAAATGAAAGGAGGGAAGTCTTGAAGAAATTTTCAGTTAATATTCATAATACTAACTAAATTTTCACAAATTAAGATAAGATTTGAAGTTAATATTCATAATATCATATATGAAGAAATTTACAAATATGTATTGTCATTTTCCTGGTAATATTCTCTCAACATCTATGAAGTCTAAGCACTTGCATAATGGAAGGCTCTACTACTTTTATACACACACATATACATATGTGTATGTATATATGATTGTTTCTCATATTCATGTTTTATTTTGCTTCAATTTAAGGAGAAACATATACATATTTTGTAATTAAGATTATGGTGATGGACCTGAAATGGAAACTAATTATAATGAATGCAGTAAAGGAGATTGGTTACAAGCCAACTCGAGGGACTCTGAATATGAGCTTAGACCAGAAAGCTGCAGTCTATCGTCTCATCAGATCAGAACAGGAAACCAATTTGAGGTATGAATTACTTCAACATTTTTTCATATATACAACTTTTCGATTACTTACTGTTTCTTTGCAAATTAATTTCTTCTTTTTTCTTTTTGCTTTATTTAAACACCATTTTAGGCCAATTAATCAGCATATGCTTATACGTACACTTTATATATGCAACCACCATAGTTGTCTGCCTTATTGATCTTTGTATATATATATATATATATATATATATACACACATGCATGCATGTATGTAAATTACTATAGTAAAATTCTAAAATTTCCAAATGGACATAATAAAATTAAATAATCAAAAAGTTTTCATACACCGTCTTTTATGCTAGAATATTATATGCAAGATTTTGTTCTCCCCCATTGTCGAGTTGTGTTTGATTAATTTGTGGAGCTTTTTTCAGGGAAGCAGTTGTGCTCAATCGAAAAGTTTCATGGAGTCAAATCCAAGCTTAGAGTTCAGCTTAGGGAGACCCGACTGGCAAAGCAACGGGAATGATTGATCATTTCAGTTTATAATTGGTAGAGTAAGTTCTTTTATATAAAAAGAAAAAAAAAATGAGAAGAAAAGAAAAAAAAGAAGAAAAAAATTAGAAAAATAATTTTTATAATATAGGTATAGTTCTTTCTGAGAAGGTAAAAAGTCAAGCTTATATTATTTTCCCATGCACATGTCTGTAAATTTTTGTTCTGTCTTTGGGCCATAAAGCTGCCCTTGATGGTAAGTTTGATGTTATAGTCACTGCATGAATGTCATGAATGAAAGCAAAAGTTGAAAGAAAAAAAAAGCTTGAATCAGCTTTATTGATCCATTAATTTATTTTATGACTAGCTAATTACTTTCTATCACTCTCTTTCCCTCTCCCTCTCTTTAAATCTCCCCAGGTCTCTTTCTCAATTAAATTATATTCTTTTGTTTTTCAAAAGAACCTTTTTCTTTCTATCTCTTTTTTGCTTAAAAGTGATTATAGCGTGAAAGCTTGACTTTGTGATTTTTCTTGTCCCATATATATATATATATATATATAATTTACTCATCATATATCCTTCTATAAAAAAAAAGGAAAAGAAGTTATAAAATAAAAAGCGAAAGGGAACTGTAGCTAGGCATATAATCAGAGGTGGGGGATAGGAATCTAAATGATTTACACGCAAAGCATAATATATTTTAAGCATCCATCATTCTTGCCTGAAGGTAATTAATCTTCTTTTTAAAAATTTAGATTGCAGTCTCATCATTAAAATCATATAATTACTTGTAAAGCGCTGTAGATTTGTCAGTTACTATTATGGGATGAAAATGATATTGCATGACATGCAATATTGACTATGTGAGACTTAAGCTTGTTTTCTCGTCTATGAATTGGAGGTTATTTATGGTAATTTTTGTAAGGTATTTAGTTGTAGGGTGTACAATTTTTATAGAAATTTTGTAGGGTATATGATTTGTAGGGTGTAGAATTTTTACAAGGTATAGAATTTTTGTAAAGTATTTTTTTGTAGGGTATAAAATTTTTGTAGGTATAGAATTTTGTATAATATTTAGTTATAGGGTGTAGAATTTTATAGAAATTTTACAGGATATATGATTTCGTAGGGTATATAATTTTTATAGGTTATTAAGTTGTAAAGTGTAGAATTTTTATAAGGTATTTAATTGTATGTTGTAGAATTTTTATAGGGTGTAGAATACCCTATAAAATTCTACACCTACAACTAAATACTTTCTAAAATTTCTACAAAATACCTTATAAAAATTCTATACTCCACAAAAATTCTATACTATACAAAAATTCTACACCCTACAAAATCATATAGCCTACAAAAATTCTATACCTTTCATTAAATACTCTACAAAAATTTGTATCCTGCAAAAATTCTACATGTTACAAAATTTCTATAAAAATTATATACCCTACAACTAAACACCTTATAAAATTTTATGCCCTACAAAAATTTTACACTCTTCAATATCATATACTCTATAAAATCCTATAAAAATTCTACATTCTATAATTAAATACCCTATAAAATCTTATACTTTATATATAAAAAAGTTTACACCTTATAATTAAATACCCTATAAAAATCCTATAAATGGCCTACGCCATTTCACAGTTCACACACAAATTTTATTACTATTATTATTATTTTATAATTTTATTCACAAGATATCTTCAATTCATTTTTTTTTAGAACCAAGACATCTTTATTTCAAATTATCAAAACTCTGGAAAAAAAAATTAAAAAAATCAACGAAGCATTTATTTTACACCATACCGTAGTTCAGACAAGAATCATCTATAACCCAAAAAATACAAAAGTAACTTTTATAATTATTTCAAACAAAAAAAAAATGCATTTGTATGCAGAAATGGTGACACATGGTGTTTCTATAATTTCTGAAAATACAAAAGACATTTATGTAAAACTCACTAAATAAAGGTGTGTTGGTATAATTTTTCTCGTTTTCCTTTTTAATGAATAAAACTGAAATTAATGTTTAATCCTATTTTTATGAATTATATTTTCTAAACCCCTCTCAAAGAAAGAGACACAAGTAGTAAAAAAAAAACAATGTATGGGATTGTAATTGGCGTGTGTATGCATGGTTGTATATAATGCTGCATAATTGAATGGCATTGAAGATATTTGAGCGACAAGAATGTATGGAGCAAAGGAGAGGGCAAAGAGACAAATAGAGAAGAAGAAAAGAGACTGACAAGATACAAATAATAACAAATGTAGGTTGAAAAATTAATTAATGGGACTGAGAGACCAGACTCATCATTTCACTTCCATCGATGCATGTCTATCCTATAATTCCATTGAATCCAACCCCATGCATGTATAGATACCAATCATTCCTCAGTAACTTTGTTGTACTGCCATGTGGCCTTCTACTCAATAGGATATACTTGTGTGCGTCTATATGTATATATATATGGATTACATCTTATAAAGGAGTCTGAAATGGACGAAGTTTACAAATTGTCGTAAGCCAGGGAGTGGTCAAGTGTACTGATGGCCAGTGGACAAGTGGTAACGGCAGCAAAATGTGGGTGCTGTGGCCTGTGGGAGGAGTGCACCATGTCATACATTGAGTGGGTCCAGGAGCGATACGGCGGTGTCTGGGTGTGCGGCCTCTGCGAGGAAGCCGTCAAGGATGAACAAGCACGGCTTGGCGTCGGAGTAGGCATCGAAGCTGCTCTGAGAATCCATGCATCCTTCAGAGAGACTGCGAACGCCTACCCCACGCCTCATGCGGTCGCCGGTTCCATTATGCAACTCATCAAGAAGGTCATGTCATCGTCTTCATCATCATCCAAAACTTCTTCACCGTATGCTTCATTTTCTTCAACCCCTTGACGAAGAAGTCTTGCAGGTCATTTCTTCATGTAAAATGGCTAACATGTTCATCAACTCCATTGCTAATCTTTTTTCAGAATCTCATAATGTTTACATTGCCTAGTAGCATGCTTGAGTTGCAACAGAAAATTCAGGACCATAAAGTTATAGAAATGGTCACCATGGACATAAAACGATATAGTATTCAAGATAGTGAAAGAAGTAGAGGAGATTGAACAATAAACATCCATTAATCTGTCCAACAAAGTCCCCAATCTTTGCCCAAAAAAGAAACGAAACAAAGCCACCAAACAATTGTCAAGCTATTATCACAAGGCATGCTTTTTTTGATATTTTACATCAAGGCTAGCAAATTTTAGCTGTCCACACTTGCAAATTTTAGCTGTACGTACAAGCAGAGCGATTTTGAGAAACTAAACTTGGAAGATTTACACAATCTTACCCCTGTGAAAAACACAAATAATCCGTCTTTCACCTACTGGTTAGGACCCAAAAGTGAGAGAAGGAAAGTCCTGTAGTGACCTGATGTTTCTGAACGCACTGCATCATTCAAAGTCTTTTTATATTTCTTCCGGTATTCTGCTTTGATGTACTCCATATCGATTTCAGCCCTAGTCACAATCACCCTTATGAGTGTGTTGTCATTGGTTCCTAGACCTTTCATTGCTTTATACAAAACCTGCAAGGTTGCAAAAGCAATAGGGACAGTTTACATGTCTTTTTTGGTAATAGGAACATTTTACATGTCATTAACTATTAAAGATGACAAATAAGACAATAACATTCACAAAATGACAGATTAAAAAAACTTCTTGGTGACAAACAATAAGATGACGAGAAAGAATTCATTAACACCATCAATGAAATACGAGATCATTACTTTGGAAACTGGTACCATCCTATCATTCTTGAAATGACATGCATTTCAGTTTCCTGGATGACCAACTCAAATGCCCACCCGAAATTTAAGCCACTACGAAGAAGAAAATTAAAGAATCTGTCTTGCTTTACATAAGCCAATATCTGAGCCAACCTTACCATGCAAACACATATCAAGTCAAGATAGAAGTTGTCTCCGAGACACCAGAATAGTTATATATGAATAGATGCATATGAATGAATTTTAAATAGATATGAAGAAATTCAATTCTAGCAAATACTTTCTTCCATTATTTTTCAATAAAAAACTTTATACAATGAGTCTGTGGAGGTATACCTTTGCAAAATACTTTGCAGGATTCTCTGAGGATCGTATTATTGTCAAAAGGGCTTGCTTGAAAAGGCCTGATGTTTCCTTCTTTACTGCCTGGTAAAATTATGGTTGGCTCAACAATAAAACCACAAAACCAAATGTAAGAATAAGAAAAGATGAAATGACAGAGAAACAAATGTACCTTTTCAAGTGCATGTCCATACATGTCGTGGTAAGCAGAACTGACAGCAGCCAAATGTGCTCTGCTTCGTTCACTAAATATTTCGACAAAAGTCTTCTCATCAGTCCCTAACTTCTTCTCCCCTGCTTTATACAGGGCCTTTGCATCCTTTGCAGCCATCTCTCTATCAACTTCCAAACCTTCATAACGTTGCTTGCTAACATAAGCTAGCAAGAGCTTCAAGTATCACAAAAAAGTATAAGTGACTTCACTTGTTCCACGTATAATTACAAAATAAGGGAATCAAAAGAAAAGATAAAGAAAACCTCACAAAATCCATTGCTCTAACTATTCTAATACCTTTCCTGAAAAAGCAATAAAATCCCTAGCCATAGCAGATTTTTTTAGCCTACTTCCAACTTCTCTTAGAAGCATATACAAATAGCAACCACAAGACCATAGTATGAGATAAAATCACTATAGACATTAGTAATAAACTAAGCAATTGGTGACGTGTAGGAATTAAACCATGGCTTGCAATCTCTTATGTGAATTCCTTAGCTAATTGATATTCACCAAAAGTACACAAACGACCACTTGTTTTTCTCTAGTTTTAATGAACATCCATAACATGCATATGGACAAGATCAGATCGTACTGCTACCATATTCAACATCAATGGCACAATTTAGACCAACTAGAAGCGAAAGAAGTATTATTGGAGATTTAGAAGGAAGATAAAACTTTCCATCTATTTCCTAACAAATAAATACCATGTATGATTATTTAAACTTTAAGATACCAACATTTTTAAAAATTTGAAAAACAAAAAATTCTCGTTGTCTCACCGAAATAAGGATAGTAACATGCTAAAAGAACAGAGAATTACCTTTTTATGATCCCCAGAAGTGTGCTGTTCGATGTCATGTTCAAGGTAAACTCCAAATCTTGCATGGTATATTTGTTTGAAATGCTGTATCTGGGATGGGGTGCGAGAACATATTACTTCTGTGGCAGCTTCAAGATTTAGACTTTCCGAACTTAATCCCTGCTTTACGATTAACGCATCACGTCCAGCTGGGTCATTCATCCACAGCAGAACTGCTGTCTGTTAAATGAGTGAACAATAACATCAAAAATAGAAATTTTAAAAAACATCAGTCAATGTAAAATAGAAATTTGACATAAATGCACTACAACATTTCTAAGTTGTGTTTTGACATAAGCAAATGTATTTCAAGTAATTAAGAAAACAAGTGATGAACCAGATACATATTTTTAAATATACATTAGCATAATAAAATGTCTCTGTGACTTTTGTAATGCTACCTCTAGTTTGCCACTAAGCTCTTTGATTAAACGTTTAGGAAGGTCCTCTGAATACATTCTTCTATATTCTTGTTGAATGAGGGCACGCTGCGTTGCATCTCGATGAGCAAGAATATTGATTACTTCTTCAGTATCACACCCAAACCCTGCAGTAATGTAACCAAATAAAGTGTAAGATTTCTATCAAAAGATATATCGACATCATAACAAATTTAGTAAAGTTGGGAAAAAAAATTAAATCTTTAAAAAAAAAAAAAGTAACTAAAGAGAACAGAAGACCTAGAAAATTGGGACAAATTCTGAAACCCTTAATCCCTGAAGCACTGAACAGCCAAATAGTCTTTTTTTTTCTGAATCCCAGTATACACACACACACTATATTTATATAAATGTTATAAATTTTGTTTCTGGATGATTTGCACTAGTATTTGCTGGGTGATTTGTTCTAGTATTTGCAGGAACGGTTAGAACGAAACCATCCTCTCTATTTTACTTAAAACAAAAAAAAAAACAAAAAAAACAGCAAACTTCACCATGAAACTGAGAGAAGAACCAAGAGGAAGTGAAAATACCCTTAAAAGCACGGTGAAGCTGAATAGCATCGTTTGAAGGGTTTGTAGGAACCGGTGGAACACACAGCGTCGACATTTTTCTTTTCTTCCAAACAAACAACTAGTCTCTGTTCTATTGGGTGACCCAGAGAGAGAGCATTTACTTCGACTTAAACAGAGGAAGTTACATTGTATTACATAAAAATAAATAATACACATTTAATTACTTCGTACCCTCCGCCATTAAATAAATAAAAATAAGAACTCTGAGAGCCAACCACCTCTATCTCTGTACGATCGTAATCAGCTAATGCCGTGCCTTCATGGTTCAGATACACCTGTTACAGAGACAAAGATGTACTCTATTATTTCCGATTAAAAAAATAAATAATAAATAAAGTAATAATTGCGTTAGGTACGAGTAAGTTGGCTCTTGAATTGATTAAGTTTGGTGGTCTTGTACGCTAAACTGGAATTTTACTTTGAAGCGGAAGCAAATAATAACATAAAATAGAGACGGAAATTTGAATTTTTTTTTTTTAATGAAAAAAATAATGTTAGATCTCTCAAAATTTTATTAATTAATAAGGTATTTTTGTTATGTTTTGAATTTAATAAAATTCAGCAACTGCTGACCATCATCCTTAATAAATCTTCTGTTAGATATCTAACGTTACTTATTGAATATATTTAAAATAATATTGAAGCTTCGAATTATAATCTTTATTAAATATATTTAAGATAATAATAGGGTTTATTAAAATTTGAATTATAATTTTTATAAACAAAAGTGATTGAATGACCGGTTTTTTTTTTTTTTTTTTGTTAAAATGCATCCTTTAGATGCAAGAAAATTTGAATTTGTAATATAATGTGCTGCTTTATATTTATGTGATAAATAAATAAGGAAAATAATAATGGTTTCTTTATTTAAGGGTCAAGAAACAGCATCTACTTTTAAGAACTTTCTTTATTTAATCTTAATGCTTCTAATTATTAAATTTAAGGACTTAATGGTTGTTCCAAAAATAATATATATTATGAAAAGAAAAAATTCTAAATTTTAGTTTTAAGGAGGTCCATTTAATTCAAGGTATCCTTCCATGTTCCAAATTTGGAGGGTTATGGAAAATTGATGAGTGGAACCTCAGAGCATGTGAGACTGAATCGATTAAATTGCAGGACGGCCCCAGACAAGTGTGGGGTCCTAAGCGGACTCTTTTTCTAATGGGCTTTCAAAGCTTTTGCCTTTTTTTTTTCCACATGTACCAATTTTTATCCAAAGATATGAAATTTCCTCTTGTCCCCCAATTCCATCCACACACGTCTTATCCACAAACAAAAAATTATATATAATTGACCTAATTATTATAAAATAAAATATTACATAATACCCCTGTCAAAGTGAATAATACTTTTATTTAAATTACAGTAATACCCCTAATATTCTGTCGAAATTACAAAATACTTTTTTTTATTTTGGAAAATTACGCATGACCCTTTTATTTTCAATTTTGTTTATTGTGTATCCGTCCGTTAAAGATTGAGCATTTTAAAAGGACAAATTCACAAACAAAGCGCAATCAACTAACAAAAACCGTCTAACCACTCTCCCAATAAAAAATTATATAATATATAAAAATAAAAATGAAATAAGAGTTTTTATATAATTTCATTTTATTTTTTTTTCTATTAATAAAATTCAAAGATAAATCGCTACAAAAGTATCTTATTACATGAAACTTTTTGTTGATTCATAACGTGTTATATGTCCATCTATTACATTATTACTTTTTTGGATTTTTCATAATATTCTCACACTTTTTTAATACGAGTCTAATTTCGTTCGGACTTCATAACTATCCCTTCCAATAAATACTTTTTTGTAGACTCAAACCTCAAACATTATAAAGGCTTTTCAACAACTTAACTCAAGTGTCAAGTGTTTATCACTCATTAATTTTATTTTATTTTATTTTTTTATAAAAACAAGCTTTATTAAAGCAGTAGAAAACCACTTAACTTACAAATCGATTAACAAAAGACATTTAAGACTTAGGCGGCAAAATACTAATGGGAATAAGACCAACCCAGTTAGCTTTGCTCTCTTCCATTTACATAAAATACGTGCAAACTTATTAAATATTCTGGGAATCCAAGCAAATTAACAGAATTGAAAGTGAAAGCAAGCCAAAATCACTAAAGCTAAATAAGAATGAGATTCCCAGTGAGCAACAAAGAAGGGATTTGAAGATAGCAAAGCATTCCCTTCCAACGGATACTCCAAGAAGAGGAAAACCATAAAGCTCTAGCAACACGACAATGCAAAAGTCATTTGCTGTTATTTTAATTAGGATGGTAAATATGTAATTTTGATTCTTTGCACTGATTACTGGGCTATGTTTGTTTTTGGAAAATGATTACTTGGGCTTTATGGGCCCAATGGATCTTCTAAATCCCCATCTAAAACCTTCGTTGACAAAATTTTAACAGCAGCAGCACAAATGGAATTGAGTCGAACGAAACCCCCAGCTTTCCTGGATCCATTATCCAACTCAAATTGTCATAGTCCTACCGCCCTTTAACAAAACCCATGTTAACAATAAAACCAGATTGATTAAAAACATAGTACACGTGTCAACGAAATAACCGCAGTTCAAAATTCTTTTATTTCTAACCTAACACGTGGCAACAAAAATATTGTAATCATCCAAACTCGTGCCAGTTAACTACGACCTTTTCAAAGCCGCCGAGACCGCCCCGCCGCCGCATGTTCGATACGTGGAGATCCAGAAACAATACGACACGTTCCCTCCTTAGATACGCCTTAAGTTGCTTTCTCTTACTTTCACCGATTGACAAAAGCCACGTGGCCCGTCCTCCACCAATGACAAGGTGATGTGGGTCCACACATGTACACTTCCGAGGCGTGACGTCCTAACTCCTTTCCTTATCGCTTGAAATCTTAGACACTGAGGAGGAAAACGAGAGAAAGTGAGAGAAAGTGGTAGAATCTGCAAAGCGTTTTCGGCTCCATCATCTTTTATATCTAAAAGGAATTCAATTCAAATCCGAATACAAAGTTGAAAATAAATATAAAATATATATGTGCAATTTAGATTAGTGTTTTAGTTGGAAATTTCTGTGTTCAGCTAAATTTGGTGTAGTTGTTCGTCAAACTATTGAAGGAAAAGCTAAATATAGAATATTTATTTTTGGTAAGCAAAGAAAAACCAGCTCAGAAAGCGCAAGAGAGAAACAATTGGGTGTTTGGTTCCTGAGAAATTAAAAAGTTTTTCGGAAACTCGACCCTGATTCTTCAGGTTTTACTTTATACGCAAGGAGGATTGGAAATCTGAATTCAACCAAAAAGCATTGATTATTCGCTACGATTATTTGGGAATTGGAAGCTAGCTAGCTAGAGAAGAAATGGCTATAGAGTCGGCGTTTAAGGCAATCGAAGCGACGTCGTCGTCGCAAGCGACGTTGATTCTGACGTCGGGAGCGAGCGGTCGAATAAACGCGCTGTTATCGCTGAGAGCATGGAGGAGCTTGGTGATGCTGATCAATGCGTTCCTTTTGGTATTGTTGTTGCCGTTCCGTGGGCGAAAACGTACAGCGTCGTCTATTGCTTCGTCGGCGGAGAGGCCGCCGAAGGACGAGAAACAGGAGAGTGGGAGCCACCGAAAAGGAGCGGTGGTGCGCGTGCCGGCCACGATCATACCGTGGAAGAGCAGCGCGTCATCGTCGACGGTGGTGGCGGTGGATCCTGAAGTGGCGGCGAGGAGAGCGTTGGCTGTACGACGTGTCGTTCGGGATGGAGATGAGAATTCCGTTAGGGAATATTCTCTTTTCGTTACGGCCAGGGGTGATACGGTCTTTACGCAGTCCTGGACTCCGGTTTCTGTCCAGATCAGGTTATTTTTCCAATTGCTCACCCCCTTAAAAATTAATTTTTTTTTTAATTAATGTTATTAAAGTGTTTAATTAGATTACGTTTAGAGCATGTTTCTGACTCTATCCATTTGTGGGTCTGAATCTTGTCTTTATTCTTTTGCAAATTCGGTTTGTTTTAATTGGTTGAAATTCCATTGATCTTTGGTTATTGGAAATGTTCATTTTGAAATGAGCTCCAGAAATTGTTTCTTGAAATTTCTGACTCTGAAAATGGAAAAGTTTTTGCGGTGAAATTTCAGAGTAAATATTATGTAACTTTGCTAATTTGATTTATGGTGACAAAGCTTCAGCTTTTTGGAGTCTCTACTGTTGTCAGTTTAGCTTTCATTGTTTATAATTATATATGCATGTTCGTTGGAATTAGATGTAAACAGTTATTGTTACAATCTAGTCTTTTCATTTAGTGAAGTGAAACTCATTGTTAGGAGCTGAAAGTTTTTTTATTCCGAGGAATGAGCAAGATAGGTTAACTTATAGGCATCTTGTTAATTGCCAATGATCACTACTCTGAATTCAATATATGAGAATTTATAGCAAGTGTTATACAACAAACTGTAATTCTTTATACAATGTATGTTTTGATAGAACTTGGCATGAATGACAGCATCTTGACCTATTGTTAGAAACTTTGCATATCATATCTGAAAGGACCGAGCCCCGAGGACTATAGTACCCAAATAAGTTAGCTGCTTTTCTTCTTGTCTGTTTCTTGACTGATTATCTTCTTCATGAGGTCCCCTCTTGTTGTCTATGCCTGGATGACTAATCGAAAGGCACTTGGTTCTGAGGGAAAAATTATTTGTTTCTTTTTTTAACGCTTTTTGCTTGGCAGAGATTTATTTTTGGAATTAGTATTGACTCCTTTTTGTAAAAAATCCTTTTACATGTTTTTCATGAAAAATTAAAATATTTTCAATATGTTTATATGCTGAATTTTTCATATTTTCATATCCTTTACAAATTTTGTTTCCCCTTAAGTTAATTCTCATCTCCAAAAGCAGCCTAATTGTGAGTATTTTTTTTTTCCGAGATTGGTTACCAGTATATATGACGTCCTTAGTTGCATTGCACACTGGGTACCCTTCTCTGGTCAATTTTCTATGCTTGGAAATAACATTAAAGAAAACTGGTTACTATTAAAAAAAATTGAACGCTGGCGAGTCAAATGCAACAAGAAGTCACTAATTTTCCTAGACAATGTGATGGGTTTTGTTCTTCACCCTTTGCTGGACGTAACTATGTACAATTTCAATTGACCCTTGTTGTGTGAGTCGTGGAAGTCCAACCCGAACCACTTTAGACTCAATTTGTGTTTCTGTAAAAGTTTTGTTGTACTGTGAATTGGTGTTATGATTTCGAATTATCTGAACTTTTAAACCATTCACCGGTCTAGTGGGGCTTCAGTGAGAATGAGGAATGAGCTCTTTCTTGCAGTCCTATTCGAATGAAGGTCATAATTTGACAGGCGTTGCGCCCGCATTATCCCACTCTCTTTAACAAAAACCTCACCTCACAAAATTTTCAATGTATTCTCATAGCTTTCTTCATCAACAATTTCATATTGCCTGCCTACACTTAGTGGCTTCTCTGATAAACCTGGCCATATACGTAGGCCTTAGGTTTGAAGTTTGCCATTAAGTAGTTACATTGAAATGCAACATGCTGAGAAGAATGAAATTTTCTTTCTTGAATAGTGTAGTTCAACTTCCCCATAATGACGCCGACTTCATTGTCTTTCCGTCCTGAATTGCAATCCTGTTGGCTTCCCCCTCACCCACAATCACAGCAGAGAGAAAGGGGAAGGACATAAGCTCAGTAGAACACAGTTTAAATTGGAAGGTAAAATATCATAATATAGTAAAAACAGTAAAGCCTGGTGTTTCTTTAATGCCTTTCCTCCTCTTGAATACTTCCCTTACAATTTAAGTTCACTTTCGGGGCTTCTCGTTGTTGACTATCTCAATACTGATCTGTGGAAGTGTGTGTTTGTTTTAGTTTGAAATACGGGGCTGTATTCATATACACTTATGTTTTCATCTTTCTTGTGGGATAAAGATGCTAACCATCTTTATCTACACTTTGCAGGGGCCTTGTTATTCTTCTCCATGGCCTGAATGAACACAGGTACAGTTGCGCATATTTGAGCTGGGAAGTATTTTTCATTTAATTATATGCAATAATACATTTGCTAAAACATTTCTATATTGTCAACAGTGGAAGATACAGTGATTTTGCAAAGCAGCTGAATGCTAATGGGTATAAGGTTTATGCAATGGATTGGATTGGTAAGCTCAAAACTACTTTGACTTGTTTACTAGACATTAATTGTGTATGACCTTCTTAATAAGCCAAAACGATTTCTGTGTGCTTACTTGAGAATGTTCATTTCTACATCATTTTACTGGTAATTTTCTGTTCTTTTGATTAATCATAAGAAATACTCAATTTTATGTGGTTACTTTTTTATTTTAGAAGAAATAAATGCAGTCTAGTTTAACACTATTGGCTCATATAAATATCGTGTAAATTACATATAAGTTTGGTGAGTTATAAACTTGTTTTCACAAATTAAATAACCACTAAAGCATTCATTCTTCTTTTGTGGGATATTATCTGTTTCTTTGTTCTTATGCAGATATTCTAGAACTAGATTCATGTAAATTTTTGTTATTACAAGTACTTGTGTCATTCTCAGAAATCAAGGGTTCTCCTTTAGACTAGTATCGTGAAGACCACAGGATAGCTAGATAACAAAAGGAAGTACTAGATTTCTTGATATATATATATGAGAGACGAAGATAGAGAGCAAGCCTGTCAGTTTCTTCAAAAGAATTCCATGTGCAAGTTTCCATGGCCTGCGATATGTAGATCTAACTTTTAAAACTTATTTGGGTCCTTATGTTATGCACAAAAATCTTGTTCATTTTGGTGTTCCATCAATCCCTTCTTCACACTCCACAGTCCACCTTCCATTCTTCCTCACCCCACAATTCATGTTTACAAGATCCATCCCTTATTGGGTACTGTGATGGGATGAAATTGATCTCCAGAGAAAAGTGGCAATCATTTTCACTCAAAATTGTTTTTTTTATATATGGCATCCTTGCATTATAGAAAGTCTTCCTTTTTCTTAATTACTGCTACATAGTCTAGAGATCACTTTTCTTCAACAATGCATATATATTTGGATGTTGCAGGGATTGGTAATTTGGATGCCCATTGGTGCAAAAAAGTAACATGTGAAGCTCCTCTTAATAAGTAAGCTTGTTATTTATGTGTTTGTGTCTGAACTCATATGTTTAAGATTGGTAAAAGGAATATGAGTGCTTTGGAGGATAGCCTAAAGCCTCAGCAGAAATACCAAATAAAAACAGACTCTGGAGGACACCCTAGCGCAGGCCTCTGCTGTAGAAGAAAAGAGCTATTCTATCACGTTGTTTGAGGTCTCACTTTTTAGAATTAAACTATGTCTAAGATATTGCATTTAATATAATGGGTAGGACAATTATCATTTACTTTCTTTCTTTTTTTCTCTTTCTCTTTTAAGTTTTCTAATAGGCCTTTACTTACATAGTTAATGGGGGTTGCCAGTGATCCCAAAGACAAGAAAATTCTTTTGAGTTCTTTCTTTGTCATTTAGTTTATGTTCAAAGATGATGGTTCCCTGTATTGACACTGATCAAAGATGGTTTTCTTGTAATCTTGATATGAGTTTGGCTTTTGTGTTCCTACCCCTTAGGATCCAGGAAAATTTCGGTTAATTTTTTAACAGTGGTGAAGGGGCTGGGTGAGAGTGTTGAAGTAAACATTTAAGTTTTGGTTTTATATATTATTAATTAGGCATTCATTATAAACTGCGCTTGCCACCCACTGCGCTAGCATTCATTATAAATTGCGCTTGCCACCCACTGCACTATCTTCTGTTTAAGAGTATTTCACTGTTTTTGAAAATCATACAATTGTTCTCACCCTTTCTTTTTCTTTTATTTTTTTGGTTACTTCTCATCTAGGCCATGGTGGAACTGATGGGCTTCATGGATATGTTCATTCTCTCGATTATGCTGTTGCTGACACAGTATGTTCTTTCAAAACTTCTTGACAATATTATCGTTAGACATCAGTACAATAAATCATTGGCTGCTGATGCTGTTATAGTAAAGGAAAAAATTGTAGAAAAAAGAAAAGCGAAATTTTTTATTTTTTACATGCATTCATTTCTATTTATATTGTGCAGAAATCATTTATTAAGAAGGTTGTAGGAGACAATCCTGGGCTTCGATGTTTCTGCTTTGGACACTCCACTGGTGGAGCCATTATTCTTAAGGTATGAGTAGTTCTTGCATGATAACCAAAGAAATTGGCTGAAACATTTTTACATCTTTTATCTCCCTTCAAATGAACTTTGAAATGAACCAGTATTTACATTGTAATTCATGAGTTTGTTTAGGCAGTACTTGATCCGAAAGTTGAAGCCTGCGTCGCAGGGATAGTGCTAACGTCGCCTGCGGTTGGAGTGCAGCCATCCCATCCAATTTTTGTGGTGAGAATACTCTTCCAGCCAGATACATCTAGCTATATATCATGTATGAATGATTTGCATATCAAATTACAAACCATATGAGCTTTATGATTATGTCAAAGTAAGAGCCTTGAAGAAAAAACTTAAAACAGGAAACCGAAAACATTTACTGGGTCAATGTGTAAACTAGTTTTCTAAGGATCTAATCTTGTTATTTTGGTCATGGTAGGTTCTTGCTCCAATTGTGTCTTTTTTACTACCAAAGTACCAAATTAGTGCAGCATATAAAAAAGGCTTGCCGGTTTGCCGGGACCCTGAAGCTCTATTCAACAAGTATTCAGATCCATTAGTGCATACAGGATCTATCCGAGTGAGAACCGGTTACGAGATCCTACGAATCTCATCCTACTTGCAGCAGAATCTGAGAAAACTGAAAGTTCCTTTTCTTGTTCTTCACGGCACTGCTGATAACGTCACTGATCACGAAGCCTCTCGAAAACTGTACGAAGAAGCCTCCTCAAATGACAAAACCATCAAGTTGTTTGAAGGGTTCTTGCATGATCTCCTATTCGAACCAGAGCGAGATTATATCGTGCGGGACATAATTGAATGGTTGAATTATAGACTATGATGCTCCATAGCATTACATTGAGAGAGGGAGGAAAAAAAAAAAAAAGAAAAAAAGAAAACACATTGATAAGCTCTGTAACCGAACAGAGAAAGAAACAGATATGGAATTCAACTTTGGCGAGCGCGCGTTTTATGTGATCGCTGCCAGAGGCTTTTGCAATGAAGAAATGAGAAAAAAAAAAAAATGTGTACTTGGATGAATAATACTCAGCATATTTATGTTGAAATTGAAAAACATGGAGATTTTCTCTCTTCTTTTTTCAATTAAAATTATCTTTGGATCTTAAAAATTTCAGTTGAAGGAGTTTTTGTGTGTCATTTTACAAGAAAAAGACTCCACCATGATTGCTTGGGTATTCCTTTTTGTATCTTTGGCAGAAGAGTTGTGTACGACAAAAGAATTTTTAATCCCTTTCATGTCACACTCATAATAATAATGATAGTAATAGTAACAGTAATAATAATATTATTAGTACTATATATATATATATATGTATATATATTATTAGAAATTCTTTGGCTCTGCTGTAGTACCTAACAGTTTGTACAACGGAATGTTCCATTCTTGTATGGCTGACTCAGATTGTCTGAGAGAGAGAAAACGATATAAAATGTTCCATCACAATGAGGGAACAAGCTTTCTAGATTTAGGCACACAATAAATACGTATTCCATTCTTTTTTTCTTATTTTTTTGCTTAATCTTGTATTTTGGTCACAATCTCTGTTCTTGATTCTATTTCATTGCCTAACCCAATCCAACAAGAGACTCGCCCTAAAGATTGTTCATTGGTGATGCATGTAGGACTTTGATTGCTCCTTATTTGATTCCAGAATCAAACGCCTCTTGGATTCTTTCAATGAACCGGAGAAATGTGTTCTCCCAAGTCCTCTCAAAGAAACCCACTTCATTTGTCACCTTCTGTTACTCTCGTTCCACTGTTCAATCCCTTTATCCCCTCTACAACCTCTCCACATGCATTGCCTCACTTCAAGCATGTGCCAACCACGAGAACCTCGCCAGAGGCCAACAGATTCACTCCTACATGCTCACCAATGGTTTACTCGACTCCCCTGTTTCCGTCACTAGTCTCATCAACATGTACTCCAAGTGCAACCGAATGGATTTCGCCATTTCCATCTTCAATCACCCACCCCATGAGTGCAACGTGTTTGCGTACAACGCAATCATTGCTGGGTTTATTGCTAACGGGCTTGCTGGCAATGGTTTTGAGTTCTATAAGAAAATGCGGGTGATGGGTGTCATGCCGGATAAATTTACATTTCCCTGTGTGATTAGAGCGTGCTGTGATGTGGTGGAGGTTTGGAAGATTCATGGAATGTTGTTTAAACTTGGCTTGGAGTTGGATGTGTTTGTTGGTAGCGCTTTGGTTAATATGTATTTGAAGTTTGGATTTGTGGAGGAGGCGCAAGTAGTGTTTGAGGAATTGCCAGTGAAGGATATTGTGTTATGGAATGCGATGGTTAATGGGTATGCGGTGATTGGGCGCTTTGATGAAGCTCTGAAGGTTTTCAGGATCATGGGTAAAGAAGGGGTTGTGTCGAGTAGATTTACGGTTACTGGGGTCTTGTCGATATTTGCGGCAAAGGGTGATTTTGATAATGGAAGAGCTGTGCATGCATTTGTTATTAAAATGCGGTATGATATAGGTATTGCCGTTTCAAATGCACTAATTGACATGTATGGGAAATGCAAATGTATTCAAGAAGCATTACTGATTTTTGAGATGATGGTGGAGAAGGATATATTTTCATGGAACTCAATTATATCTGTTCATGAACAATGCACTGATCACGATGCTACGTTGAGACTTTTTGGTAGAATGTTTGGTGCTGGAGTTTTGCCTGATTTGGTCACCGTCACGACAGTTCTTCCAGCGTGCTCTCATATGGCCGCCTTAATGCACGGTAGAGCGGTTCATGCATATATGATTACTAATGGATTTGGAAGGGATGACAACAATAGCAAATTCATGGATGATGCGCTAGTGAGCAATGCTGTCATGGACATGTATGCAAAATGTGGGAGCATGAGGAATGCTTATATGGTTTTTAGTAAGATGAGCAACAAGGATGTTGCGTCGTGGAACATCATGATCATGGGATATGGTGCGCATGGCTATGGTAATGAGGCGTTGGATATGTTTTCTCATATGTGTGAGGCACAACTCAAGCCTGATGAGATCACGTTCGTGGGGGTTTTATCTGCCTGCAACCATGCAGGTTTGTTGAGACAGGGACACGAGTATTTTACCCAAATGACCTCAAGATATGGTGTGGTTCCGACCATCGAGCACTATACATGCGTGATTGATATGCTTGGTCGAGCTGGTAAGCTCGAGGAGGCCCATGAATTGGTCAAGACAATGCCTATCGAGGCCAATCCTGTTGTGTGGAGGGCTTTATTAGCGGCTTGTAGACTCCACGGTAATGCAGATCTTGCAAAGGTTGCTGCACAACAGGTGATTGAATTGGAACCGGAGCACTGTGGTAGTTACGTTCTGATGTCTAATATTTATGGAGTGGCCGGGCGATACGAAGAGGTGTCGGAGGTTAGACATGCAATGAGGCAGCAAAATGTGAAGAAGATACCAGGTTGTAGTTGGATTGAGCTGAAGAATGGTGTGCATGCTTTTAGTACCGGTGATAGAGGCCATCCTGATGCCAACTTAATTTATGCTCATTTGGCTTCATTGACTGCTCGTCTTCGCGAATATGGATACGTGCCACAAATGTAATTCTATATTCATATTAATGCTAGCAGTGTGTAATAGATTCTTTTATTTTTGTTCTTTTTTTTCTTTTTTTTTCTCTCATTTTCCTTGTTATAGACAGGAAGGAGATCAAATAGAAAAGATTAGAATACTCAGGCCCCATAGAGATAGGTTTTAATTTTTGCTTTTAAGCAAAATAAGAAGATAGGCAAAAGAGCTACAATTTTGTTAGTTGTGTATGAGAGTTTATGTAAAAGAACCTTTTACTGGGACAACAATGATATTTAATTCTTCCCTATGTATTCATTCAGTCCAATAATCAAAGTTTCAGATAACAATATCACCATGAAATTTCAAGGAAGACTGTAGAAGCTTCTCCCATGGCTGAGCATGCAGCTTCCTCTCTACATCTAGTTGATCTTTCGCAGTGTGTTCACATACGTATAACTGGAACACGCTACGAAAAGCTTGCGGAACCTGCAGAAACAAAGTTTTAAGATTCTTTCAAATGTGAAATAAAGCAACTCTACAATTCATGTTTAGAAATTTTATGCTACAAAGCACCAAATAATCAAATTGGTTTTAATCTACGTTCAGAAGAAGGGAAATAATGCGCACCAAACCCATTGGCTTGAATGTCTGGCCATAGCGAGGAAACTCTTTTGGGGATGCTCATTCACCAAGCAATGAACAACTCCACTTGAGCATTGCATTGCATATAAATAGGACAACCACATATCAACTGGTCCGCTGTATTTTCGTAGTATGTTGGTACTCACCTAAGAACAATCCCAAGAGGGAAAAAAAGAAACCAACAAATAATTATACACTCACTGAAGTTGCTAAATTATCACTCTTCTTTTTTTTTTGGTGAATAATTATCACTCTTCTTAAGCATATATCAAAGTGCAAAACTGTAATAAATTATTGTTTAGAAACTCAACCCAGTTCACTGGGAAAAACTAAAAGACTAAGAAATAGATCCGTACTAGTTCCCAGGCTTCAATATTCCTTTGTGTATTGTCATGGACGAGCTGACTGTTTAAGACAGAGAGAAACATTAAATAAATCTCATTACATATTATGGTATTTCCATGAAAAAATCATGAGTTAATAACTACTCAAAAAGTTATTACCAAAGAAAAAAAACTACTCAAAAAGGTCATAATGTACTTTTTAGTAACCACAAAAATCAAAGGTTTAGAAAAAAATAGATCTAAATTATGAAGGAAATAAAATTCAACTTACCGTATGCCATGGTGAACATCACAATGATTACAATGACCCGAAACACCATAGCTATCAAAAGTAATAATCTGAAAAAAAAAAAAAAAAACCTGTGAAATGTAATCATAAGAATTGGACAGAGGATGAGAGAAATTAAGTGCTTGGTCTGCTCTTCCTTTTGTTGATTAATTGTCTAGATCTCTAGCTTTGGAATAAAAATTTGGAAAGAGCAAAAAAAAACAAATATATATGTATATATATATATAGGGCTGAATTCCACCAGTTGTGTTTTATTATGCTTAAAAGTAAGAAATATGCTAAAGGTTTTAAAAGTTTCCTATGGGTTACTGCTATTTAACATTTCTCTCCCTTACCTACCCTGAAAAAACTTTCTAAGACCTTTGCAAATTCTCCAGTATATATTCACAAACCAACATAGCCCACTAAAATAAAATTAAACTAAACTTGCTAAATGGAACAATGGTCTTACCGTTTCAATGCCATGATTGACAACTTCTTCTCTTATAATCTTAGCCAACAGATTATGGTCCCAAACTTTGCCAAAACCATCCTAATGATCATGACAATATCAGTTATATGTGCCTCAGGATAGCATTTCAAACAGCACTAAGAACACAGGTAAATGAAACCTGCAAATCTGGATGGTCCAGAATCTTCACTTGTTGAAGGGGAACCTGCAAATATAAAAATTCACATATTACACTATCAGAACCTAGTGTGTCGGTTAAGTGATTTTACCATGTTCACTAAGTTAGAGTAGAATGAAATTTCACATCCAAATATACAATATTCTTTATCCAACTTGATGAAAGACAGTCAATAACAGTAGCACTAATACTGAATACTATGCAAACATTAGTAAATAAAGGCTAGGATTTTTTGACAGCTCATATAAAAAGTGAATTTTTTAAAACTGGTATATTAGCGACTGTTTAAATATTCTGAGTTAGTGTGCATGTCACCTTAAGGATTGCACAGGCCTCATAGAGTTCTTCTTTTCTGATATTTCCCTTACCATCTGCATCACCTAAACAACAGGAGAAAGTAAAAACAAAGTACAAAACCTGAAGAGCATTCATTAAAGGATCAACAAGGAGAGTAAGCTAGAATTCAATCAATTTTTCCTCAAGTACCCTCAAGAAATTTAACAGTTTCTCAACTCTATACAATTTACAGTTGGAGAGAAAAAAAAAAAAACTTGAAAAATTTTTTTATTAAGAAAATAAATAAAAAATTTCCTTTTATATAGTTGTCATCCAATTTAAACTACATTTTGAGGGAAAAAAAATTGTAAAACAAGAGAAATTTTAGCTGTCATCTGATCTAAAGTGGCTTTAGTCTTGGCCATACTCTAGTATCTAATTGTTTTTTGTTAAATGAAAGATAAGTATCCAGACAAAATAGATGGAAACTATACATTTGATGACCATCTAAAACTCAACTGTTTCCGGCATACTTTTAAACTTGTTGGAGGTTGTCTGAGACATCTATACCACTACAATAGAACAAACACCTTAATAGGAAATACAGATGGAAAATCACATTCGCATTAGTGTATTACCTATTGACAAGCATAATATGTGAAGATTATGCCCTCTTGAAGTGAGGTAGCTTATTGTTGGAGAAAAGAACCTGCAGATGTGTTTCATAAGGTTTCAACAGGCATGAAATAAAATAAGATATGCATCATATTGTCTGCAACTTAGACAACAGGACCTCAACAAGTACCTAATTGTGACTAGTAACGAATTGAAATTAAACAATGCAGTTGGATAGCTAGTATGAGCAGTGTTTAATATTTTTTTTTCCCATTCTGGTTAACATGCACTACAGGAGATGCTTAATTCTCAGCATATTAAAACATGAATACAACAGGACAAATTATTGATGCATGCTGATGTTTATATGACCATGAACATTAGAAAGAAATCAACATTCCTTGAACCCGGTCAACAATTCAAGGACCATCAGATACCAAAAGATTTAAATAGACCGAAATAATATTATTAAAGGCATTATTATCATTGCAATAACAAAATCAAGATTTTAATGCTTACATGGACTCATCATCTGGGTGAGAAACAACCAGCAACACATCTCTCTTCTTACGAGTATCATCTGGTTTGATAGATGTACAGTATTTAAAGCTTAATAAACAAACTAAATAAAGAAACTACTCATTCAAGAAAGATCAAATCACTCACCATTATCAAGGAAAGCACCTTTTGAAGGTGCAAATGAGCCATGGAGAATTTTGCATAGAGAAGCTACCCAGAGTACAAACAGAGAACTAATAATCAAAAACCACGCCATCTAGGGTTCACCTACAGAACAATGAGATACTTCTTTTTAGTGATACCCAACTCTTTAAACAGTTTTGGATGGTGTTTCACAGAGGTAACAATTAATAGAAGGACTGTATGTGCAACAAATGCCAGGGTGAGATAGTTTCTTACACAAAGCAAGTCAGTTCAACTGGCAAGTTATTTAGTAATAAATTGACATTCTGAATTTGACATGCACACATAATACTAAATTGTGTTTCCTGGTGATTGTGTTAACATTTAAAGGATATATTGTATATCATCGTCTACATGCATACAGTGACAGAGTCCATTGTTTTCTGAAAGCCATCGCATAAATTACAAACGTCACCATAAAATTGAGAAGAATGAGTGAGTGAGTGAAAGAGAGAGCAATACCCTTAAAAGCACGGTAAAGCTGAACAGCATTGTTTGTAGGGGATGTAGGAATCGGCGGAACACTAAGCCGAATTGAACCTAAAACAACAACAGTAAGTTAAATTCAATAAAACGGCAGCTTGGGAAATGTTTTGAATGTGGTTGAACATAGATATGCCCGACATATAGATTCCATAATTTGGAGGGGGGGAAAAAATTCGAAGAACAGGTCCGAATCAAGCATCAATCAAATGTAAAAATACATGAAATGTAGAAAAAAAAAAAAAAGTAAAAAAGTTAATCTTTTTGAAAACTTACCTACCTGAAATTGTCTATCAGATTCCCAAAATCACCTAATTCGTGAAAGTCCCAAATTTGTGGTTTCCCTACATCTACAGCGACCAGAATTATCAGATTTTGGCAGAAGAACAATTTGCTAAAAAACCGAAAAGGGTACAGAACTCAGACCTCACAACTCCAATGACTCCATTAGCCCCAACTTTTGAAGTTCTCGGTACATCAACGGAAAAGACGATGAACTCTGTAATTTGACATTATGGGTACTATTGTCATTATAAATCTGGTTCAAGGTCATTTTTGTCTTTTCACTTTTCTCTAAGCCTTTTGTTTTTTCGCGGGCTTTTCTCCATCTATTTTTCTCATTTCGCCGCCGTCTCTCGCCGTTATGCGTTTGGATTAACTCTTGGCTGCGTGGATTGGTTCAGTAATCTTTACGTGAGAGAGGTGGTAGACTGCTTGTTCTTGGTGTCATAGCTCTTGGGTCAAACTTGGTTTCTTCTCTCTTTGGTGAATATATATATATACATATATATTAAATATAAATGGACGTAATACATATATATTAAATATAAATGGACGTAATATTTTTATTTTATAATTACTACTCAAAACACTTTGCCTTACATATTGTATTTGATTTTGGGAGCTAAATAAATAGCTATTCATAAACAATTTTATTACATACGGTTTCCTATTTATTGAGAAATAGCCTTGGCTTTCATCGTTTCCTATTCTCATTTTGTAATTTTGTCATCAAAATTACAAAATCAGAATTTAAATTGTTTCAACTTCCTCCTGATAGCAACCCATGAAGTGTGCTAACTCATCAAAATTACAAAATCAGAATTTAAATTGTTTCAACTTCCTCCTGATAGCAACCCATGAAGTGTGCTAACTCAACTTCACTTCATCCACTTTCCTGTAGAACAACCAAGAAAAAAAGAGAAAACAAAAATTAAAAAAAAACTAAAAATTACGAAAATTAGAAGCTAGCATTTTATCCCAAAAAGAATTTTTTTTTTTTTTTTTTAAGAGAATGAACTAAAATGTTTAAGAACTATGAAGTTTCTGTAATTGCCTTATTTGAAGCTTGAGCTAATTGTATCATCATCACTGTTATCAAGATCACACCATCATTATTCACCAGGAAAATAACAAGGTAATCAACTTCACACATCATAATAAGTTTGCATTATAGAAATGGTATAGGGTTTTGATGCGGCATCCAAGATCTAATACCAATTTTTTTTTTTTTTGGCTTCCACCTACCTAAAAAGGAAGCCTGTAGTCAGTTGAGAAGCCTAACTAACAAGATGACTTTTTTGTATGCTATGCAACTAATCTAAGATATTGGCAAGGACGATTGGTCAGGAAAGATTGCCTCCAAGATGACATTTTTGTACACTTTGCCCACTAATCTAACATACTAATTCCAATTAAGAAAACATAAAATATACCTCCAAGCAAGCCTTAGCGTCATCACTAAATGTCTTGCAAAGGATTTCATAACTCTTTTCAAGTCCTATCTGCACAAAATAATATAACCAGTTCAAGGCACAAGCAAGAAAAACATACGGAAAGTCTATTAACAATACCATACCGATGGATCAACTCTTGATGGTGAAGTCGAAGATATAAGATATCTGCATAATATTTGAGCAGAAGCCAAATGTTAAGTACACAACTAAATAATATTGTTGACAACTAATGCAGTGTGGGGAAAAAATATATAATAAATAAATTATATTTTCAAACATGGAACCAAATTTCTTTTTCTTCTCGCTTTAAATTTTACAAGAATAGTCCAGCCAATAGCCAAAGGCTTAACACCAAGCAGAGTATATCCTTAAAACAATAAATTGCTTGAAAAGTACTTATAATGTGAAAAGTGGCCAATTGAAAAGTACTTATAATGTGAAAACTGGCTAAATGTTTCTTCAGAGTACCATTATGAAGGTTTGACACACATAGGCATATAATTTATAGTGATGCTATTTTGCTAAGCTTATGTTGACAAAGGAAAAAACTCTCAACATAGATTTCAAACTATTTTGAATTACAAAATTAAATAGAAAACTAACATGCAACTCATAATGTGTACTTACAAAAGAATAAGATGAGGAAGAGGAAAAAAAAAAAGAAAAGAAAAAGAAGCTTGCAATAGAGGGTGAAAAATTTATGTTACATCTGAATGTTTTAATTTGTCATGTAAATGCGACAACATACAGAAGAAGTATTACCCTAGTCAATGTCCACAAAACTTTGGTGAGACAATCAATGCCCTGCATATCTAATATTGGATATGGCTTTGTACTAAAAGATTAGGCATTAGTACATATCAATGGTCCGACCATTTATGGTTATTTACTACAAGGCAAAAGGATTAGGCAACACAGTAGACCAAAATTCTAAAGCATGTAAGCTTAAGGAGAATTTTGGGTTTCTGTGCTTTCCCTTTTTGGAGGGAGCCTTGGGATTCTAAAATAGTTGTAATGTAGGAGGGAGCTGCATAGATCTAAAATGGGACACTTGAATGCTCAACTTGGAAAATGAAGACCTTATTTTCATACTAAATGAAGTTGTTCTAAATAATAGATCGTGATACAATCGAAGAAAACAATTTACCCCAACTTACTCCTGTAGAAATTCATAGCATCCAGGTTTGCTTTCTGAACAGTCAGCACTACAGCACCCATATGATTCTACAAATGATGGAAGAACTAGATTAATGCATAGATGCAAAGAATAGTAATTCACACAGAATGCTAACAAGATTAAGGATGAAATAGAAAGAATGTAAAAGCTCAAATATGAGACTAGTCAGCACTACAAGAAGCAAATTTTGAGAAATCCTGTAGAGGAACATATGAAGTTGTTAAAGTTTACCTTATAA
Source organism: Rhamnella rubrinervis (assembly GCA_007844105.2). Taxonomy (NCBI): domain Eukaryota; kingdom Viridiplantae; phylum Streptophyta; class Magnoliopsida; order Rosales; family Rhamnaceae; genus Rhamnella; species Rhamnella rubrinervis. Next base: position 16,394,784 of record CM017585.2, read on the forward strand.
CTATATTTTCCATTAGACAACAACATTAAATTGGAAGAAAGAACAAGCACCTTTTGAGCAATAAGCTCAATCAGTTGCATTAAGAATTTTCCCAGTCCTTTCCCTTGTACATGAGGCTCCAGCTGTAATTCATAAACATAAAGAACGGGTACCTCTTCCTCCACAACAAAACGATAATGCAGAAATCCAATCATGGGTTCCTTATGTTTCAGACAACTAGCAGAAGTCCTTTTCTCTGCATGCATTGTTGATGACTCACATTGACATGCACCCAAAGCCTCATAAACAAAAATATAACGCGCTTCTGGTGCGACCATTTCCCTGCGCTTTATCTTCTCTTCGACTGGCCATTCAGATCCATATGGCCCCTCCATATTGACCTGCGGGAATTTAGAATACAGCTGTATCTGTTTATAATAAAGAAGAAGGAATTGAGGGAAGCAAGCAATCCTGAAAACTGGCTAAAATGACAGTAGATATAACCTCAAATTATAATACCTTAAGGAGGTTTTGAATGTATTGTTTAACAGGAAAGGAGAGCTTATCCCCTTGGCCTGGTTCCAAGTGAACAGAGATGCCTAGCAAACAGATTAACAAGAATCAGCTTGGAACTGTAAAATCATGGAACAGCATAACAGCTCTGTACATAAGAAATGTTACAAGAAAAAAAAAAAAAGCTGAACCACCAAATGACCCCCCACCCATCAAAGTTCTAACCATCAAACATAAAAAGGAATTGGAGCTCATCACTTCTGTACAAAAGTAAGAAGAATACATAAATAGGGTACCATGATGGTTAAGAGGATTTAAAAACAAGACCAGTTAGACAATGAAAGCTTTTGTACCATGTTAAATTACCATCAACCTTAAAAACTTAAACTATTAGAAAAAGCTTACACAGTATACAGTTTTCACAAACATAAAATAGTAACTGTGATGATTGTAGTTTCTTTTCCCACTTCTCTTCTCTTATTATCTTTATTTTTATTTTCAATCTCTGCTCAGCAAGAAATAGGTCATAACTCAAATGGGATGCTATAAAAATGTAAATTTGAAAATATAGTAAAGCACTGAGAAAAAGTACCACATGTTAGATAAGATGTACACAGGATGGGGTTTGATCAAAAGTGATGGAGAATTGTACCCTTTTTGTGGTAATGACAAAGAGTGGAAAGAGAAGAAAGAGGGTCCTTCTTGGAAGAAGCTGCTTTTATCACTTCATCAATGGCCTTCTTCTTCTCAAGAATCTATTCAGTGCATAAATAGATTCATAATTTATTTCTTTTTTATTCATTCCAAGAACAATGCCTTAAAGAAAAAGTCAGAATTATATTTGCCTCTTTCCGCTTAACCCTTGTTTCTCTGTTAATGCTACTGTTGGCACTGTTGCGGTCATCTTTCAAAGGCTTGCTAGATAGCCCCTTCGTCTCCATAGCGTTGAGTACGTCACAAAGCTGCTTCTTTAAAGTGGGTCTTCTTTCCTGTGCTCCTTCTGCCTACTGCATACAAGACATTTAACAAAAATTTTAGGAGTTTACAAATTTAACATTTTTAGATAAAGAAGTTACTAAATGAAAAAAAAATCTACCTTGCCACTAACAAAATTTCCAGTAAGGTTGCTGCTAAGTTAACAGTTTTCAGCTGAAAACTGCTTTAAGGGAGGACAAACACAAAAAACAAAAGAGAAGAAGAAGATAGCTGGTTGTAAAAAATTGAGCAACCAACTGGATGATTTGTTAAGAAGATAACATTTATATCAAATTAGCACAATTTATCCTACACTCAACACAGATAAAATTACAAATACTCCAAATTTTCATAAATAAGTTTTGTTAAGAATACCTATTATATCTCAAATGCTTCAGAGCTTGGGGTGTGAGTCTTTGACACGTACATATAGGAATTATAAGAAATGAAGATCAGAAGTGATGCAATCTTTATTGACAAAACAATTGCATTGTTTCAAAATTGTATTGTTAATTTTTCTCAGTAGATAACATTAATCAATTCTGTTGAATAATTACACAATCACCAATAGCCTTGGCATGAGCAAGATCCTTTCTTAAAATGATGGAAGCGACTTGAGTCTCTCAATATGATTTCACTTTCAATAATCATGGATATGTAGGTGATGGCACTATGGCAGTCACCACAGACACGTAAATTCTTGGTTATTCGGATCGGTAAACCTGGAGGAGATGTTAGGATGCTATAGGCAAGGGCCAACTTTTCACTATGTTCATTAAGAAGATCACCTTTCTCTTCATCATCCACATCATGAAGAGCAAATCTTGTCTCTGGAACATACCCAATGGCTTTGATGCGTTCAATCAGTTTTGCAAGGATTTCATATATTTGTTGGGACTGAGGATGACTCCTATCACCTACATAAAAGGTTATTGTGCCTTTTTTATCTTGCACCCAACTGCAACCAGGTCTTTTCCTGATTCCTGTATGTTTCATTAAAGATCTAATCCTGGCCACATCTTTCCAACGCCTAGCATTGGCATATATGTTCGAGAGCAATGTATATGATCCATCATTCTCTGATTCCAACTCTACCAATTTATTTGCAGCATATTCACCAAGTTCAACGTTTCCATGGGTCCTGCAGGCACTAAGTAGTGCAACCCAGATTATTGGTGTTGGTTCCACAGGCATGTCGTTAGTCAACTTCAACGCTTCATCCAAGCGACCAGCACGACCCAAGAGGTCAACCATGCAAGCATAGTGTTCAACCCCAGGAGGAACTCCATAATCCTTACTCATGCCATGAAAGTATCCCATTCCTTCATCAATCATTCCAGAATGGCTGCAAGCATAAAGGACAACAACGAAGGTTATACCATCAGGTACCAAACCCACTCTTCTCATCTCATCAAAAACCTGGATTGCTTCTTTACCACGACCATGCATCCCATAACCAGTCATTAAAGATGTCCAAGATACAGCATTTCGTTGTTCCATGTTATCAAACACAACTCGAGCAGCATCAATGTCTCCAGATTTAGTATACATATCAATTAGACAATTGGACACAAAAAGCATCACAGAATCATACTGGTTGCGCATTACATAACCATGAATTTGCCTACCACATCTTAGTGCACCTAAACGAGCACAAGCCATCAAGACACAAGATATAGTAAAAGCATTTGGCTTTGTGTTGTTGTCGTGTGCAAGCATCTGGGAGAAAAGTTCTAGTGCATTATTGGCTTCTCCATGTTGAGCATACCCTCCAATCATGACTGTCCAAGTCACAACATTCCTCTCCTTTATAGCTATTAAATCAAACATCTTTCTAGCAACTTCAACACCTTTGCATTTAGCATACATATCAATTAGACCATTAATTACCATTAGATCCTCCCCTGGATCTCCCCCATCTAGGTTCAAGGTTGATTTTATGGCATAACAATGAATCTCCTTTCCATTAACAAGTGCTCCCACAGAAGCACAACCTGAAAGAAGAGACACAAGGGTAACAGCATTAGGCTCCGACCCACAAGCCTTCATTTGTCGAAACACATCCAATGCTTCATAACCACATCCCCTTTGAGCATACCCTGCAATTACAGCAGTCCATGTCACAACATTCAATTCAATCTTCTCCATCTGCATCTTATTGTACAAACTAAAAACATCCTCAAATCTACCAATTTGGGAATACCCAGTAACCATAGCATTCCAAGATACCACATCCTTAACTTTCATCTGATCAAAAACTTTATTTGCCTCATCCATCATCCCACACTTAGCGTACATGTCCACAACAGCATTACCCACAAACACATCTTCAAACAATCCACTCCGAATAGAAAAACCATGAACCTGCTTACCCCACTTTGACATGCCCATAACACCACATGCAGGAAGGACATTCACAATGCTAACAGCATCTGGACGTATACTATAGTCCTCCATCATTCGGTCAAACATTCCAATTGCATTCTTCGAATCACCATTCTGGACATAAGCAGCCACAAGTGAGTTCCATGAAACAATATCACTCATCCCTCTCTTAAATAATTCCTCAAACATTTGGCGTGCATCATCTAACACACCACAACGACCATACATTGTGACAACTGCATTGCAAACAAACACATTCACCTCAAACCCACTGGCACATACAACAGCATGGAACGATGAGCCTCGACGAAATGAGGGAAGCTCACCACAAGCTTTGAGAACAAAAGGGAAGGTGTAGTGATCAGGCTTCCATCCAAGTCTCAGCATCCGACGGTAAAGATTGAGAACATCATGAAGCAACCCAGTACGCACAGCACGCCTCATTAACGCATTCCACCAAAACACAGAAGGTGGAGACGGCTCGACGCGTTGGAGCAATGACATGGCATGAATTGGAGCATTGGAAGCAATGTACATGCCAATAAGGTCGGTGATACAATTTGTGAGACCTTGGACTAGGATTTGCTGGTGGATGATCTTGGCGTGAATTAGAGACTTGCATTCTTTCAAGAGAGTGGTTGTGATGACAGGAATAGTGGCCGGGGCAGTGGAGAACAAAGCAGTGTTGAATGTAGTGGTGAGAGGACTAAGGATATGCTTCCAATTTGGATTTAAATGAAGTAAGAAGAGGGGCATACTAGTTAAGAACCATACATAACTATTGGTTAGTACCAATGCCCTCTTGATGCGAAGCAGCTTATTAGAGAAAATAACCTGTAGAAATTTTTCACAAGAAGTGAAAAAACCTAAAATAGGGACCAGAAAAAAATTTAAGTAAATTAAAACACTGAAGTTGAGCAGCTGCTATGAGCGGTGTAACAAATTTTTTCTGTCCAATTCCTGTTACTAAGTAGTGCTAACGCAACAATGTGGGCATTCGGTGGTCTTTTATTGTCAGCATATTCAAAGCACCAATATAGCAAGGAACTACTCATTGATGCATGCTGATGTTTATATGACCTTGATCATTAGAAACACACAACCAGCTTTCCTTCAAACCATATCTAACATTCATCAAGTAGCACACTAAAACATACATTTGAAGAAACCCACAAGAAAAAATAAATAAATACACAATTAAAAGCGTACTGTGTACGTACCGTGGTCGTTCTTCCAATCAAACCGAACTTCGTATCGTCGGTGACTTTCCAGCTGCTGCTCCTTCCAGTTGCCGTGCTCCCTCGAGTCGTCCGGAAATATTGCTCGCGGTTAGGGATTCAAAGTTTGGAGCTAATCCACACAGAAAACGACCACTCCACTCCTACAAAAATATACGTCGGACATGGTTGGACAACCTTGGGACCGGTCTCTCACAGAAGGAAAAGGTTGAAGAAAACATGGGTTCTAGGGCTCAGAATGTAGAGGAAAATTCCTAATTTCTTCTGAACTAGGTCGGAAAGTTACGCTAAGTTGTCGCCGGAGAAGAAGCCCCAACAGTCGGCGTCATTGAAGTGGAGGCTGAAGGTTGAAGAAGAACATGAATTTGATAGTTTCGTTTTTGGGCTCGTACAGGCTTACGACTTCGGCTGTGGGCTACAGTATTGGGCTAGTGCTGCATATAGGTGGAATTAATTTTAATAAAATTACACTAATACCCATTTATTTTTACATTTTTTCAGAAAGGCCTTTATATTTTGAAAAATTACACTAACATTTCTTTATTTTCAATTTTATTGTAGAAAACTGAAAATATTGGCTCTAATATGCTAAAAGGCCGAAATACCCTTAATAATGCATTTTAAAACAAAATATACAACTATTATATTAAACAAACACTGTGTATCCAACTATTAACAAATAGAGTTGCATGTTTGGCAAATGTTTTGTAAAATCTATTATTTGAGAACAAAATTATCTAAAGTACAAAAAAAAAAAAATGAAAAATATATATATATATATTTTTTAGTTATACCCTTATTTTTTTTAACGCATTTTTCCTTTTATTATTTTTTTTCTCTATATGATATGGACCTGTATTGACTGGTATGAACCATCCAAACATTTTTTTTTTTTAACTTCTTTTTTTTTTTTTTGGTGAAAGCTGTTTTTAGAGATAGTTTTGGCGCCAAACACTCTGTTTTCTTAATTTGGATTATGAAAATAGTTTTTAGAGTAGAAAAACCAAAAAACGAAGCCAAACAGACCCTAAAACACATGCTACTACTGTTAGTCCACTTTCAGAGTAATTAACTTTCTTTTAAGTGCAAACAAAGTGGTGCGTGAAATTAAAATGCACTCAGAATTAATTGCCACGTTACAATCAACCATTTGTTGGAACCTAATTATTAGTCGTCAAAACCAGTTCTCCTTCTCCTTTTATTATTTTATGTATGAATTTAAGCATGCCAAGCGCGCTTAGTTTGTTGCATGCAATGCTGAGTTTGAGATTAGTGCTAACTTTTGTTGTTAATTAGAAAATATTGCAAATAAAATATTTTCAAATTCACAAATTATATAATTATTTATTGGTTCCTTAACTTAATTATATAATATACCTTTTTGGGTTATTAAATTTGAATCCAACTAGGAATGAAATCATGAATGTTAACCAATCATTTTCATATACATAAACACATTTATAAAGAAGAAAGCTGTATATGGTGGTCCGCCTTTACCATGAACGTTTTTTGAGTTTTCAAAAGACAATGCAAGGAATTTAAGATGCATATATATATATATATATATATATATATATATATATATATATATGTATGTATGCAATGCAAGTAATATTTTATTCTAAAAAAGTACCATAGAATAGGAAAATTAACTAACCAACAGATTGATGCCAAATTATTATAACTGGTTGGTCATTTTTTTTTTCCTTTACTTATTTTACTTTTAAATAGAAATTTTGCATAGTTACTTTTACTAATTTATATTTTTAATTATGTGTGATTATGTGGTGGAGAAGATCAGTTAGTGTAGTTTAATTTAAGTAATCTTGTTTTCTTCTAAAAAAGTACCATAGAAAAAGTTGACACGTACCAAAACATTTTTGTTAAGCATTTTTTTAATAGCCAATATATTAACTTAATTCCTCATCATTTTATACTTTGTTAAATGGTCTTCAAATTTCGCATGCATTTTTATTTTTATTTTTTTGATATATATTATGTGGATGAGAAGCCAACCTAGTGTTCATGTAATCTAATAAGTTTGATTCATTGGATATATAAATTAGAAGTGGAAGAAGCAATTGTTTTTCCGTCCATCCAATCATGCTTCTGAGTTGTGAATCTCTATAGGCTGTATGTAGCTAGCAAGAGTAAAACAAAAAGCTTTAATCTAATGTCGCAAGCCATGAGGTCATAACAATGCTTCTTGATTTATAAATTATTCCAATCTTATTTGTTTATTATTGACTCCAATCACATGTAATAATTGGTAGTGTTAGAACAACAAACACACTATTATTAAAATTAAAAAAAAAAACAAATTAACACACACATATATATAATAGTTACGAAAAAGAAAGTTTGGTTATATTACCATTAATTATAGATTATTTATTTAATTATGAAGCATATATATGTTTCATTCATGTTTAAATAATGTTTAGAAGTTAAATAAACACAAATGTTTTTTTTTATAAAATTATGAATGTTTGTGTGCTCCTCAATATATATATATATAGAGAGAGAGACAGAGAGAGAATATATAGTTTGTATGTTGTTTTGTTTTTGATAAATTTGACCTTTACTAGTTAAATTGTTAAGTGATAAATTTAAGGTTTTCAATTTACAAATAAAGAATACGAGTTAAGAGTAATTTTACACATGGCTAAGCTATATCTTTAATAATAATAATAAGTTTAACCAATATGGCCGAAGTAGTTCAAATTTCTTATAGATTTGGGTTCTCAATTTAACCATTGTGCTACGTTGTTCATACACACTACAGCAATTAATATATACATACTTGCAAAAAGTCTCGTGTCGATCTAATATGAGATATGTATGTACATATATATATATATATATATATATATATATATATATATATATATATATACACATATATATAGCAACTTCACTGAGGCTTTTTGTGCGTCTTTTTGGAATGCAAAGTTTTATTTATAAAAAAAAAAAAGAGATGTAATATATATATATATATATATATATATATATATATATATATATATATATATATCTACTTAATTAATCTTTCTAGCATATCCATACAAACTATATATATATATATAGACACACAGTACCAATCATTTGCCGGCTGCAATTAAAATCAATGTTGTCCACTATTGCTTCAAGACAAATTATAGTGGAGGGATGAAAGCAGAAATGAAAGATGGTTAATCATAGCAATTATATAACCAATAACTAATGTTTTTGTGCTAGAATATCCCTTGGGACCTCAGTTGACTCTTTAGAGTTTTCAAAGTGGGGTTTGATTTCTTCATTAACAAATTCCAAGACCTTGTTTTTTAACTCAATTATTTAATAATAACTTCTTCAACATATGGAAACTCTTGCCTTAGTAGTTCTACAAACAAATAGAAGCAACCAGAGAATAAACAAATTTGAAAAACAAACAAGAACAGATTGAAACACAAACAAGAAGAAACTTGATTAGAGAGATCCATGGTTTCTTTTGCTTGTCTTATATCATGAATATATATATTATATACATATTACCTTCAATAATTAACCATCAAAAAGAAACTTGTACATTGAATGAATTAATCTTATATTATATGTACATACAGTGTGACCTTGCATCATCACCCATGTCACTGTGCATGAAACTAATCAATTTTGGTTAATTTGGATCCCAACATTTGCCAAAGTGGATGTTTTTTACATGTACACTTTTTCCTCTTAAGGATTTGTGGGGCTAAAGTTATACATTCCTTTTCAGTATTAGCTAGCTATATAGCTGCTGCTCATCATCATCATCAGCTTCATTTCTCTGATATAATTTGCACACCATCATCTCTGAGATTTCATTTCTATTATATATATATCTGACTTTCTTACGTCACTCTCCATTAATTTTCGTAATCTTTTTCCATTATGAAACTTATACATCTCTCTCTCTCTCTCGATCTATATAAATATATGTGTTTGTGTATGTTCTGTTGAAGCTAGCAAGCTTATGTACTAGATTAATTACTGGAAACTAATAGGATCTTTAGGAAGAAGAAATTGGCAGCAGAGCAACAATTTGGTGCAGATTTTTATCCATATTTTTGTAGCGAAACATGTTTGCTAAGCTCGGAGATCATCAAAATCTATTTTCCAAGAATGTTTCGACTGAGCAAGACACATACCAGTAAGCACAAACCTCAATCTCTACCATATATATATATATATATATATATATATATATATATATATATATATATATATATATATATTCTAATCTCCGATAAGAAATGCTTTAAATATTTTGTGATTATTTTTATATGGATGACTAGGATATTTGTTGGTTCATGGAACGTTGGGGGTGTTTCACCACCTGACAATTTGGATTTGCAAGATTGGCTTAGCAATACATACAGCAATAACCCAGCTGATATCTACGTTTTCGGGTAATTATTCATGATCATTTTTCCATATATATATATACATATATATATATTTATCCATGCATGTATGTACGTGACATGTATAAATATATGATGAATTCTCAGTATCTATATATGATTTTTCTTTCAGGCTCCAAGAAATTGTACCACTGAATGCTGGAAATGTTATTGTACAAGAAAACAAGAAGATTTCCCAGAAATGGAATTCACTGTTTAGAGCAGCTCTTAATAACAAAATTAATAAAGAAACAGCAGTTAAAGCAGAATTTGGTAATAATAAAGTAGTAGGAGATCAGCTTCAGAAAGTGTACCCTGTGAAGGAGTACTACCATGATAATAATCAACAAGAACTCTTCCAATGCATTATTCAAAAGCAAATGGTTGGAGTTTATATATCTGTTTGGTTTAGGACTGATCTCTTTCCTTACATAAGCCATCCAAGTGTCTCTTGTGTTGGCTGTGGTTTCATGGGTTGCCTAAGGAACAAAGTACGTATAATATTATTATATAATCACCTTTTTCTTTTTCTCTAATTAATTTCCTATATATATATATATATATTATGTTATTTTCGATAATCGCATACTAATATTGTTCCCAAAAAGGCTTAAGTTAATGGGAAATGAGTCCAATATATATTTTCATGATTAATATAGACTTCGTTATTTTGACACACTTTTAAAAGTATAGTTATATTTTCTATATTTCTTATAGTAATCTTCTTGTTCGAAACTGCTACATAGGGTTCAGTATCAATAAGATTTATGCTGCATGAAACAAGCTTCTGCTTCGTATGCAGTCATCTAGCTTCCGGTGTAAAAGAAGGCGCTCAGAAGCACAGAAACTCAAACGCAGCAGCAATACTATCAAGAACAAGATTTCCTTGTGGACCTTTGCATAATTTGCCACAACGTATTCTTGATCATAAGTATGTATATATATATATGGTCATCATCATGGTGAAAATTGCGTGTATATATATATATATATATATATGGTCATCATTATAGTGAAAATTGCACTTATATATATATCCTCCTATATATATATATTTTCCCTTTCGGATTTACCTTTTTGAATTCATATATTACATTGCATGCACCCGGTAATGGTATTATGGTAATCAAGATTGTTAAATAACTACTGAAAATGACAAAAATATTATTCTTTAATGAAACAAACTATTTAAAGGGTGCGCTTCACTGTATTTTTTATTTCTTAAATTGATCCATACTTGTTCTTATGTTAAATTAATCCAACATATATAACCAACCAAATTATATTTATGTCGTTTCATTCTAAGATAAGTTCTCTACTAAAATCAAATATATATATATATATATATATATATGTATGTATTTATATATTAAGGTACCTTTTTCTTACGCAGTAATGTGATATGGCTCGGAGATTTGAACTACAGAATACACTTGCCTGATACCATTACTCAATTTCTAGTAGAGAGAAGAGAGTGGAGTGTTTTGTTGGAAAAGGATCAGGTACCTATACATACACACACTCGCACACACATATAGGATAAAGTTCAAGTAGTTCTTAACATATAGTTAAGAAAATATTGTTGATGGTACATATAAAGGTTATACAAGTGAAAATTAAAATTAAATACTATTGAAATTAATGAAGCTAAAGGTGGAGCTCATGGAGGGGCACATATTCCAAGGTTGGAATGAAGGAGAAATCAAATTCCCACCTACGTACAAATACCTTCCAAATTCCGGAATTTATTTTGGGTGTGATCATGAGAGAAAACTCCAAAAGACTCGTGCTCCTGCATGGTAAGCTTACATATATACATATATATATATATATATATGTATACCATGTACTTTATATATATATATATATATATATATATATTATACAACATGTAGTTTATATGTGCTCCTGCATGGTAATTAGCTTATATATACACATGGTTTATATAACCATAAGTTTATAAATCAATTATAATTCTTTTTATTGTTATTTGTACGTATAGGTGCGATCGAATAATATGGTGTGGGAGGGGACTAAATCAAAATCAATACGATAGAGGCGAATCAACATTGTCCGACCATAGACCTGTTCGTGCAATTTTTGCAGCCAAAGTCGACGTGTTCAAAGTATTTTTAAGGAATTAATTAAAGATATATATATATATTTATATATATATATATAGATATATATTTCTTAAGAAAGATTCTGTATACAGGTAGGAAGAATAAATAAATAAATAAATAAATAAAATATGCTTAGAAAAGGGAGAGAAAGTACATTTAATAGCAGGTGTAAGCTTCAGTACTGAATCTGATAATAGAACGCTCGCCAAATTTTCACCAATTGATGTGGCTATGGGTAATTGGTTGACAAATTAAGTCAATTATAGATAAGTAAACCCAACAACAAACCAATATTGAATTAAACACTAACACATCATGACGGTTGATCAATCCCACTTGTATAGATCATAAGTCAATCTTCCAATCATAGATCAGTTTCACCTTGTCCATATCATAATAATTTATAATTTATCTTCTTATGCTATAAATAAGTGTAATTTATCATTGACAGCTCTTTTCATTATTGGGCCTCAAGTGCATTGTGTTTCTATTTCTATCTGTCTTAATACATCATGTTTGGTACGCTAAATTGGACAATCAGTTCGGCGATTAACCCAACATATAAGATTGGATTAAAATTATTCAGTTTTTTATTTAATGTGAGATTAATTGTACTGTTCAAACTTATTGGTCTTAATTCCAATATGTTTTCTTGCTCTTTATGGCTCTCCCACACACATACACAATGTATATGTAATATATATATTATAATTACTCAAATATTTAGTCGAAAATTGTACCAAATACATAATTATATTAATATTTATTGAATACAAATCATACCAAATCGATTCAGAATACCATTAATAATCTTGTTCAGTCCTTTGCACCATACATGGCTCAAACACATATAGACTTGTGGCATGCAATGTCGAATGCAGTAGAACTCAGATGATACGATGTTGAACGCGGTCGAATGTCAAACGTGATCGAACTTGGAGTAGGTGATTAACTTAAAAGAAAAAATTAAAAATGACAGTAAATTTCAAAAGAATCAACTTTACTTTACACTTTGAAAATTAACCTTATGTTTAGAGAAATTACAATTTAACTTTCTCTCATTTCAAGTTTTATTAAATAAAAAGTAAAGTTTGATAAATTTTAACTAAAAAATAATTTTATTTTATATTTTTCAAATTTATATTTATTTAAAATTTTTACTGAATGAGATGAAATATTCTATTAATTAATCTTTGATTGTTGGGGCTAAATTAAAATAAAAATTTAAATATGAGAGTTAAATTATGATTTCCAAAAATATGAGGGCCAATTTACAAAAAGTGTAAAATAGAAGAGCTACTTTGAAATTTATCAAAAATAAAAACAAAGAGAAAAAAAAAAAAAAGGGGAAAATTTCTTACTCGGACAAGCAACCATCGACCCCCAAGGTCGCTCCTGTTCTGCCAGGTGAGAGAGACCTCTCACTTGTATAAAAGGCCCCTAACTCCCACCAATACCAACTACTCTCTCACCTTCCTTCCCTCTTTCTCAGTCTTGGTTCATGCAAGCAGTGCTAGGGTTTTGTAGTTACAATCGCCATGGCTTTCCAGGCCAAGAAGCTTATCAACGACCCTAATGGTAACGCATTTCTTCTACTTATTTCTTTTACAATGGAAAGATTTAATTTTTTTTTTCATGCGCATTTACTCTTGAGCCACTTGTTTGGTTGTCGAGAAAATGAAATTGGGAGGAAATGAGAATTAATGAAACGACCAGCGAACCTTATCCTTTATCTGTTTGTTTAATTTGTATTTTGAGGTTTTTTTTGTTATTGTTTTGTGTGTTTGTTCTATTGGTAGGCTGTTTGTATGTGCTCATTTTGTACCTCTCCTTCTCTAATTTATATTCGAATTTTATTTCTTATTGAAGAAATTTTTTGTTTTGATGTCTCATTGTAATTTCCATTTTTCTGTCCTATTTATTATCACTGTGCTTGACGACTTTACTCTTCTGGATATGCCTATGATCCCCCCCTCCCCGTGTGTTGTTTAAGAAAAAGAATAGATAAGAGGGGTTAATTTTTATGTTGTCCTTTGTTTTTAGCTCTTTTAAAGAATATAAACGGAAGTTAATTATCCTAAGTGGGATGGTGGCTACTATGTAATGGTTTTAATTGGTAGAATAGAAGTCTTTGATGCTCATGCCTTTTACTTATTATTTTCCTACATTCCTAAACAAACAGATTCTTATAAGGAGAGACTGACGCTTGTTTTGTTATTATTGTTGCAGATGTGGTGACTGAGTTTATTGAGGGTCTTGTAGAAACATACCCTGGCCTGCAATACTTGGATGGTTTCCCTGAGGTCTTTATCTTTGTTTTTCTTTGCTTCTACGTTCTGTATTTTTCATGTGTAGACCCATATTTATTGGAAGTTATATTTGATTATCACATTTTCAACTATGTGGTAATTCAGGTGAAGGTTGTATTACGTGCTGATGTTACAGCTGCTACTTATGACAAAGTTGCTATTATATCAGGTTTGGGAGCCTACAATTATCTAGCTTGTTTTTTGTTGTCCAAATTCACTCAAACTCTTTCTTGACTTTTCAGGCCCATTTTATGCATAGCATGACTTGTTAACCTCATAAGGATTTCTATAGTAACAGACCCATGGCGTGAGGCTATATATTCTTTAGAGTTAGAAGCAGAGTAGTCATGAACATTCATGATGAAGGTTCCAATGCTCATAATCTGCTTCGTATAAGAGAAATAAACAAAAGTGATTTTGCAATGGATGATAATCAAGTAGGTGGCCTGCACATTAGAATTAACCTTTGTTCCTTGCATATTCATTCGAGAGACAAAATATCAGACACATTTTAGCTTTTGGTTCTTGGTTCATGATCTTTTGTTGTGGTTGTTATTACTTATTAGTTTTAAGTGGAGAATCTGTAATTAATGATGTGGTTTTTTAAGTGTGGGCTTTCTTCCATTCTACTTCCATTTTAGTAATGAATTCAGTTATTCTATGGAACTTAGAAGTGAGTTTTTGATATGCAAGTTACAATCACCAATCCAGTTTCCTTTTAACTTGCATCTATTTTCAGAACTTTTCTCTAGACAAATTGCTTTTATCAAATCTCTTTGATGGTGCCATCTAGTTTAGTAGCTTTAAGTCTTTTGGTTTTTTAAAGAGAGATAAGATAAATCCTGCATTCACCAAGGTTGGGGGGCTATAGGATAGAGAAGATAAAGGTTCACAGGACCTCCATTTAACTGAAAAGGAAAAGAAGACATAAAAATGTTTTTCTTGCAAAAATATCAAGTGATGGTTTTTATTGAATAAATTGATTGTTATCTGCTTACATTGGCTTCAATCTTTACATTTTCCTACTATGCATCGAGTAAAACCCTCTTCATTAGGCTCCTTACTCATTAGAATATGTTTTATAGGGCACTTAAATTTAGAGAACATATTTTTAAATTAGAGATCAAATTTAATGATAATTTAAAGGAAAAAGTTATACTTTCTTGACAAATTCAATAGGCCTCACATTTTTTTATTTTTTATTAATTCATCAGTTTTTATTAGTGAATTAAATTTGGTTGTCTTGTGCAGAATTAGAAACATTTATTCTGAAAATATTCAAATAGAGAGCCAAAGATACTATCTGTTTTGACTTTTTCAAATAGTCTGTTGGAGAATATTATTCTCAAAAACGAAGAGTTTAACCTGCGTGGAGACTTGCGATCCTACAATAGAGTAGCCTCTTCTTGTATTGACAATATAATGAAACAGGAGGTGGAAGTGGGCATGAGCCTGCACATACTGGATTTGTAGGGGAGGGGATGTTGACAGCAGCTATCTGTGGAGATGTTTTTGCCTCTCCGCCAGTTGATTCAATTCTAGCTGTACAGTCTTTTGCAGTCTATTCCACTTTAATCAATTACATGTGTGGTTTGACCTTCATGATTCTGATATAATATAATTTAACTTTAGGCTATCCGAGCTGTAACTGGTCCAATGGGATGTCTTTTGATTGTCACGGTATAATTTTTTCTCCAAATCAATTTTTTGCTATGAATTAGTATGTCATATTTTGATGAGCCATAGACTTTGTCTCTTGATATATGATTTTGCAATCTGGGTGTTGACAGAATTATACCGGAGACCGTTTAAATTTTGGTTTGGCTGCTGAGCAAGCAAAATCTGAAGGTTATAAAGTTGAGGTATTTACTTTAATTGGAAGTATTTTTTTTTTCACTTTTAATTTTTTAATTCAAAGTTAGATTAAATTTTTTATTATGGAACTGGTCTTTGTACCTTGCAGACTGTAATTGTTGGAGATGATTGTGCATTGCCTCCGCCACGAGGTATAGCTGGTCGAAGGGGTTTGGCAGGGACTATTCTTGTTAATAAGGTTCTCTCTCTCTCTCTCATAATGCTATGTGGTGGCATGTGTCTTCATGCAAGTACTAGAAACTTTCCCCCTCCCCCACTAGATAAAATGAAAAAAGGAAGAGAAAAAGAGATGAAAAGAAAGTTGTCATACCCCTTTTTCTTCTTCCCTAGAATTTATGTTAATTTACTAAATCATTGTCTTAATCGAGGCTTCTTCAGTGAAGTGTCTGAAATGGGTTGCTTCAAGAGAAACAATTTGCAAGCCTTTTAAGCGTTTCATTGACATCCCAAGTACAACACCAGCTTGAAGTTTCCAGTGGTAATACATATATTAATTCAGAAAGTTCTTCTATAAATTTGTTTTCTACTTTGTGAAAAATAGGTTGCTGGAGCTGCTGCTGCTTCTGGCCTTCCTCTTGCTGACGTTGCTGCAGAAGCAAAACGAGCTTCTGAAGTGGTTGGGACAGTGGGTGTTGCATTATCAGTTTGCACACTGCCTGGTCGGGTTACATCAGATCGTTTAGGCCCAGGAAAGATGGAACTTGGTCTTGGAATTGTAAGTTATTTTCAACCACCTTTAGTTAATAAATTCTGTTATTTTGGATTAACAATGTAAAACATTTTCACTGTTTCTAGTTGTGTAACATGGAGAGTTGATTGCTTTCTACCCAGTGAAAGGCCATTTAGATGGTTAAAATGAAAGATTGGGACAGTGGTTATTGAAAGGAATAAGAGTAGTAGCATTGATTAATGAAAGGATTAAGACTTAAGGGGGCAGGTCTATATAATCTTAAAGCTTCCTAGTTCTGGGGTCAAACGTAGAAGATATCATTTATCTTTTCTTTGAAATTTCTTTTTTACATCTCTGTCTAGGTTACCATCCTATAGTTTGATTTTTTTATTTATTTGGATTTATACTGCGAAGGAATAAGAATACCGTCTAGGGTTAAGGTTTAATCCACTTGTCTGCTCCATTAATATTCCTGCCTTTTGTAGGATTTTTTTTCCAGATGGAGTGGAGTAGGATGCTTAATCTTTTACCTGTCTAATTGAAATTGAATTTCCCAAAAACTTCGGAATGATGTAATTTGGTGATAGTGTTCCATTTATCTTTTTATTCTGACCATAACTAGCCTTACTGTCTAACTATAAAATAGTATTTTCCACTCATGTTATAATTTGCAGCAATTTCATTTTCCCTCCATATCAACACGCTAAGCTGATTAAAGGTGCAATGTTTTACAGCATGGTGAACCTGGTGCTGCTGTGGCTGACCTTCAACCTGTGGATGTTATAGTTTCTCATATTTTAAATCAGATATTGTCAACGGTAAGCCTCAAATGCTTTAGGACCAGCCCTTTCTACAAATGATCAGTTTAGTAAAGGAATCTTAAAACTGAATTGTAATGGGTAATGAGTCCAAAAACACTAGTCATTAGCTTTATAAACTTAAGATGTAGTATCTATTTTTACTTTGTAGAGTGTAACAGATTTAGAAATTAAGATAATTTTACACTCTCACCCCTTTCAGTGGAAGACCAATTTCTCATTGATAATAAATCTTAGATGGGTTGATCTTACCTACTGGATAGCAGTGACATACTAACCCTGTTTCACATATAAATATTTTAACCTTATCTAAATCAGAACTGCATTTAGTGTCATTAATTCTCCAACACAAAATGAGTTTACTTTTATGTGTACAAAATTTATGATTAAAGAACTCAGATGAAAACCATATACTAACCTTTGAATTTATAGTTTCTAGATCAGAATGTAAACACTTCTGTCAAGAATTGCTTTTCAAATATAAAACTTGGTTTTTAAAGCTTCATTTTCACATTTAATTTTTTTTTTTAAATTAAAAAAGAAGTGAAAGTCCAAATAAATTTAAAACTAAGACTAAGAGCATCTCCAATGCAAAATACTATAATAGCAATGCTAGTTGTATTTTTTAAAATTGCATGTTACTCTCCCAATGCTAATATCATTCTTAAGTTTTGAGCACGACACTCCAATCTAAATGCTAACAAAATGCTATTTATTTTTTATTTTTTGAAATAGGAAAAAACTATCACTTTCATTTATCCTTATTTTATGTTAAAATGATATTTTAAAACTTCAGATTCATTAATTTAAGAAAATTATACTAGGAAATGATGGTAACAGTTAAACTGAAATAAATCAACCAAATTGAAAAAAAAAATAAAAAAATGTAAGTAATAAAATAAAATGCTAAATGATATGTTGTACCTTTCATTTGTAATTTCTCTATCACACTTTAATATGAGGTATGTTTCATTTTAAAACCTACTTAGTATAATCTTTCACTATTCCAATTATTTTGTCTTTTCAGGAGACTAACTATGTTCCAATCACACGAGGTAGCAGAGTGGTGCTTATGGTCAATGGGTAGGTTTATGGTTTTCTTTCATAGCTTTTATTTGATTGTCAATAAGTGTATGCATTTGAATGATATCAGAACTACATCCTTACTCAGTTGAGTTTAGTTTGTTTCATACAATAAACTGGCCTAGGCAAAATCCTGTTTCTAAGGCTGTTATTGTTTTCTTGCCCCCTCTTCCCTGCTATTCCTCCTTTTGGTGGCAGGTTAGGTGCCACTCCTCTGTCTGAATTGATGATTGCATCTGGGAAAGCGGTACCTAAGTTGCAATTGGAACATGGACTGGCTGTTGATAGAGTGTATACAGGGTCATTTATGACCTCTCTAGATATGGCAGGTTGGTTTTTTGCTAACCAGGGTTTTGGTTATACAAGGACTGTAAATGTTCTTAGCATTTTCTTTCTTCAGGTTTTTCAATTTCAATCATGAAGGCAGATCAAACAGTGCTACAACGTTTGGATGCTTCGACAAAGGCTCCGTACTGGCCTGTTGGAGTTGATGGTATGTACTGCTTTTTGAATATTGCTTCTACCATTTATATGGGTGTTTAAAGGTTTATTGACATGGAATATTAACTTCGAAACCATGCTTCTTTAACACAAAACTATATATCACATTACTCAGAGAAAAAAAAAGAAGTCAACGTATGGTCATGTTTTGATTCTTTTAGTTGAGATTAGTAGTTGTCTTGCAGGTAATCACCCTCCTGCGAAGATTCCTGTTCCTGTGCCTCCATCTCGTTCAGTGAATAGTGAAGAGGTATGTTTTCCCCTTCAGATGGTGGCTAAGGAAACCAAATTTTAATAATTAGATCATATTCGAATTGGGTGTTTGTTGGCTGCAGTGTTAAGCTCTAAATGGCCAATTGCCTAATTTTAATGTGAATGTGAGAAGTTAATTATTTTTCTTCCATGAAACCTGAGTTGATAATGAGCTTATCAGAGATAAAATTGCTGACAGATGATATGTTTAATACTATTCTTTATGTTATATCAAGTTTGACCTCAATATTGAAGACTTGAAAGTTACAATTGTAATTAATATATGCATGTATTTGTAGTTGGTACATTTTATTAACAAAATGAAAGATAAAGGTAAGACTAAATTGTATCAAGTAGGATTACTGAGAACCATTAAAGTGTTAATTGAAGAGATCTTTTAGAAGCTATTTGAAAAATAATGCTCAGGTTGGACATAAGCTTCACTGTAACAGAGCTGTTTTTGTCCTCTTAATTTGCGTTCGAGAGGGAAGCCGATGATCTCAGTTTCATTGAAAATAACTTCTTTAATTACATGCACGAGAAACTTAGTAAGCATCAAAACAAGAAAACAGGCATTCTATATGTATATTTGACAGTTTAAAGTTTATAATTTATGTGATGTGTATAATAATGGGATTTCAGAAAAGTATGTTACTAATTAGCAGATATTAAGATGGGTTTATTTCATATAATTTCTTCTATAATCAAACCCTTGCACTGGTGATATTTTTTGAGTAAAAGTTGTTGGAGCATATTATAGATCTTTTATCTCTGGAATCTGGATATTTCTTTTGGTCATGCTTCAGTGAAGTTTGCTACCTGACTTGCTATACCTGCTTTTGATTAGTCATTAGGTCGGCCACTGCAACTGAATCCACAAGGTCAGATTCTTGAGGTGGCTATTGAAGCAGCTGCAAATGCAGTTAGTGATATTAAGGACAGTTTGAATGAATGGGATAGCAAAGTGGGTGATGGTGACTGTGGGACAACGGTGAGTCCTTTGCTTCTGGTTGTCATCTATTGCTGTTTTTCATGCTCTGTTGTCCACTTTATGTTACTTTTATGCATCTTTGCAGATGTATAGAGGTGCAACAACAATACTAGAGGACATGAGAAAGTAAGTAGCCTATTTTAGATTATTGTTTGTTTGAGTTTTGCAACTGAGAAACATCTCCTATCACTTGAGATTGATGGCAAGTCTTAAAAAACCAATTACTCCTTTAGTAGAAAAAAATCCATCCTCATGATTGATCTATTACATTGCAGTTTTTAATTAGTTTTGATAACTATATGTTTTACTAGCTTGATTTACATAATTGGGTCATACTTTCAGAGCCTAGTTCTCTGTTTGGTATTGTATTTGAATCCTTGTAACCCGCATTTATTGTAATTTATTATTGTGCACTGCTAAGGCTCAATTTTTGTTGCGTTAAATGAGCCTGCAAGTGAGGTAGAGTGTCATCTGCCTATTGTGGTATCTCGTTACATTACATAGTTAGGTTACCTTTCTATTAGCTTAAGCTTGGGTTGATGGTTACTTGCAATATATTGTAACTGTCTGTTGTGTTAGTTTTATTTATATAGTTATTTCCACTTTCTATTTTAGCTTAAGCTCTGGTATTGATGGTAACATAACTACACATTTGATTCTCTTATATTATGAACTAAAGTTGTGTATTCAAGTTACCGATAGAAGTCATCGTTTGACTGCATAAGTTTCTTACACTAAGTTCTGCTTTTCCATTTCCCTCAATGTCTGTTATTAGTTTGTTTGTTTTCTTTGGGGCATTAGTAAATGCATATTTGTTTCTTTCAATAGTTGTCACATGCCCTTTCTTACAATCCATGAAGCATGGATTGAGGTACAAGAACCAATAATTCTAATTTTGATAAGGTAAAACACATTTTTCTAATAAATAAATAATTTATATTAGAGTTTTTGCAATTCTTAAAATGTGTGCCGCAAGGCAATTTTTGTTCTGACTTACAAATATATTCCTTCTTGTACGAACTTGAATGATTAAAAGTTACTATTTCGTGCAACTTTGGATACCTAATTTATATTTAGTACATTTCACAAATTCAATATATATATATATATATTTATAAAATTTCAAATCCTATTTATTTATTAGATATGTCTCAAGGAAATTCAACAAATATTATCTATGGAAACATAAAAGTTATATAATTGGACTAAAGAAGCATTTACTTGTGCATTCGGGGTTGGAATGTAAGCTTTTTGCCTTGTGCATAGCTAATCCCATCTGATAGATATGGGCTTCCTTGGTTTCATGTTGGTAAACATGCTTACCGGATGCTATATTTTTGTTCTTATTGAAATTCTTTGCAATTTGCATTATCTATCATAAATGGGATGTTATGTTTTGATTCAAATTTCCTTCTCATTCTTTAAATATACTTTTCTATTTCCTTATAATGTGATTGGACTACATTTAAGATACCAATCTTGGGATGGGATAGTAATGCTAAAGTTCTAGTGCTTTGAAGTGGTCATAATTCCAAATTAAGCTTTTATTCATTGTTTACCTGATTTGTCATGTTCTGTGCCCAGCTATCCTCTGAATGATGCTGCCGAAACAGTGAATGAAATTGGATCATCTATCAGAAAAGTAGGAGGAACGAGCGGGATTATGTATTATGCTTTCTTCTCCGCTTCAATAATCCTTGATTAATGCATTTAATTATAAGCGTCATTCAAATCACTTGGACATTAATCTTTTTACCTTTTTTTCTGAAACAGATATAATATACTTTGTAAGGCAGCATATGCCCAATTAAAAGCAAGCACCCAGCCTGCGGCATCAAAAAAATGTGAGATTGTATCCTTTCCTGTAATATATAAGTTTTCACACCCTGACTTTCATTCTCTGGATTCAGGGGCTGAAGCACTTGAAGCTGGCATTGCTGCGGTCAGTAAATATGGTGGGGCTAGTGCTGGTTATCGCACGTTGCTAGATGCCCTTATTCCTGCATCAACAGTCCTCCAGGAGGTTTTCAACAATTGCTGTATATCTTTGACTTAATTGTTGATGTGGCCCTGATACTTAAATCTCTTTGCAATGCAGAGGTTAAATGCTGGTGATGATCCTATAACTGCTTTTGTCCTCTCATCTGAAGCAGCAGTGGCTGGAGCAGAGTCGACCAAAAACATGCAGGCACAGGTAACAGTCTGGCGGATGCTTTTGCCTTTCATCTTTACACGCCTTGTTATAATATGCTTTCTCTCGCATTGCTTCTTTAATTGATACCAACTTGTGTCACAAGTTGCTTTTGAGAAACTACAATAATTGCATGGTGCACATGTACCCTTTTGAACTTGCTAAATCAAGAACCAATTTTGTAGGTTGTAGTTTGACCTCGTAGATGAGATGAGCAGATTAAAGATGATCCTATTCTTTGTTTGTAGCTGGCTGAGTTGTGTATTATATATCCTTATACACCTGCTAGTTTATTGAATATTGAAATTCTAAAGGCAGATTAATACGATCCTATCCTTTTCTAATGTAAACAGCTTAAATTTATCTGCATACTTGGTGTTCTAGACTAGGAAATTTGCCATCTCACAAGAAACACATGCTACAAGAATATCATTTGTAATTACCACTTGCTGTTGATCTAACCAGAAAATCTTATGTAGGCCGGACGTTCGTCTTATGTTTCTGGGGAGAAGCTTGCTTCGGTTCCGGATCCAGGTGCAATGGCAGTGGCATCATGGTACACAGCAGCAGCTTTAGCTGTTAAGGACAAATACCAGAGCTCATAAGCCGACAAGCAAAAAGATAGAAGTAGCTTATTTGCAATTTCTGCTCCTTTTTAGCTGCAGATACAAAACCAACTAAGTTTTGTTTTCTTAACTTTACTCAGACTAACAAATTAGGCTTTCCGCGTATGCTTTTTGTGCATAATGCTGAGAGAGTGAGTTCCAAACCCTCGTACATGTCTTGATATTGTTTCAGAAAAATATTAAAAAAAAAAAAAAAGGAATTCTAAACTTCATATGTTCACAATACATTCAGAATAATGTGCATCAATATCTCTGCATTTATGGTTTGTATTACATGTTTGATTTTTTTATTTTTTTTGCTTTTCAGTTATTATTATGAGTTGGTAGCTTATGTTTGTTTGCTCTTAAATTATTAAAGAAAGTGATAATTAGTAATATATTATTAAAACTTATGTACCAAAACCAATAGATTTTAAAACTGGGATTACATGTATTTTTCAATTATTGTAGTTTTCTTTTTGAGAATTTTTCTTTTTTGGGTTAAACTTTCTTGGGATTGTTATATATGAAATGTTTAATATTGAGACAATTAAGTTGAGCAATTTGATTGAATTAAAGAATATTTAAGATGACAAAAAATCATTTATTTATTTAATTTTCTTTAAAACGGCAAAACCGGTGGATTTAAACCGACAAAAGCAATTAGTAACTATTTGCGTCCACACGAGATGGCCCGTGAGGATACAATAGCCTTGGGTCTCAGGTCAACACCTCTCGACCGTCCGATTCCATTTGTCTTTCATTCGTAAAACACCAGATCCGGAGAGACCCTAACTTGGAGGGCCACTAGATTATCTGTAAAGATTATGATTGAGTGGGGGCCACGTGGTGTCCGTACAGAAAGGCCAAGGCTTATACTCGTCCGCATTCATACAAAGAGATGTGAAACAGTCAAGCAATGAATAAACAAAGACCCATTTGATTTTCAAAGTAGATTCAGAGAAATAGACAACCATTTAAGAAACCACCCCCACAAGAGACGCTTTTTTTCTCTCTCATAAATTCCACAAAATCCTTCCTTGGGTTTTCTTCGTTTTCTTGGCAATCAAACAGATAGAAAGAGAGAAACATAACTAGCAGAGCAAACACATGGCTGAGCAGCTGACGGAGGAGCAGATCGCTGAGTTCAAGGAGGCCTTTAGCCTCTTTGACAAAGATGGCGATGGTATATTTTATTGTTAATATAATATATCTATATGTTTTTATTTGGCTTTTCCCACCACCGGTGTACTTTTTCTTTTCTACCATTTTTGTTCTTTTCCTTGATATTTTCTTTTTTTTTAAAAAAAAAATTGCTTTATCTTGGGTTTTTCTTTTTAATAAATTTTTTAGGTTATGGTTTTGACGGTATTTCCTCTTAGTGTTGTTCAAGTAAAATGATTGTTGTTATTGTTATTATTTTATTATTGTTGTTATAGGCGAAAGGGTTGATGATTGAGAGAGACTATGATGGTAACTTGGTTGGATCTTTTATATTATTTGGTTTCTTTTGTTTTCATGCGGGTTAGGGGGTTAGTTATTTAACATTATTTTTTATGCTTTTTCTTGGTTAGTACATGTGGCTTTTCCTGGTTATGATTGTGATGATATTTTCCTTTAGCTTGTATTTTATTTTTTGAGTCTTTTTGCTGTGAGGCTGAATCTTGTTTTCTTAGATATAGTCCTTTATACCATGTAATCTTGTTAGTGGTCTTGAAAATTTAATTATGAAATCGGGCTATGTAAATAGATTACAATGGAAATTAGTTTGATGAAAACTGATTTGTCCATGTTCTTGAACCTATGGAACACACGATCATACTAAGCTTGGTCCTCTTTGATCTCTGAACTCTGATCAATTGACTATGGAGAAACAGTTCTTCCCCCCTCCCCTTCCCTCATTTTTTTTTTCTGCTTCCGGTGGGATTTGTTTCATGCAATTTGGTCTCCTGACGAGATTTTTCTACAGAAACATGTGATTCAATTAAATGCTTGATAAATGTACAATTATTTTATAGAGTTTGAAAGCATTTACATATGGACAGGAATTCGTGTGCATGTAACGTTGAACTTGTGTTAAAACATAAATTTTAGCTTATAAAGTAATTGTTAAAAAGAGCAAGTTGCAAAGAATGTTCTAAGAGTTTATAGCACCCGTGTGTCTAGTCCTGCTGAATGCATTTCATTTTTATGCCCTGAATATTTCATCTTAAGTTGTCCTTTTCCCAGAAACCTTCATGTGATTATGCTCTATTATTGGGATCTCTGATCTGTATTGTCTTCAATCAAAAAGCATTTCTACGGCGTATGTATTTTGTTGATGCTTCACATTGTGGGGAGTGGATTAACCTGTTTCAAGTCTTCTTCAATTGACAAAGTTAGTTGTTGTGCATCCATTTTACATTTTACACTTAATAAGGTGGTTCACTCTTTTTCCTCCTTTCTTTTCTTTCTTTTTTTTTTTTTTTTTCCTCCCCTCTCCTGCTTATCATATTATATGTGTGTGTACATATATTGAAAGGCAGGCTTCCTCTTGAGTGTATTTCCTTTTCCCTAAGTTCTGTTATATATTTTCTTGAGAAAAGGAAAGCATTGTCATTTGTAGTGCTTGCGCTTGCTTGATTATTCATATGTAATATTTGCTCATATTCATTCGTTATACCAAATTCAGAAAAAGTTCAGGTAAAATCAGAATTGCTTATAACATGTGTAAATTTATGATGAGATTGCAAAAGTATGGGTTCAGTTGAGATGATTTCTCTCTCACACACATACACACGGACACACAAACACACAAACACACCTTATGGAGGGGTTAACTTTTTATCTTCTTGCTGCTTTAATTAGGTGGTATACTGAATCACCTTGATGTTTCTTTGGATATATTTATAGTATCACCTCTTTTATAAGAGTCCAACTTTATAGTTTCTTTTTATTGGTAAATTCAGCCTTACACAATAGGTGATCTTGTAATTGGGTGCTAATTATTTGATTTTCATATACTACTACTTTTTCCTCTTTGTGGGAGTTCCTAACCGATAGATTTTTAACAGAGGAAACACCAGCTTTCAAGGCGCTTATTTAAATTTGCATTTTGTGTATTGTATGAGACTAGTTTTTTTTTTGGAAAATATAAGCTGTTGTTTTAGTTTGGTGCCTTTGCTTCTTCCACTTTCTTTCATTATACCTGCACCTCATTTTTGTTTTCAGTTTTTCATTGAACATTGGTGGCTGGAAAAGTTGTAGGGGATAAAGTATAATATTTTGATAGTTTGTATTCGTTCTGTAGAATCTCTTTTACTGATATTATAGATATTAATTCCATGAATTATAAAGTTTAGTTTCCTCTTGTATGGTATTCTGAAATAGGCTGCATTACTACCAAAGAGTTGGGGACAGTGATGAGATCTCTGGGGCAGAATCCAACTGAAGCTGAATTGCAGGACATGATCAATGAAGTTGATGCCGATCAAAATGGGACTATAGATTTCTCTGAGTTTTTGAATTTGATGGCACGAAAAATGAAGGCAAGTTCAACTTTTTTCTCATTAATGCTGCATTGACGTTTCATGGAATGCTTAGTAGCATTTTCTTATTTTTGGTTAAATTTGGTTTAGTGGTGGCGTACATGGGTATCATGTTTACTGTTTACCTGTTAAACTTTTTTTTTTTAGTGTTGCCTACATGGATTATAGGTTTCTACATAATTTTCTTGTTCATAAGTGGAACAGAACTGTTGATACTAATAGTATGCATTTTCTTTGGCACAACCTGTGGGTGGGGGGGATTTAGAAAGATTGAGGGTTATGCAACTTGTCTGAGCCATTATTGGTTGAAAGTTACTTTCCTATATAGTTTTTATTAATTATTCTATTTTTATTAATATTTTGGTTATCTGGCTAATTTCGTTTTCTCACCTCTTATGAATTTTGCTTTCTTGATCAACATGAAGATTATGTCCCATGGCAGTAGTAAGCCTATAGTTGATCTATACTCCATTTTAAAAATATACCGGTACCATTGAAGTGTTTCAAGTATTGGATACTGTGCTTTAATTGGTTGAGATTATTCATGAAAAAAGACTACTAATGTAGAAAAGGAAGCTGTAGTTCAGGCTTACTAAAGCTGATTGCTGGCCGAAATGATTATAAAGTACAATTAAGACTGGTTCTTAGAGACAGCAATAGTTAAGATTTCCTTTCTCAGGGCTTGTTTGGATGGAAAGATATTGCTTTAATGGGCACTTTGAATGCTTATCAAAGTAAACGAAATGTAGCTTTGAACATCATTATTCGTTAATTATTGGCTAATTGTTGAATTTTTGGTATTTGATGGCAGTGGTACTAGGGTTGTAATGCTATAAATGAAAGCTTTAGTATGGTTGAAACTGAATGAAGAAAACTGTTAACGAAAGTAGAACAAAAGAAGAATAATAATTATTTCCATGGTATAGGTATCATATGTTGTGTAGATTTCCTTAGTGTCACATTTTGCAAATTTGAAAAGCATAATTGTTAGGAGAAATATTAATTCAAACTTGTCCTGTAGTGATCGAAGAAATTCATCAATACAAATGTATTCCTAACATTCCTAATCCTATTAAGCAATAAATACTAACTAGTAAAGCACCAAATTTAAGTTCAAACCATAAAAAAAACTGCAAATTAAATCTAAACTTGATGAACCCATTTAAGATTTTTAGGATACAAAACTAAAGCCCCTTTTCAAGCAAGTCTGGTAATTAGAATTACTCGTAGCTACAAAATTTTAGAAAAAATCAGTAACCAAAATATTTACTAACACACACAGTCGCAGAAATCTAAATTAAGACTTAATACAAACAACTGCATTCTGAAATGCGAGTTGGGTATTATGATGAAAATAAACCATAGAGCGACACAATTTCACCTTTGAGCCGGCATTTCCTCGATTTACTTGCTACCTGGGTTCTATAAATGCAGAAACTCAAGACTATCCTATACCTCATCTGAAAAACCCTAGGTTTTATTCAATATCATCTTAATGCCTGACATATTTCTACAATCAGAAACTCTTACACTGAGTCTCCACAATAGTCATTAAGAGTTCTGTTCTAGATGTTTAGTACCCGTAAGAAATGATAGGTTGAAGTCTTTTTAGAACCTGAGATGTTAATATCTGTAGTAATGAATTGTTTTCAGAATAGACTTGACAATGGTCACATGCTATGTCTTACATTATAATTTTATTATAGTTGATGTATTGACACCTTTTCTTCCGCAGGACACTGATTCTGAGGAGGAACTCAGGGAAGCTTTCAAGGTGTTCGATAAGGACCAGAATGGCTATATTTCTGCTGCAGAGGTAAATGCCACTGTTCAGTCTGTATCTTTATTTTTTTTCAGAGATTGAGAAGCTGAAATCTGAGTTGTCTGGTAGATGTGTCTCTTATCAGTCATACTTATTTGTGTCTTTGTTATCGCGCAGCTTCGACATGTAATGACAAATCTTGGAGAAAAACTGACCGATGAAGAAGTGGAGGAGATGATTCGTGAGGCTGATGTTGACGGTGATGGTCAGGTGAACTATGAGGAGTTTGTTAGGATGATGCTGGCCAAGTGATTCCAGTTCGATTGCGAAAATGTAGATGTCTGATATGGCTTATTTAGGATCAGCATGGCACCTGACATTTAAACATTTGTCAACAGGAGTAGGTCTTCCTATCTGTTAAATAATAGTTGGCTCTACTATGGATTTATAAACTAGCTTTGCTTGGTTCTCAAACAGTTTCTATATCTAGTGGATTGGTTTATTCTTTGCCTCTCTCTCTCTCTCTCTCTCCAAAATTAAAATGTAGTTGTCATTTAATGTTGCACAGCTTGTTGAACCAACAGTAATTTTGTTCTCTGTCACTTGTCAAAGCCCACTTTTTAGTGTACTGCCTATTTGAGGTTCGTGCTACCATTGCCATGGTGCTGTACTATTCTCACTCACCCTTGCCTCTATAACTGACTTGGTTGTTCATTCCCAATCCACCAAATGTGACCCACTTTCGGGACGTCTTAGCCCCCATGGTAGGCTCCTTTATAAATGAATGGCTCCCTCTCTATTTAAGCTTCCATAAATGATGAAAATGACAAGATACTTCCATTCCACAGTTTGTATCTTCCATCGATATAGCACATCACGTAATCAAATTGATCCACCTTTTAGAAAACCCTAATTTTTCCGTATCTTGCTTTCAAACAAATTTCACAGAATTTTATTATACACCTTGTTATCCGACTCTAGGGACATAAATATTGATTATTATTATTGTCTATATCTCCTTCGGCCTGTTAAATGCTGCCATAACATATATGCATTTTGATTTTTAGGCCAAATAACATTTTTTTTTAAGAAAAAAATTGTGTAGGGAATACCTTTCAGTCTTGACTTGAAATCTTTTTTTTTTTTCCTCTCTCTCTCTCTCTCTCTCTCTCTCTCTCTCTCTCTCTCAAATGGTTATATGGGCTGTATTGACTTTTACGCTACCACTACACTTGTGGTTTTGCACTTGAGACCAATGAGTAACTAATGCGTGCTGACAATTTTTTACATGACCGGGATTTGGATCCTCTCCATTTGTATAGAAATGGAGGATGTGATATGTATTTAGGTTCAACAATGAATGATATACTACCAATTATAATTTTAATAGTCAAGATGGTTCTTACCTATGTAGATTTATATCATGCATCCCTTTTAAGGTTTAGCTATTATTACTAGGTTGTAGTTTTGTATAATACTAGGTTTATCTTTTTATTTTTTTTATATTTTATTTTTACAAAAAATGATGTGACATAACTTCAATAAATACATTTACTTATATGATGTAGCATGATTTTATAAAGCCAAATTGATCTTCTCCATTTCATTGCATCCTCCTCAGGGGTGGCAAGTAAAATTTCAGCAGCTTCGTTACTTGACAAGACAAATCTAAAACTATTACTCAGCATGTGGGTGAGTAGACGACCTCACATCCACTAAAAATTGGTGTACTCAAGTCTGTTGCTCCATGTGAGGTCCTGTACTCGACCATCAGCCGTCGAGTAATAGTTGTGGGTCAAGTCAAGTCAACAGTTGATTTTTTTTTTTTTGAGTTTCTTAAACATATCTTCATACGTAGACATCAGAGATAATATACAAAAGCAGAAACAACACTTTATTTTTATTTTTTCTTTTTCTTTTTTCCACAAAAGAAGACCCTTTTTTTTGAAAGAAAAAGGGGAAGAGATCTTCTAGCATGGTATGGATACACACATATATACATATATATAATATATCCAAAGCTACTTTCATATATTACACATATTCAGTGGACATTTATTAATTACTTTGGATGGTCCACCACCTGCCGCCTTTGCTTTGGACTGGTGAAAATGTCCCTTACGAGCTATTTACCACTGATGGAGAGAGAGAATGTACTATCCATATATATATATATATATAAAGGAGGAGTAATTATATAATTGACTAATTAACATTTTAAGTATCAATTCAAACATCTTAAACTAGAGGTATCATTGTAAACAAGAAGATAGTAAAAAGCAAAAGAAAATCACATTAATACTATTATATATAAGTGATATATTGGAACAATAATATTAAACAATGATACTAGGACTAATTTGTTTACTAGGATTTTATTTACCAACTGATATGGCTGTCTTTTACTGGTTCATTTGTGTCTTATACATATATGTAGCTTTTATGGAAGTTCCTCATAAACAAATCAAATCAAATTTTATGTGAGGATTTAAGCAGTGAATTAAGGTTTTAAGCTGGGGAGTTTCAAATATATACAAAATCAAATAAATGGGAAATTGCTGAGAGATGGATAATAATGTTTTAATTAGTGCTTTTGAAAAGGGGCTGTAAATCACTGAATAATGCCTCAAGATATTTTTTAAGCAAAAGGTTTTATTACTTTTTCAAAGCCATGCGTGCCGGAAAAAAGGTATATAATTGCCTGGTTTTATATGCTAGATTCACCATGTGCTTTTTCTAATCTTTGTTATCTTTTCAAAAAAAAAAAAAAATTGTAATAATTCATTTTTTTTTTCTTAGTTTAATTTTGTCAATTGAGTTGTCCTAAAGAACTTCCAAAATCAATAATTTTTTACTTTAAAGTACTTGAGGACATGGGAGGATTCGAACCCGGAACTATTGTTCGAGAGAAAGTTAAAAAAACCAATTATCAAGCACTTAATTATTTTATATATATTCATATTACAATATAGTATAAATGTCGATCTATATATATATATATATGTATAGTATATACATGTGACTCATGATTAATAATTATAATGAAATTGATAAACTATATTATAAACTATTTTTACATGCAATTATATATCAACCCAGTTTATGCTTTTGCAAAGACATAAGCATAAAAACTGCTGGTGATGATCATCAATGAAATTTTCGTACGTATCCAAGTAGAGAAGAGATTTGAGTTATGTGTAATATTTGTACGTGGTCGATATGATATTGCAAATAATATATATAGCTAGAGGATCACATATTTATTTTCTTGCAAGGTGTTTTCCGCAACCTTTTTAAATGTTGATTTTGAATATTCATTTTAAGTAAACTGCCATTTAATATGGAGCAAAACAAACTAATTAAATTAATCATTATTTAAAAATCTCAACTAGTTTTGTCTTGCCCATTTTCATTTTTATTGAGCTCAACATATAATCAACCAATAATTGTATTTAAAATGAAGTCGTGCACTTTCACTCAAGTAGAAAATAATCAATCATATACCAAACAAAGAAATACATTATACACATATAGCACACTAAAAAATTACATTTTAGTTGTCATGATAATAATCCTAGGTGCACACCTAAAAAAAAAAAGTACAATATTCAACATTGCACGGGTGTCTCTTAAGTTCCAACACATATAATCTTTTTTTTCCAATTAAAACAACAAATTATAATTGATAACATGCATTATGATCAGCCAAATAATTAACATTATAGAACTAAATCTTGCTCATTAATTAATTAATCCTTACATTTTCAACATGTATATTTACACAGACACCATGCTCAAATGCTATAGCTAGAGATCAAAATGAAATTAATAGAAAGAGTTTGGGCAGCTGGCTCTAGATAGATTTATGCATCTCCATCGATCTATTGTGCAATATAATAATTTTATGGGATTAATAAGTGGTGCATACTTATATTCTACATACTAAACACAAATTAATCCTGGTCTAATTTTAATTAGATCTTTTATTCATATTAACAGCAAGAGCTTGAAGATTAATTGTTGGCAGAAGATCTAGGGTCCCGTTCAGTTAAACTACGAATAATTAAATTACAGACAAAAAAATTAACAACAACCCAAGAACAAAATAACAAGAGGGAAATTAAAAAAAAAAATTAAAAATTAAAACCATTAATCTACTGGGTGAGAGAAGAGGCATTGCCAGTGGAAGCAGAAGAGGAAGAAGAAAGGTTCTTGTGGTTATGCATCCAAACTTTGAAGACCTGCCTACTTACCCCAACACTTCTACAGAACCTCTCAATCTCTTCCTCCAGATCTTTCCTCTGCAACTTCCACCCAAGTTTCTCTGCAAATCCTAGCATCTTCTCCTTCTGATCCGCAGTAAACTTGGTCCGAACCCGCTTCTTCCCGCTCCGGTCCGTCTCCGGCGACTCCACACCCACCGCGTTCATAACCTCCACACCTGTTGCTTGGTCTCTACCTCGGCTATTGCCGCATCTCATGTTTCCTAGCCTCCCATGGCTGCTCGAGGGATTACCGGCGTAGGTAACTTTCCTGTGAAAGTTCCGATGGCAACCGCATGCGATGCATTGTAGATTTCCGGGAGACGTGTCGTCGAAAGTGAACTCTCCGCAGCCATCTGTGGCGTAGCTGCCGAGACTGGCTGCATGGTTTCTCAGACACTCTCTGTATACTTCGTTTGTGTTGTCAGAGGACTCCATTGATGATGATGTGGTTTTTCAAATCTATGATTGTTTTCTTTTAGGTATGTATTTTTTGGTTTCCATTAATACATTAAAGCAGGTGAAGAGGAGGGTTTTGAATGACAATGTTAGTCATGAAGGGATACAATATTTACATATATTGCATATATCTTGCCGTATTGGTTGGATTTTGGATTCATGTACATTTGTCACCCAAATAATAATAATAATAATAAAATTCGACCCATGAGACAATTGTCAGCTGTGACAATCATTTTATTTTTGTTAGTAGTCATATATATTTGAATTGAAATATACTGGTTGAAACCGTTTTCAAGTTTAATTGACTAGTTATCATCATTATACATTCAATTTATGTATTACAATTTCGAAAAATTATGTAATAGAATGAAATGTGGATGGGCATTTTTATAATCTTAAAAAACACAAAGACATATCTGAAAAAACTGTAGAAACATAGGGGGTATTTAGAATAATTTATTACACCTTGTTATACACCTTCAAAAACCAATCTTTATAAGTTGTAAAAATAATATAAATGAAAGCACTCCAGTATTTTTTAATTTTGTATGAGTATATAGTAGTCTCTGTAGAACAGGGCGTCTAACAAGACTGTAATTAGGTTTAGAGAACGATAAAAAATCTAATAGGTTCTTTTCATCCCATTAGTTTATCAATATGAAAATTCAACTAATGATGGAATTAAAGAGAACAAACTGAAATTAATGAAGTTAAAACTAGTTTAAAGCTTGACAAAATAAAACTAAGAGAGCTGAACTAAGACATAATGAAGAATAAGCGGTCATTAATTGATTGAGTTGTTGGTGGTTGTTCGTCTCAATGTACGTCCTTGCCTTCATTATATACATACATATATATATATATATATATATATATATATATATATATATATATAGTAGTCTTCAATTCACAAGGGTTGTGATCCAACTTCCAAAGTGAAAAAAAAAAAGTACTGTGCAAATCCCAAGCCATTCGAACTCTTCCACACACTTAATTATCCTCCGACCAACAATTCAATCGAGTTAACCATGCATGCAAAGCCAATATAAACACCACGATTCCACCCAAGATAGCTAGAAGTATTCTTCATGCATTAATACCATTTACCATAAACATGTCCTTTTTTGTTGTTTAGAAGCAAGCAAAGCGAAGGAGGAAGGTCTGTAGATCCTTTCAGATGATTCTTTGAGTTGTGCGTTTATTGAAGCATGAAGAGCGAAGAAGGAGACCGGTTCCATGATTCTTTGAGCTGTTTTCTTATTTTTTTTAGATGAAGTTTAATGATTTAATAGGTTTAATTAGTTAAATTGGTCATGCAGCAAACAAACTGAATTAAAAATAGAGCAGAGACAAGCCAAGGATTTGATCTGACAAGATAATGTTAATTAAGTTGGTGTAAGCTCTAACACTATGCAACTGTATTAGTCCAAATAATTTTAGATTCAGTTGTGTAAAGCAACTCTCTTCTTTTTGTCATTATCAAAGAAAACTCTCTTCTTTTTGTCCAGGTAATTATTTTGAAAGGCCTTCATTGTATTGTTATATTATTATTATTTAGTGTTAATGAGATTCCAGCTTAAAATTATTGCACGATGGAATTTTTTTTTTTTTTTTTCCTTTTATAATATTAGAAAGGAAAAAATTATAGTTCGATTTTTATCGAGAAAATAATAACTTTTTACTACCGTATTGTTCATATCGATATCCCCATGGGAGGCATTATGAAATAGTTATACTCATCCTAATTGCTGATTTTCAAGCAGATGTAATTTTACCATATGACTTGCATTATTCTAT
The DNA here is from genome assembly GCA_007844105.2 of Rhamnella rubrinervis. Lineage (NCBI taxonomy): Eukaryota > Viridiplantae > Streptophyta > Magnoliopsida > Rosales > Rhamnaceae > Rhamnella > Rhamnella rubrinervis. Next base: position 16,429,526 of record CM017585.2, read on the forward strand.
TTATTGAGTTTAAAATGTACATTCATTAACTATTTTAGGTAACAGGCATATTGGTTATTTAAGGAAGAACAAGGGGTATAAAAGGAAAGGCGAGAAGTTGGTCTGGGTTCATGAACGCAAAAGCACAGTGGACATTAAATAGAATAAAATCAGACAGTTGTTTAAAGTGGGGCAGACAAAGCGATACGGATCCCTTACCTGTAATTTAAAGCAAAATGGAGGGGCTTTATTGTCATAATGAAACAACTGCTAAAGCTTCAGCGGGCCCGTGAACGGCATGGGTGTTTATGCCAATAATTCACGTTGGGAAATGTAGAAAAAAAAAAAAGTCGTGGGATGTTCATATTTATTTATGCCTCATATTTTATTTTGTTTTAGTTTTTTTATTTAATCATTTTTACATATAAATGATTTAGTATTAAAACTGACTAATTTAGGATTCTGCAATAAAACATAACGCTTTATTATTATTATTATTATTAACTAGAAAATATTGTTATTTGTAAACAAGTGCAAACAAAATCTTAAAATAAAATAATTTATAGACAATATATCCAAGGGTAGAAAGGGTTAAAAATGTAATTTTATTAAAAATATAGGTTCAATGTGGAGGCAAGTTTTATCAACTTTAAAGTAAGTAATTTTCTCCAAATTAGAAGCAATCGTCTGGATGATCAATTAAGATTACATAGTAGCTTAAGCCAATAAAACCTTCTTGTTATTTTATTGTTGAGTATGACTTTTTTGCTACTTCACCCACTTCTCTTTTATATATTTTAAAGACACACGGCCATTTGAGGGCACAACAACAGGAAATTGAAGTGTCCATCATCTTATGAGCCTTGAGATTTTGTAAATTTAAGTTCTAATAAGCAAATTTAAATTCTGATAAGTCTCTTTAGTGTCGTGTGTGTCCCATCTGCCAAGTGTATAGAGAGAGAGTTGTTGGATTATGGGTTATCTTATTAAATTAGACGAATATAAACGCCATGTATGTCTGTGTGCGAAGTTAGCATGTAGAGTGAGTTATTAGATTGTGGGCTACCTTACTAAATTACATAGCAGGTCATTCGCTGGATTGATGAGAACCACCAAGAGATCCATCCCTTTTTTTTTGTTTTTTTTATATCAAAGTATATATATATATATATATATTTGAAAGACGAAAAGTTGCATAATGTCAAATCACTTTGAAAATATAATATATCATTTTTTAAAATGATCAATCCCATTTGCCAACTTCACCAACCTTTGTCAATGACTATTAACTTAATAAACAATTGGCGTTTTGTTCCTCCGAGGCTCCGAGTAGATCATCGTCGTCGTAATAGTCAAGTAATTAAATGTGAATATTAATATATATATATATATATATAGATGGCTTAGCAGTAAAAAAGCCGATTCGTATTAATAAAGTTCTAAATGTATTTAATTTTATTAAATTTCAAATGGAAGAAAAATAATTAGAAGAGTAATTTTATTATTTTAAACTTCTATAGAGTTGTGAAATATTGAGGTTCTTTTTTAATAATAATAGAAAAAACTTCTAAGAATTATAAGCAGCTATGTTTCCAACAAATATTTTTATGAAAAATAATTTTTACAGGTTGAAGAGTTTGTATATTTAGCTATATAGCCTTGCCAAATCTGGATTTTTTAACTTTGCATGCTTAAACCTAAGCTTCACAAGGAGAAGAGACCAAAACCTATGGCCAAAGGTGTAAAATTTTTATTGGTGATTGCTTTTCAAGTTCTAGGGCAAGCTGTCAATATTCATACTCAATCCCATTTCCTTAATCATGATCATCATCTACTTGAAATAAAAAACCCTACTTGGATTCATGTGGATATAAAATACTTTGGTAGATGTGTTCACCTTTATTGTATGGATAACAAAATCATACGCATCTACGCAGAATGCTTAACCAGATGCTTGGAATATTGTAGCCATCTGATCGGCCACTAGACATATATGTGTAGGTGTCATGTGTGTGTATTTAGTATTTACCTATTTTGCTTCCATTGCATTATTTATATATTCTATAATATAAATAACCTATATATAATTCATTGACCTTGTAATTTGTCTGATTCTTTTCCTCTCTTGCTCTTTAATTCTATCCAATTATCCATATATGCAAATTCAACATTATTGTTGGACATGACATGCGGTTATCAATTTCTATGCATGGATAGATCCACATCATGCATATTGTGACATGTTGAATACCCTTACGAGATTTCATCATTGTTGCAGCAATGGTCCAAAACCTTCAACACTTAATATTTTACGGTTTTAATTTGTTGTTATTAAGTTTAATACTCAAAACTCTCTCTCCCTATATATATATATATATATCCACATGAATCCAAGTAGGGTTTCTGTTTCAAGTAGATGATCATGAGTAAGGAGATGGGATTGAGTATGAATGTTAATCTTGCCTTAGAACTTGAATTATTCATCAATTTGGAGCAAAAGTATCTTTTCATGCATGATCATCATTACAAAACCCAAAAAGAAAAAAAATACAATAATAACAACAATTCTAGTTAACAATATAATAATAAGAGTTTTTTAGTTTTTCTTTTTCCTCTTCTTTTCTGATTTAGCATCATCAATGGCCCCATTTTGAATGGCAGTTGGTTCATCAACAGCCATTGCCTTACCACTACCTCTGGCCGCAGATTTTGATTTCTTCTTCTTGCTTTTCTTTTCAGTAGGCACTTCTTCCGTTTCCATGTTTGCATCTACAAGAGCAATATAATTAGTCTCTGCAAGTTTATACAAATGCATCAAGCCAAACTACAATTGTAGCTGTGTGAATATGCAACCATCTTAACGGTAATGGAAATTAAAAGGTGCCTAGGTCCAATTTCTGTTCCAAATTACAGGCCCCAGAGGCTGCCAGTGATATTAAGAAGAAGAAGAAGAAAAAGCAGTCTAGTGATGAATAAATTTTGACTAAGGTCGTATGTTGGTTAAGTTAATGTTCAGATAACTTATATGGGATACTGCCTTTTTGTGTTTTTGATGTCAAAGAGTTTCATAGCAGTTTTTCTTTTTCGTCTTCTTTCCTGATTTAGCATCATCAATGGCCCCATTCTTAACAGCAGTTGGTTCATCAACATCCATTGCCTCACCATTATCTGTGGCCGCAGATTTTGATTTCTTCTTTCTTTTCTTTTCAGTAGGAACTTCTTCCATTTCCATGTCTGCATCTGCAAAAGCAATAATTAGTCTCTGCAAGTTTATACAAATGTAACAAGCCAAACTACAAATGTAGTTGTGTGAATATGCAAGCATCTTAATGGTATGGAAATTAGAGGGTGCCTAGATAATATTTCTGTTCCAGATTAGGATGCATGTTACTATATTATGCCTGGTCTCCAAACAAATGCCATATTACATAATGAAGAAAATGTTAAGTATGCCACCTGAATATGCATACAGTTTGAATTTCAAGTATAACAAAAAGAATCGAATCTGTTCTTTACCTTTGTTTTGAGTGCTTTCAATAGCAGCTTTCATCACATCAATGTTTTTCCGAGGTGCAACCCCCTTGTCATAAAAATCAAGTCGCTCCTCAACCTGCTCACGCAGCTTCTCCCCAAATATGGGAGTACTACTTTCTGCAGAGGATAACAAACATTTTAAGAGGGAATATCCAACTGCAAGACAAAGATTGAAATAGCTTCAAGAATAATCTATCAAAGATGTTATTGATTAACCTGTAAAGCAGTCAATGCGAGATGCAATGGAACACTTGTTTGCAAGATAACGAGCCATGCGGCCCTTGTTTCGAGCAGATGCCCGACCAATAAAAGATGAATGGAATATTAGTCCATACTTGGGTGTGTTTCCCTTGGTTTTTAATGCCCTGAAGAGAGAAATGAGTGAACATATATAGTTACAAAATTCATAAATGTGCAATTTCATTATAAATTCATTAGAAACCAATGCAGAATAAAAAACAAAGGTTCTGTTTTATCACTTTACTAGTTACAATAAAATTTACTGGAAATCAAGAGATAGGAAAGCAAGTAAAATCACCGGAAGAGTGCCTTCTCCGCACCAAGGATCTGTAGTGTAGAAGAAGGGCACTTTGCTAAATTTGTAAGGCTGCCAGCATGGGAAATCAAACGTGCTCCAACAACTTCACCAATTAAAGACGCCAAATTTGGAGCAATATCATTCATTTTAGTAACCAGGTAATCATAGAGGTTTCTTCTGTACTCAGCCAAGTCCATTACTCTCTGTGCAAATTGATGGACGTTGATCATGTCAATTGGAGACAAATCCTGCCCTGCATAATATTTAAGTACAGTTACAATATCTTGACAACAGTAACAACCCAGGAAATGTAGAATAGATAAGAGTTCCAAGCAATGTTCTCTGTTTTACCCATAGAAGCCTTAGCAGCTTCTACAATCTCCTTTGCCTTGTCTTCATCTCCTACTATGTCTGCTAAGGCTGGGATCTTGTCTTCGGCCAACTTTGACTTATCCTCAATAAACTTCGAAACTTTCGCATATAGATAATTGTCATTGACAATCTTCACCAATTCCGGAAAATGCCATGAGTACCATTCCCTGTAGCAAGATGCCAAACATAAATACAACCACATATTCTCTACTTTATCTTTAAAGAATAAGAAATATGGATTACTTCTTCTCCCAGTTCTCCTGATCCATTATTATTCTCATCAATTAAGAAAATCAATAGAAAGTTTCAAAATACTTAACAGGTAAACTAGATAGAAATCTTTTCTAAACTCGAAAATATGTTATTTTAAAGTATGGAACCCATTAGATACTTCTGTATGAAATGCCACTACCATACCTGACTCTCATAGAGAAGGAGTTGATATCTTTATCAAGAGTATCTAGGAGGAAAATTGCTTGAATCACCATATTGTCAACTCGGTTGACATTAAATTTTACCTTAGCCCTACTGTAACTGTGCCCTAGACCGAGCTGGGCTTTTTCTAGGTCACCAGGCTAAGTCAAGAAGAGACAAAAAACAAAAGGAACTCTGTAAGAAAGCGTCTATGTCTCAAAAAAGTTGAGCAACTATATTAAGTACCATAGTAATTAGAATATGATATGTATGCAGAGTCAAAGGGAGAGAAATGAAACCTTTAGGTTCTTGATAAACCTGTCGAAATGTAACCGCACACCTCTAAGAAGCTCAAGCACAAAATCATTACTTTGGCATGGAATTTTAGTCGCTTCAAAGATGTGTGACCCAATTTTGGGTTCGGCTAATCCTAAGCTAAACTTCGCCTTCTTACCTTCTTTGACTTTTGGGAGATTAAGTTCCAAAAAGCTCCTTAATTCATCAGTCATAAGCCCTGAATTCATTAGAGACAAACATATTAAGTTAGCAAACATAATCTCATAACTAATTCAAAAACTGAAACTTAGAGAAAGACAAACACATCCATGCCAACTAAGAAGCCAACAATCATGCTAAGTTAGAAAAGAACATAATCTCATAACTCTTTCGAACTGAGGCTATGTTTGGTAGGAAGGATGGAGCAGAGGAAGGATGGAGTGTTGAATGGGGAGGGGATGGTGAAAGGATAGGGCGGATCCCTCGTGCTGTTTGGTATGATGGGAAGGAAGGAGAGCACAATGGATTAAAGTATAATTAAAAATTTATTAATTAGTTATCAAAGCTCTCCCCCCTCCAGTCCATCCAATATTAGAGGGATTGTTTTTTATGGATTTGGATGGATTTTCCATCCATCACCAAACCCACTCCCTCCATCAATACCTTCTACCAAACAACTCCTACACCTTAAATCGCTCTACAACTCCCTCCCCCTTCCTCAATTCCTCCACAACTCCCTCCTTCCAAACAAGAGCTGAAAGTCAGAGAAAGACAACCCCATTCATGCCAACCAAGAAGCCAAAGTTAGATAAAAACATAATTTCATAACTCACTTAAGCTAACTTAGAGAAAGATAAGCTCGTTCATGCCAACCAAGAAGCCGACAAACGCTACGCCAAGCTTGAACTAGCAGACATTATACAGACCATAGCTAGTTGAGTAAAATGGCGAAAATGTTCCGAAAATCCATGAGATCAAAGCATTGACGCAAGCCCTCAAAATAACACAAAGATGCCGCCTAGTTGTTCTTTCTAATTCCAGTTTTCTTTTTAATTTCTCAGCCAAAAAAGAAGACCAATTAACAACGCAAGTACGTATAAATCAAACTTCACCAAGCACATATCATAGCCATCAACAAATCACAGAGTCGTACCACCAAAGCATGACACTCTAGAAGAATAATAAAAAAACCAAAACCCAAAAAGTATATACTTTCGACAGCACAAATGTCTCCACAGAGGTATGACACGTCCAAATATACATTCACTAACACCAAACAAACACAAACGCAAAACAAACAGAGAGTGAACATATACATTCACTAACACCAAACAAACACAAACGCAAAACAAACAGAGAGTGAACCACAAGAAGAGCCTAAAAGGAGCAAACTCGGCGTCAGAAAGTTTTCACCTTCGGAGACTGAGTTGCATTGATTCAGAGCATCGAGGGCGGACTCGAATGGATGAAAAGCTGTGAGCTTCACCACCTTACCGAATCGGTTCAAATCCGAAACGGAGCTCCGAACAGCCTCGGTGTTCTGCCCAATCTCATCGAGTCCGTAAGCAAGGAACAGACCATACCCAGAAGCAGACTCGTAGAGAAGGTAAAGCGCCATGCAGCGTTAGCCGTTGTCGTTCAAAACCTGTGTTTCGGCGGTGGAGGGTGAGACGTTAACTTAAAAACTTCTGAGTCATAGGGTTTTGGGTTTTAACAGAAACTTAAAAATAATTAACTTGGCTGTAATTACATTATCTATTAATTAACACAATTGTTCTCAAAATATTTTTCTTTTTATATCTTACTTAAGCGATATTACGTGGCCTGTATTTTTAATTTTTTTTTAAAAAAATATTTGGGTTAAACGAATAAAAAAAATTAGAAATACATATCATATTATCTACTGCTGCTTAATCGCTTAATCGTATTATGTTAATGAATAATTAAGGTCATAATTAAGCACCGCTGCTGAGAACAATGTGCCACGTTAAATTAAAGCATGTGGATCTAAAAAAAAAACATGATGATTAGTGATTTTTTTTTTTTTGGGGTAATACATGATGATTAGTGATTGTTACTCCACGTTAAATTAAAGCATGTGGATCTAAAAAAAAACATGATGATTAGTGAATTTTTTTTTGGTAAAACAAGATGATTAGTGATTGTTACTCCACATCAATGTACTTTGTATTTAAGTTTGTTATGCCTTGGTCCCTATGCCATTCCTCTTTATTTAAGTATTGTGAGTGGATGGGCTATCTATGGTTCCTGGGCAAATCTAAATACAGCGCACAAAACTATCTGTATACACTTATTTTTAAATACTTTTAATTGTCTTTGATTTTGTGTATAATACGATTTTTTTTTAAATGATTTTGTGTATGATAGGTGTGTATCGAAACACCTTTTTGTTTTTTTTATTTTATTTTTTAAAAAATACCTTTTATAAGTATAAATTGTCTAAATAGATGACTACTAACACCATATTTAATAAAGAAAATAACAAATTACCATCACTTCTTCCGAACTTTTACACAAGTTTAAATTCATCACCTTAACATACATGATAGATTAGTTTATAGATCTCATTTCGGCTTAATCCAGCCTCATTTCGGATAGTTTGACCTCATTTTGGTTTGATTCCGATGTAATTCGACCTCATTCTGGCTTAATTCAACCTCATTCCTGCTTCGTCAGATCTTGTTCCGGCTTGGTTCAACCTTGTTCTTGCTTATGCCGATTTCATTCCTATTTGGTCCGACCTCATTCCCGCTTGGTTTGCTTTCATTTCAGCTTTGTCCGACCCCATTCCCACTTGGTCCGACCTCGTTGCAGCTTGGTCTAACCTCATTTTGGTTTGGTCCGATCTCGTTCCAGTTTAGTTCGACCTTGTTTTGGCTTAATCCGACCTCATTCCCACTTGGTATGACCTTATTCCGGCTTGGTTCGACCTCATTTCCGCTTGATCCAGCCTCATTACAACTTGGTCTAACCTCGTTACAGCTTGATTCAATCTCATTTCCGCATGGTCCGACCTCGTTCCGGCTTGGTCCGACCTTGTTCTGGTTTGATCCGACCTCATTTCCGCTTAGTTCGACCTCATTCTGGCTTGGTCCGATCTTATTTTCACTTAGTCCGACCTCATTTTGGCTTGGTCTGACCTCATTCTGGCTTGATCTGACCTCCTTTCTGCTTGATTCAATCTCATTGCAGCTTGGTTCGAGCTCATTCCGACTTGATCTAAACTTATTTCAACTTGGTTTGAACTCATTTCAACTTGGTCCGACCTCATTCTGGCTTGGTCCGACCTCACTCCCTCTTGGTCTGACCTCGTTACAGCTAGATTCGCTCTCAATCCGGCTTGGCCCGACCTTATTGCGACTTGGTCCCACCTCATTGTGACATGGTCCAACCTCATTGCGACTTGGTCACCTCATTCCCGCTTAGTCTAACCTTGTTGCGGCTTGGTCCAACCTCGTTGTGGCATGGTCCGACTTCGTTACGAGTTGGTCTGACCTCATTCCCCTTTGGTCCGACCTCATTGTGGCTTGGTCCAACCTCATTGCGACATGGTCTGACCTCCTTGCGCCTTGGTTTGACCTCATTTCCACATGGTCCAACCCCGTTGTGGCTTAGTCCGACCTCGTTGGGGTTTGGTCCGATCTTATTTCGGCTTGGTTCGACCTCGTTGTAGCTTGGTCCGACTTCGTTGTGGCTTGGTCCGACCTCATTAGGGTTTGGTCCGACCACATTCCGACTTGGTCCAACCTCGTTAGGGATTGGTCCGACCTCATTCCGGCTTGATCCGACCTAGTTGCGGCTTGGTCCGACCTCGTTGGGGCTTGGTTCGACCTCGCTGGGGCCTTGTCCGACCTCATTTGTCCGACCTCACCGCGGCTTGGTCCGACCTTATTGGGGTTTGGTTCGACCTCATTCTGGCTTAATTCGACCTCGTTGGAACTTGATCCGACCTCATTCCGGATTGGTCCGACCCTATTGTGGCTTGGTCTGACCTCATTCCGATTTGGTCCGACCCCGTTAGGGCTTGGTCAAACCTCTTTCCAGCTTAGTCCAACCTCTTTCCGGCTTAATCCGACCTCGTTATGGCTTGGTCCGACCTCGTTAGGGCTTGGTCCAACTTCGCTACGGCTTGGTCCGACCTCATTGGGGTTTGGTTCGACCTCATTTGGGCTTGGTCCGACCTCATTCCGACTTGATCCGACCTCATTTCTGGCTTGTTCCGACCTCGCTGAGGCTTGGTCCGACCTCGCTGCGGCTTGGTCCTACCTCGCTGCGGCTTGGTCCGACCTCGCTGCAGCATGGTTCGACTTCGTTGTGAGTTGGTCTGACCTCATTCCCCTTTGGTCCGACCTCATTGTGGCTTGGTCCGACCTCATTGCGGCATGGTCCGACCTCATTGCGGCATGGTCTGACCTCGTTGCGCCTTAGTCTGACCTCATTTCCGCATGGTCCGACCCCGTTGCGGCTTTGTCCGACCTCGTTGGGGTTTGGTCCGACCTCATTTCGACTTGGTCCGACCTCATTAGGGCTTGGTCCGACCACATTCGGACCTCATTGCGGCATGGTCTGACCTCGTTGCGCCTTAGTCTGACCTCATTTCCGCATGGTCCGACCCCGTTGCGGCTTTGTCCGACCTCGTTGGGGTTTGGTCCGACCTCATTTCGACTTGGTCCGACCTCATTAGGGCTTGGTCCGACCACATTCGGACTTGGTCCGACCTCATTAGGGATTGTTCCGACCTCATTCTGGCTTGGTCCGACCTAGTTGCGGCTTGGTCCGACCTCGTTGCGGCTTGGTCCGACCTCACTGGGGCCTTGTCCAACCTCATCGCGGCCTTGTCCGACCTCACCGCGGCCTGGTCCGACCTCATTGGGGTTTGGTTTGACCTCATTCTGGCTTGGTCCGACCTCGTTGGGACTTGATCTGACCTCATTCTGGATTGGTCTGACCCCGTTGCGGCTTGGTCCGACCCTGTTGTGGCTTTGTCCGACCCCGTTGGGGCTTGGTCTGACCTCATTCCGACTTGGTCCGACCCCGTTAGGGCTTGATCCAACCTCTTTCCAGCTTAGTCCGACCCTGTTGTGGCTTTGTCCGACCCCGTTGGGGCTTGGTCTGACCTCATTCCGACTTGGTCCGACCCCGTTAGGGCTTGATCCAACCTCTTTCCAGCTTAGTCCACCTCTTTTCGGCTTAGTCCGACCTCGTTATGGCTTGGTCTGACCTCGCTACGACTTGGTCCGACCTCGCTACGGCTTGATCCGACCTCACTACGGCTTGGTCTGACCTCATTGGGGTTTGATTCGACCTCGTTCCGGCTTGGTATGACCTCGTTCCGGCTTGTTCCGACATCGTTCGGCTTGGTCTGACCTCGCTACGGCTTGGTCTGACCTTGCTGCAGCTTGGTCCGACCTCATTGGGGTTTGGTCCGACCTCACTCTGACTTGGTCCGACCTCGTTGGGGCTTGGTCCGACCTCGCTGGGGCCTTGTCCGACCTCGCCGCGGCCTTGTCCAACCTCATTCTCGCTTTGTCCGACCTTGTTAGGGCTTGGTCCGACCCCATTATGGCTTGGTCCGACCTCATTGTAACTTGGTCTGACCTCATTGTGGCTTGGTCCAACCTCATTAGGGCTTGGTCTGACCTCATTCCGACTTGGTCCGACCTCGTTGTGGCTTGGTCCGACCTCATTAGGGCTTGGTCCGACCTCATTCCGACTCGGTCCGACCTCGTTAGGGCTCGGTTTGACCTCTTTCCGGCTTGGTCTAACCTCATTGTGGCTTGGTCCAACCTCACTGTGGCTTGGTCCGACCTCATTTCGGCTTGGTCCGACTGGCTTAGGCCGACCTCATTCTGGATTGATCCGACCTCGTTGCGGGTCCGGTCCGACCTCGTTACGGGTCGGTCCGACCTCATTCCGACTTGGTCCGACCTCATTGTGGCTTGGTCCGACCTCATTAGGGCTTGGTCCGACCTCATTCCGACTCGGTCCGACCTCGTTAGGGCTCGGTTTGACCTCTTTCCGGCTTGGTCTAACCTCATTGTGGCTTGGTCCGACCTCACTGTGGCTTGGTCCGACCTCATTGGGGTTTGGTCCGACCTCATTTCGGCTTGGTCCGACCGGCTTGGTCCGACTGGCTTAGGCCGACCTCATTCTGGATTGATCCGACCTCGTTGCGGGTCTGGTCTGACCTCGTTGCGGCTCGGTCCGACCTCCTTGCGGCTCTGTCCGACTTCGTTGCGGCTCGGTCCGACCTCGTTGTGGCTTGGTCCGACTTCATTCTGACTTGGTCCGACCTCATTAGGGCTTAATCCGACCTCATTCCGGCTTGGTCCGACCTCGGTGCGGCTTGATCCGACCTCGTTGGGGCTTGGTCCAACCTCGCTGCGACTTGGTCTGACTTCGGTGCGGCTTGGTTCGACCTCATTTGGGCTTGGTCCGACCTAGTTCTGGTTTGGTTCGACCTCATTGGGACTTGATCCGACCTTATTGGGGTTTGGTTCGACCTCATTTGGGCTTGGTTCGACCTCATTGCGGCTTGGTCCGACCTCATTCCGGCTTGGTCCGACCATATTCTGGCTTGGTTCGACCTCGTTCGGGTTTGATTCGTCCTCATTTTAGCTTGATCCGACCACATTGGGGTGTGGTCCGACCTCATTCGGGCTTGATCCGACCTCATTGGGGTTTTGTTCGACCTCAATCTGGCTTGATTCGACCTCATTCTGACTTGGTCCGACCTCCTTTCGGCTGGGTCTGAACTCATTCCTTCTTGGTCCAACTTCATTTGGGTTTGGCCGGACGTCATTCTTTCTTGGTCGAATCATGTTTCGGCTTAGTGCAATCTCGTTATGGCTTAATTTGAACTCGTTCTGATTTAGTCTGATCTCGCTCTTACTTGGTTCGACTTCGTTCTGACTTGATCTAACCTCATTTTGCATGGTCCAACTTAAAACCAGTTTATATATTATATATACACAGCTATAAAGATAAAATATGGGACCAAAAACTATTTAGTCAATTATATATAAATTTAATTAATTATCTTAAAGAAAATACCACTTAAAGTTAATTAATTATCTTAAAGAAAATACCACTTAAAGTCAAATATACTTATTACAATATTAAAATATTTATTATTAATATATATTTTATAAACTTATTAACAAATTATAAGCCCAACGATTTATTTTTTTCCTAGAAAAAAAAGCATATAATAAAAAAGTACAAGATTTTTGGATTGTCGAGATCCAAAGTGCTAGACTTTGGGCTTTACTGTTGGGCTTACATGTACACCCCTTCATCTATTATGTACTTTTGCACATACTGTGCGTCAATCGCCTCGTATTGAGGGAGAGAGTTTCGATCTGCTGATTTTTTATTTTCTTTTTCAATTGAATAAATAAATACACTCACACATAGAAAAGAAGGGAAGAGATGAAACAAAGAATAACCTAAACAACGTTGTCTAATAGATCATATCTATATATAATACACACAAATAACACTTACACATGTACATCTAGTGCCCGATCAGACCGCTACAATATTCCAAGCATCTGGTTATGCATTTTGTGCAGATGGGTATGACTTTGTTATCCATACAATATAGCTGAACACAACTACCAAAACATTTTATGTCCACATGAATCAAAGTAGTTTTTTGTTTTTAGATGATCATGAGTAAGGAGATGGGATTGAGTATGAATATTAATAGCTTGCCCTAGAACTTGAATTATTTATCAATTTGGAAGAACCAACTTTTCATGCATGATCATCATTACAAAACCGTAATATATATAATAATAATAACAATAATTCTAATTAACAATATGTTTTCTACCAAATGTAGATAATTTTGTATATATTCTCTTTATTGCTATATGCATATGGGATATGATGCTTCAATCTCTCGTCGATCTTGTCCAACAATGAATACTACTTCAGAGACCAAAAGTCCAATACATAAATAAATAAACTACCCGATTAAGTTCATCATCCATATACAATAAAAATAATAAGAAAAGTGGACCATATACATATAAATTAAACCTAAAATGTTTTGAGTCATATGTGAATAGTTTCAAAGCCAAGTTCTATTTACGTGAAATGAAGGCTATATAATGCATAATTGCACGTTGGTTTCCTTTTATAAAGAAGTGGGCTTTTAATCTTTCGGATTTGATGCTTTGACTTTTGGACTCTCACAAAGCAAATTTTCTCTTTTTGGATTTAAAAGATAAGTCTTCCCCACTCACATGGTTTGTTTCTTGAGCTTTCACTATTCACTTGTGTGTGTGAGAAATTCTAAGACCTAAGGATCCCAAAAAAAAAAAAAAGAAAAGAAAAAAAGATGCCCAAGTAAAATGGGACCCAAGTGGAAATTTTATGATTAGGGTTTTGTTAGTTAGGACCAACCTTTTTTTTTCTTTTCTTTTTTTTTCACATTAATTATACGTTTTGTGTCCTTCAAAATTAATAAATTAAAATGAGGAAATTGCACAAAATATATATGGGCCTTTAGATCCTTCTTAGCAAAGCATATGTCAATTCAATGGGAAGCTTTACTTGTTGTAAATAGCACACCTTTGTTATCTTTATTCTTTTGTCGTGTGTGTGACATGTTACCACTTATAAGTCTTTTTTTGGTTCACTTTTTGTTTGTTTTACTTTCTTTCTAATGCTTCACAACCCAAGAAAGCATAGAAATCCTATTCTTCTTTATTTGGGGGATGACACATTGATCATGAAAATCTCATCCCATAGACGTGTCGGTATCTCCACCTTAGTTTGATGAGAAATTGATTCACTCCATGGCAAGCATATACTTACACTTTTTGGGTATTTGTCTTTCATGTGAAATGATCCACTACCATTGTTGAAGGTGATGGTGAAGCACATGGAGACTAAAAGGTCATCTTCCCAGAAAAGAGGTACACATTACAACCAAAAAGATAAAGAGAAAAGATATGAAAAGAATAGAGAAAGATGAAGAAAGAAAATAAATCACATTGAAATAAAAAGAAAACACTCCACGCTCCCATGTCCTACTAGATAATTGTACTTGCGAGAAAAAGAAGAAGAAAAAATTAAACATTTTTCTCTTTATTTATTATTATTATTATTTTTTTAGGGGGCTTTGGAAATAGAACAATTTTGGTGAAGGGGAACCAAACTAGATAAGAAAAAAAACTGATTTCTGTTGGAAAATGATTTGCTTTTTCGCAAGGAAGTGACAAACTTTTTCTATGGAATTCACTAGGGCAAAAATAATAATAATAATAATAATAAATAAATAAATAAACCTAATGAAAAAATCTGTCTCTTTCTTGTTTGGCTCATCTCCATTATGGATTGTAGCTTTTCTTTTAGCATCACCTTCGGGACCTTCCTTTCCAAACCAGCCATTAACTTCCTTGTGTTTGCATATATATGCATGTCTAAATGTGCATTATTTACGTACATAACAAATAAGAAAAAACCAAGGGCAACATGCTCAAACAATCATAATTGATTTGAACTTGAACAGCTAGCTTTTCCTTTCCAATCGTAGATGAAATTTCTTCACTTGTTTACCAGTTACTTCGATAGTGGCTGTGTGTGAAGAGGAAAATAATACATAATTAATAGAGGGGTTAAACAAAAAGAAGAAAAAAATAATAAAAAGCTAATTATTGTATATAATTTTGATGCAATTTACAACAAATCGCACCTTGAAAGGCTCTCTGTAAAAGGCCAAAAAGTACACCACTTTACTCTTAAATATTACCTAATGACTGTTAATTGGAATACCATGTGAGACATTGTTGTAAGGAATTCATTAGGAAGCAGAACTAGTAATAGTGTAGCACCACTTTAACTTTAGAACAAAAAAATAAAGAAAAATTTAATCGTAGCATAAAAATACTTTTACTAATAAATTTTAGGATCATTTAATGTATTGCAGGTAATTAAGAGACTGAATCATGTACTACACACACACACACATATATATATATATATATATTTTGGTAAATATATGTACTACATATATATACCTTATGTATGAGCCGGTTTTTTAACATTTTATTTTGAAGAATAAATACTAGAAATATTTCTTCATATATCCTTTTTGGACAATAGTTTTTTCATATTAAATTGTTGTCTTAATTTATCAAGTTTATACAGGTTACTTTTATATTGACAACCAAAAGAAAAATACAGGTTGCTTTATAGTACGTGTATTAATACAGGCAGCAGGTGTTTCAGAAACGCTTTCCAGCCAAAAGTAATTGCATTAAATAAGACTTTAAATATTTACCCAAAAATAATAATAATAATAATAATAATAATAATAATAATAAGGCTTTAAATTGTTTTATTCATTTCATTTTCTTTTTAGTCTAGAATAAAGATCAACGTTGCTGAGTATGTCGACCATAGCTTCTTTTTTTTTTTTTTTTCAGTTATTATTATTCTTATTATTATTAAAGTAATACACCTTTTGTTTTGATAGTTTTTGCAAAAGTGCTTCTATATTTTCAAAATTATAGGACACCGGTCTCTTATTTTATTTTTGTTTCAGTATCACCCTTATTGTGCACAATTGTTCGAAAATTTTATATGTGAATTATCAGATTCTCATGTGAATTTAAAATTTTATAAAATTGTATAAAAGAATGAGTAATGTTGAAACAAAACTTGACTTATTATACATTCAATTTACATGTTAAAATTCATAAAATTGTGTAGAAATTAAATGGGTCATATTGCAACAAAATTGAAATGTTGTTTATCCTATTTCTAAAAGTGCAAAGAAAATACAAATCTCACAAAATAAAGAGGATGTTATTATGATTTCAACAAAGAAAGAAAAAAAAAGGATGTTCTAGTAACTTTCCATTATTATTATTATGTTTATATAAATCCCGAAATAAATTTAATAAATTGGCTAAGGTTAACAAAAAAAAAAAGGAAAATGAAAAAGAAGAAGGAAAAACTTAATAAATTGGCTACTTTTGCATCAAGTGGTTGCAATCTTTTATTTGAAGGATAAGATAAACTTAAAAAAGAAAAAGAAAAAAAACAGCAAAAACAATCTAAAAAACATTTTCACCAATATAATGTAGACAAGAAGTAGATGGGCAGAACCCAACATCCCATGCCTTGGTTATTGGCCCTCCTGCTGATACAATGATGAACAAGGATGCGTTTGTCTTGAGTAAAAGCTGTTTTTAAGGAGATTGACATGTTGAAAGCATTATTATTCATAGATATCTCTTATATTTATATATGTTTGTCTATGTATTTAATACAACTAAGATGAAAACAAAAACAAAGAAAAGGAGGAGACAACAAAAGAGAGAGAGAGAGAGGGATTGCCATCAACATGACAACCATGAGTAGACACATGGCTTCAATCAGGGCATATAATTCCAAGAGAAAACAATGATATCATATGGTATATATAGGCATAGTAATATTGAATAATAAGAACTAGGGCCCTTTGGGGACAAGACAATTTAAGAATATTTTATATATCTTGTTCCTTAATATATATATATATATATATATATATATATATATATATAGTGATCCCTATAAGTCCCCTTCATTCATATTTCATATCCCTCACACATGTTTCTGAAGATGTGTCTAGTCAAAACCAACATTAGATATAAAGTGAATAAAGGAAGAAATTAATGTATTTACTTGTCCTGCCACATGGGAATAGATATAGAGTACATTTACTAAAATATTATTATTTAGCCAGTTCTATTATTCAATTTTGAATTATTATAGAGATTCATCTTGAAGGAAAATTGTACATATATATATATATATACATATATAATGTTAAAGGAAAACAAATGCTACATAAATAATAACATCGGTGATTCGGAAAACAAAATATTCAATACACAATCAAGCAATACATCGATCTCGCTCTATGATTATGAAGATATCAATGTAAGTTTTCCAAACAAGTCAATTTACACAATATGGCATTCCTTAGACAGCTCTCATAATTGCTCACATGATTATGTTTCGAAATTGGTTAAGTGTAATATAGTTTCCCATTGGTTTCATTGCCCCTTTCAAATTTTTAATTCTATCAGTGCACCCCCTACATTTTGGTAAAAGTTACAAAGAAGTCCTTTCTATTTGTGAAATCTTTTAAGAGTTAACGGAGCAACTCACATGGTATTCAAGAAATTGAAAACCTTCCAAAAAAAGTTATACAAGCAAAATAATTATACAAAAGGCAAAATCCATTCAAAACATAAGTGCGAACTACTTTGTGACTCGGAACAATTTACCCTTCAAGAGTGTTATATTATTACAAAAGTTCGTGACACATTATCAAAGTGATGATGAAATAGTAAGAAAGATAGGAGAGGATATATTCACTATATCTACTTTATAACTTTGAGAGTGCGAAATATTAAGGTTTAATATGAAATTGAATCCACCATTAAATTAAAATATGATGTATTGGTGAAACTATATTTCTAAAATCTGCTTCCCTTTTTCGTTTTTTTCTCTTGATCTTTATAATAAAAGGAAATAGAATAGGCGGGGAAAGGAAGCCAAAAAAATCATCTTCTATGTGATTCTATCCATTTGTTTCATTGATATTTGTAGTTTCTCCCATTAAAACCTAGTGTACGTAAGTTTGTGGTAAACTCTATCTCTAAACTTACCTTATTTGTGATCAATAAAGGTACATCTCATCACCACTAGTTTATATTTTTTTTCTAGTTTGTTAGGATAAGATAATAACAATGAAAGAGATTGATGATTATTGCGAATCCAAATTTTTAGAAATAAAACAAATGTGCATGGCATTGCTTGCATTTACCCATCTTCTTTCACAACAAAAAGATATGCATATGTCCAATCTTCTTTTATTGCACCTATAATTATTCATACAGAGAAAATATTAACCTTTATTGGGCATATATATATATATATATATATATATATATATAGATTTTGCAATTTGTATTTGTGTTAATGTAAGGAATAAACTCACACATAAGTGAATGAGTACGAAAATGACAAGGGAAACTTCTGAAAGAAAGGAGAAAATTCCAAGTAAATAGGGTTTGTTTTCGTGACTAATTGAAGGATTCCAACAGAGGAAACGAACAAGAAGATGGAGGGGGTCCACGCAGACCCCACACGTGCTTGATTCTTACCCGACCAAGAGAAGCCTTGGGCCCACCACCAAACGTGTCCTTCTCCATGATGCTGACAGCTGGACACCAATTCCAATCCCCCCCCTGTTTATATTATGCACACGTGGGTCCCAATTTTCTAAGGAGAGCATTTGACGGCTGCGGTTACATGGAGTGCATCTAGTGGTTTTGTCTTTACGCTGAGGGATGGGACAACACCAGACCTAGTCCTGGGTCACGGTCTTTATCTGCTCCAATTCCCACGGGCGATCTCCATCGCTTCGTCCCCCAGTTTTAAAGTTGGCACAGTGCTCGCTGTTCTAGCTCAGTGTATAAGTGTATTTGGCTTTGAGTCACGCTCAAAGCATTCGTTGACACTGAACTTTGGTACGAGTTGCACAGAGTCACAGTGATTAATTGGTTTTTTTTATTAGGTCTCCCGACAATTATGCTCCTTCAATTATTCCAATATGTGGAAGACTAAATGTAATTAAGTTTGTATATATATATATATATATATATAACACTCTGATTCTTATATTTATTCCTTTTCTTAATTTTTCATCATAATTCGTTAAATTTTATAATTTAAATATTATTATTCTATATTCAGATTGAAAAAATTCGATATAGTGGTATTGATATCTTGATCAATCTCCCATTTGATTTTGATTTTGAAATATAAAAATAGTTTTCATCATAATTTGTGCAATTACCCAGCATCAGCAATATAATGCAAGATGTTTACCAACTTTATTTACCAAATGAGGTGGCAATCCATGTTTTGTTATTCAATTAATTAATTTATATGTAATTTTCTTTACTTTAACATTATGTTTAGTTTGAAGGAGGGAAAGGGAAGGAAAATAAAAGAATAGAATTTGTTAAAATTATTGTTTGAATTGAACAACTTTACATAAACCTCTTTCCTGCATATAAGGATTAAGGTTGGGATATAAAAATTAATAAAATTTCTAATACAATATGAGTGAGGATAAGTTTAAAATATTAAAAATTTCATTAAAGTTATAAGTTTGAAATATTAAAATTTTTATTATTTTAAAATTGGATAGAAACGGATTGTATCAAAATAGCTTATATCAATTTTCTCATTTTTCTTTGATTTTCTTTCCTCATGTTTTATCAAACCAAACATAATGTAAAAGTTTGTTTTTTTATAAATCTAAGGTATAATAATAGTCAGCATCATTTAATAAATATGTTGGTAAAATGATAAAATCTCTAGATGGCTGTGGCACTATTAAATCAGAGATGCTTACTTGGCTCGTGCTGAACCATTGGGTAGTTGATAATTAATTTTTGAAATTAAAGTATAAGCATTTAAATTATAGTGTTATTTGATGGAAGGTAATCTGATAAATTTTTTATTTTATTTTTGATTTAAATCTACCAGGCAAAACAAAGGAAACAAATATAAAAGAAGAAGAAGGGGGAGTGAAAATTATTTAATAATAGCTTTAAGTAAATGAAAGAGAGGCTTTTAATTTTTTTACAGGACACTTCAAATATTCCCAAGGCGGACCCTATATATATATATATATATATATATATATATATATATATATATATATATATATATATATATATAATATGACTGCGTATAAGGTACGTCTAGGCGAGTTTCCTTTGAGCTTCCAGTATGTCATAATAGGACTCACATATAAAATTGTCTGCATGCATGCTTATGTAATCATTTTTCAGCTGCATGAATTTCCCTGCTTCAGAAATTGTTCTGAAATGAAGTAAATAATGGGTTTCATTTTGGCATTTTCCGGTAGCCTTACTAGACGATGAGATATATGTATGATTACCTGACTTATTCAGGCTTTTTTACCAAGTCCAGAAGAGTATTCAAATACTGCATCACATACACACACGCACACACACATATATATATATATATATATATATATATATATATAGGAAATGTTATAAACCCCAATAGATGGGGATGTTATAGAGTCCATCTGTAGGGTTTTCTAATTTAATTTTTAATTTTTTTTTACTTTTTTGTTTGCATCTAATATATTTTTAAATTTTTAAAAGCTACTTCAATATTAAAAATTTTATTCATTTGAAATTTTAAAAAGCTAAATTGGCATTTTACATATTAATTTAGCTTTAATTCTTAAGTTGACAAAAACTATATTAATTTTCATATTTTATTTGTTATTTTTATTTCTATAATAAATTTAAAACTATATTAAATGCCAAATAAAAAAAATTAAATTAAGCTGAAAACCCCAGATGGGCTGCATAACATCTCCACCTGTTGGAGTTGATAACATTTCTCTCTCTCTCTCTATATGTATATATATATATATATATATATATATATATAAAGGTCCATCTTTAAATGTTACGTACTGGTAGTCCTCTCCAACTTAGTTTATTGCAACGACAAATGACTGTTCATTTGAATTTTGTAGAGTGCTCAATGTTCCATTATTAAGTGGGACAAAATATAAATTGAATCTTAGTAAATATATATATACATACATATATTTTTGTGCATGTGTGTCTATATATAAACAGAGTACAGGATGATAATTTCACGTAACCATCATCATAATGCAACAGCATATAATAAAACAAGTAAATGACATTATCGACAATAATAGTGATGATTCTGTAGGACAAATTAATTATAATAAGGTTGCCATTCTATATATATATCTCATCTCTATGTTACCCTTTTATGATCAACTATAGTAAAAAGCTTGAATATTACATGTTTTCAATGAATATGTTATGTATCAAGTGCACTTCAAAAAATAAAAATAAAAATTGATATATAGTAAGTGGAACTGCTGTAGTACTCTACATAATCACAAAAAGCGAATATTAATATGAATTTTTTTTTTATAGCTTGTTGAAGTTTGGTAATCAAAGTTATAATTAAATTTATTTAGAGAGAATATTCAATGGATTTGAGATCATGTAGGTCGATACATGCATGCTTGGTGCATTAAAATAATTTCCTGTTTATAGATGAAGGCTTGTTTAATTAAGACTACAACTGATGATTATGATGAATTCATTGAAGTAAAAGTATAAATATGTGTAGGACGTTCAAGTTTGGAGTTTCATCATAGAATGTTAAGTATTCTAAGCCTCAATATCTGATCTAAAGTAGAGTCATATGGATGCACAAGATGAACCGCAACGAGAAAATGAATTTCAATATATATATATATGTATAAAAATATTCTTCTTAATTATAATCATAGGCAAAAAAATAAAATAAAAGCATATATTATTCTTTATCTTTTTTATTTTTTATATTGATTCGTATGAATTGATAAATTTACCTTTATTATAACTCATATAAACTGAACTATTTAGTCTAAAATAAAAATTCTCTATATTCGTATATATATTAAATGAGGCAAAAAAATAATAATAATATAGTTGTTTGCAGCTACATTGGTCAATTCTAGCATTACTTTAATATCACAGTGTTAACAACCTATTTTATATGTACCAAATCAAAACGGTGATGTATAATTGGGCTTTAATGTATATAAATATATAGAGATCATTTATTCACGTGCAATTCTCTTTTAGTTAATTTGTCGGCCTCTCCCCACACGAAGCTGCCTCTCCCTCCCCCTTTTGTTGTTTTTCTTTAATCGTAAACAACTAGTACAAAGGCTTATATATAGTAGTGGCATATATCTAATCCTTTTCATGCATTAAATTCATTGCGTACTAGCTCGCTACCACTGTTTTTATTTATCCCCAAAAAAAAACAAGTATTTTTAAAATTTTTGTTTTCTAAACCAAAAATATGAAAAACGACGTTGATGGCGCTCATAGTTGGCTCTGTGACAGCACTAGATAATGTAAGTACTACCTTTTCTTTTTTTTTAAGCTACCAAAGTTCCAAAATGCTGTGGTCCTTAATGTTATTGGGACTGAATTGAAACAAAAATTAAAAAGCGTGGGGATCAACTGCAATTTGGAAAAATATAAGGGAAAATCTGCAAAAAAAAAAAAAAAAGTGTTGGTATATGCATGAATGTACATGTAGGCGGGTATCTATACTTAAATGGGGCAATAAAGATGATAATAAAAAAGAAATGGGAAAAGGTAGCGTGATGCAATGATATCAGAACGAGGGGTAAAAATGAACTTTAATAGGAAAGTAGTTTTCTGAAGAAAGATGGGGCAATAAAGCAAAGTTTAAAGGTTACTGATCATCTCTGCGTCTGCCTTATATATATATATATATATAGATAGATAGACACACGAGTATATGTTTGTGTGTGTGTGTGTGTGTGTTTGTATGAAAATATGAAGTGATGTTGATATGAGACTCTTAAAGTAATATAAAGTTTTAATCAAAGTTCTTAATTTCTTACACATGGACCAGACTTTACCATTTTTTTCAATTTGAGTGGTTGAATCAACAGCGTTGTTCTTAAAAACCTTACCTTGCACATGACATGAGTGAGACCGACAATATTTGTATGTATAATGTATGAGGGTAGAACACACAATTCGTGCATGGGCCAGAGTAAAAATGAAAAAGGAAGAACTATAGATAATTGTATTATCCTTTTTATACATATATAATATTTTGACACATATACATTACATATTATAATATAAGTAAACATTACGTGTTATATATATATATATATATATATATATATATATATATGAGCTGTTTTTAAATCTTATGTATTTACGTTTCTATCTTACTTAATTATATAGTATGTGATTATAATTCAATATATATAAGTTACGTAATTTAAAAAATTACTTATATATATATATAAAAAGCTGATATTTTTTAATATATAATTTTATATATTCTGAATTACAGTAAAAATAAAATTGATCAATCTAATAAAAAAGAAAAAATAATGAATATTATGTAATTAATTTTTTTTTTTGCCTTTGCTTAATATTGTGAAGCTGTGCAATTAAAGTGGACATTTCAATACATATATACATGTTTATACGATACGACTCTCAAAGTTATCCCACAGGGTGTCGGTAATTCCTGAAACACTCGCACGTGTGAGTTTATTTGCTGTCTCCGTCACTTTTTTGGTTGAAAGATTTTTTTGGGGATGGATTAATTAATATAAAAGCTCTATAAATTACGTTTTTTTTTTTTTTTTTTATGAATAAAGCTTTATCCATTACGTACTCGTATATAAAGTGAGTATGTTGTGTCATCATCACATTTAATTTATGTCTACCTATAGACATATACCTATACACACACACATATATATATATATATATATATATGTCATTATTTTATTAATTAATTTCGCTAATCTCTTAATGTGTTTTCCTCCTCCATCTTTTTTTTTTTTTTTTTCTGATTATCTATCCTTCTGCTTTAGATCAATTGTGGGATTAGATAGATAATGTGTGTGAAAATATTTTTAACAAATTATATTATTAATATATATACACACACTATCCATGATATGAAAGTATATACATGTGTACGTAAATATTGAAGACTACCTCTTAAATAAAAAAATGAGAGTTTTACTATTTAATAATAATAATAATAATAATAATAATAATAAGAAGGCATGCAATTATAAAAGAAAATGAAATGAATATAAGACAAAAAATAAAAAATAAAAATTTGGGCTTTATCTGTTGCTCGTGTAGCTGGGCTTTCCATGCCTGGACAGCTTTAGTTGATGTTGTTTTACTCAGTACTTTTTCTTCCTATTTATTATTATTATATTATAATTTTTTTTTTCCTCTCCTTCTTTATACTAGAAGAAAAGCCAAAAAAAAGAAGAAAAGCAAAAGCAAAATTTATTAATTAAGAAAAAACTTTCATACTATGTTTCAACACATATATATTAGAAAACAATTCTTCTTAACATGTTTAAATTTATAAAATTAACACTATAGACACTGACTTGACGTGGTTGTATTTTATGGGCTTATTTTGGATTTATTTATCTCTTATTAAAATTTTGCTAATTTGTAATCCATTAATAATTAGTAGAGTTGCAAAAGTTGATAAACAAAATTTTTGCCAAAAAAAATCTGTATCAGTGGTACACTCAAATTTAGCTTTTGCTGAAAAAAATAATTTGTGGTAGCTTATGAAATCTTGTCTATAATGATGTAATATATTAAAGGGAAAATTAAAACAGCGATATATATATATATATATACACATCAATAAATATAATATGAAAATTAAGCATTTTTTTTTTGCACCAAATGACCCATGAACTTTACCTTAATGTTTGCACTTTGCCCTCTCAAATGTTTTTTTTTCCTAAATTTCATAATAAACATTAACGATATTATAAATTCATACCGTAGCTATAATGATTATGAAATTCAAGGGATATGATACCAAAAAAAATTGAAGGAAAAATATAACATTGGGGAAAGTAGAGGTAGTATATATTAGTACAAAAAATTCCAAAAATTGATAGATTTGAAGGGGTTATAAATACATACATACATATATATATATATATATATAAAAGAAATAGAAGAGGGATAATATTACCAAAAAAAATAGAAGAGGGATAAGGGCATCAGAGAATAGTGTGGTAAGGGACCCATTAGCTCTGCTACCCATCATGAAATTATTAGGCGACAGAGATACCATTATTCATCCAACATTCATACCCTCTCCATATTCTTATATCTATGTGATTATAATATTTTGATTTACAATTATTTACACACTACACTCCTATGTATTTAGATAGTTTATATATGAAAATATAGGTATATAAAATATATAATAATTGGTCTATACTTTTGACCCATTTTAAACATGATTTCCAAAAGACTGCATCCCATTTCTTCTTCTTTATTCTTTTTATTTAATCAGATCTATTATTTAATACCAAAAACATATAGTGGCCAAATCTCTAACATTCTTGGTATGTACGTATTTATTATTTATAATATTAATCTATCTTTGATCTCCTACCCACCTGTCTAATCTTTGTTGATATTCTTTTATACAATTTTTCTTTTTTTCCAAGAAGTATTATTTAATTAAGAATCCTACCAAATAAACTTATCAAGCAAATTTGCTGATGTTCTCAAATAAATGTGACCTTCTAAATTTGTTTTCAAAGCAATGCATATCTTTTTTCCTCGACACAGATCTTAATTGTCATGTCATCACTTTTTTTAAAAAATAAATAAATGAAAATTGTATATAAATATTTAATCGTTGAAAAGTTAATTATTGGGCAAATTACATTAGCCAATACTTATAGTTGGTCTACTTGTTGAAGATGATCCATATTTTTTGTATTTTAGATATTATAATTACATTGCGTTATATACTAAGAAACTATTGGGTAAATTACAAAAAAAAAATAATACTTGTTTTCAATGGCAAAATGATTCTTCTAACATTTGCAACAAACGAATTAACCTATATTATATTGGTAGTTTTGTCTGATTGAAATCTTCTTAAATTTATTTTTTCAATTAAGGGTTTTAAATTTTAATTTGTTTTGATTGAGGACAAATAGTTTTAAATTTGTTTCAATTAAAATTCTATATCATTAGAATTTGACGGTGTGAATAGAGATGACGGCAGAGGATGGTGGAAGAGAGAATAGCGAAGGAAGAGTGACTAAAATGACATTATTTTAGCGTCCCACAGCCGGTTTAAAACACATAGGAGATCTTCTCTATTGGGTTTGTCCAAATTAAATACATATAGAGTTTTGCCAAAATTTAAAATTTTTAATATTTTTTCCTCTCTAATATGAAAAATGAGGGAAAATACAGCCCACATAGTGGAGGAAAAACAAAAAGGCCTTTAATTTTTCCTTCCTTTCCTCAAATTCAATTTTGAAACTGTAAAATAAACCTTTCTATTTCGCTTCCATATGTACAGAGCAAAAAATAAGGGCTAGACTGAAAAGCAAAGCAAAGCAAAGCAAAGCAAAGGTTCTTCCATTTCCTTTTCACTTTTATTTATCCAAACTCAAAACAGAGATCCTTCCAATACCCCTTTTTCCTTTTTCATATTTTTCTCTCTTTTTTTCTTTTTCAAATTTAGTAATCAGACATAGATTGAAATAGCTATTACATAAAACAAAAATCTCTTTCTATTCATATGTATGCGTGTCTGTATATATATACATATAAATATATATACATATATCTGTATATTCATGAAAATTATTTGAAGTCTTTGTGCAACCTAACATGCCATCATTTCCATTTGTTCAATCAAAAGCACATAATTATTAATTCCAGAAGCTTTTTTGTTTATTTATTTATTTAGTCTTTTGGTTGTCTTATATATATATATATATAAATATATATTTATATTGAATAATGATCTTCTTGTAACTAGTTGTGTAAAGCAGTTTCCACTGCACTGGGCCACATATAACACCGCTGAAATGAGTCTCAAGCCACCTGACCCCATCTCTCTCAACCCTTTAATTAATTTTCATCTTTAAATTATTAATACTTAGTCCTATATAAGAGAGAGAAAGAGAAAAAAGAAAGAGAGAGAGAGTGTGTGAAAGAGAGAGTGATGGATGTCTGCGGCTTTGTGCATAATATACATAGAATAAGTAATAATAATAATAATAATGATAAAACAAGAAAATAAAAAATAAAAAGTAAAGCAAACCAAAGCAGCTTAAGCTGCATTAAATATTAATTACTTATTGATTTGTATAGTGAAGAAGGAATGAGAGATGATGGGATTCAGATTCTCAAAACACATGCAGCTTCCAAACTGAATGTACTTTGTAATCATCTTGCCCAAGTGTTTTCGATCCCGAATCTAATCATACTTTGTTATATATAATTTAATTAATAAAACTATATATATATATATATAATACATTAGTATATATATATATATATATATATAATTAATATGGTAGAGACTAGGGATCAATCTCTTTTCTTTTTGGTGTCTTTCTATTGGACAAAACAAGCTAGCTAGTTCTAGGGTTTAGCAGCTACATGATCATGGGTGTGATTATATATTTTATATTAAATGTGTTAGTGTTCCAAAACTGGTACTTGTTAGCTTTCATTTTAATTAATCTAAATATAGACAAGGGTTTGCAAGAGAGAGGTGGTGAAAATTATGGGACTGGGTCCCACCAAATTTTATAAAAATTTTAATTTTGGGCCCGGCAACCACCAAACAGGAGGCCACATTTCTGGTGTCTAACTTCTCTCCCTTTTCTAATTAGATTCTTTTGTCACTGCGAGAGAGATGGTACAATGATGCTCCCATGCATCACATCTTCACCTTATCACTTTATATTATATATATATATATATGAGCTTCCCTCAGATTATATATATTAATTTTTCTAATTTTTTCAACAAATTCCTATAATGCAAAAACTTTGAAAACTATAATGTAAAAACTTTGAAAACCATATGGTTTTTAATTAAAGCTTTCTAGTTTGGTAAGGTTTTGCATATATATATATATATATATATATTTCACACTATTATTGGGACAAATAAGTTTCATATCTATATTTTGTTAAAGACTAATAATGCTACGTACAAAGAATCAAAATAATTTTTCGATCAACAATTTTGTCGTAATGTGGGCATCGACATTCTTGGCACATCATTATTGAGGAGCCAAGTGTGAATGCCTGTGAAAGAAAAAAAATTATATGGCGGCCTCTGAAAACAAAATTTTTATGACTAAGAAAATTGTTCTTGATGAATATTTGTGGAAGAAAATGAAAATTAAAGAGAGCTACATATTGTTTTCATGTTAGATATATAGGTAGGTATTTCAAAATGAAATATTATGAGGTAAGTAGCTAGTTGATGATCAATTATATGTCTCTATGCAGGTGCATATATGCATCTGTTTCTTTCTTTATTTTATTTTATTTTATTTTTTCAATTTGCTTTTAGTTATATATCATCACAATTTTACATCAACAGGTCTAATTCATGGTGGTTACATGATACAACCTTTAACCCTAGCTTGAAAACATAATCATTTAGAAATCTTTGGCAAAACTCTGCTCTTGATCTCTCTAAACTCTTTGATAAAACCATCATTTTCTTATAAGGAAAATCCAGTTAATCATAGATGTGAGCCATCCATTCCAATAGCGACAGCGCTACATTAACGTCATCAAATAATGCAAAATTAAAGCAGTTTTAGAAAGTGAAACATATATGATTATGCTTATAATTGTATAAGTTTTACATATATAGCTGGTGTGGTAGGAATTTAACTATTTAATTAATTTCCAACTAATAGCTAGAAAACAAAAATATATTGAATAACTTGATAAATGGAGACATATGAAGATATATATATTTATATTGAATTTAATTGGATAATTGTAAGTGAAGGTGCTAGCTAGCTAGATATTATTTAGATGGTAAAGTCTCTTGGTTGTCAAGCCAAACACTTGGGGTTTAAATACAACTTTCATCACCTTATCAAGATGATTCAAGATATTTCTTTTTTAAGTAGGGTAGGTTTAGATATTGGATTATATATATATATATATATATATATAAGGAAGAAAAAAAGAAAAAAAAAAGATGTTACCTAGTGGTCATTTGATAACAATTTTTTTTTTTTGGGTCTTGGTTTGTATTCTTTTTTCCTTAGAAAAAATAGTTAGTTTCACTTTGTTGATTTTAATTGGTAATTTTTATAACCATTTTTATAAAATTTTTAGTTTTAAGAACCATTCTTTTAGTAACATATACTATCTTTCTTTCTCATATTTTATTTATAAAGAAAAGAAATATTAAATCTAATAAACAACTATTAGCAAACAGGCTTTCCTCATTTTACCATTTTTAAATAATAATTTGAAAAAAAAAAACGTTATCATATTATAATAATTAAATTAGTAATTAGGATTGCTGTAAGACTTTCAACACCTTTTGAATGCAAATATCCGTTATTATTAAATTAGTCTTAATTGATTAATGTTTTCAGAATGTTAATTAATAATGAGCAATTAATGTAGTTTGTAGCTTATTTGTCTTTTCCTTTTGTTCTTATACTATATATGATGCCAAAATACTATATTTGTTATTTAAGGTACGAATGTTGGTTTAATCATATATATATATATATATATATATAGAATTTCTCATTGTATTTTTTAATTAAAGCTATATTGAAATTTTTTATTTTCTTATAAGTATACAAATTTTACTTGAAATTATTATAGAACTTTATCTTTCAAGGGATAAAAAATATAAATACTCAAAATTCGTGTTTACTTGAAAAACGAATTTAGGCTGATAAAAGAAACAAGAACTCGGTGGATTCATATATATATATATATATATATAACAGAAAAACATATAATAATATTAATGATAATAATAAAGAAATTATATCAAAAAAATAATAGTAAAGAAATAAAAGAGAAGAAAATACTCAAAAGAGGCACTTTCCATGAATATTACAGGTTGGAGAAATATAAAAATCAATCAATTAACTAGAGGAGTAAACATTGAATTTGAGAAATTTCCAGTAAACTTCTTGAATCATAATATAATAAATACAATTCCAAGTAATTTACAGAGGTCCAACATATATAATCATGATTAATATTCTACAATTTCAAATATATAATAACCTCAAAATTCTGTAAGTTGCAATTCAAAATCATGAAGTTAACTTGATGTATATACATGGATATTAATTATTTGAGGCCCTTTAATTTAGAGTGATTTCAAAGGAGACTCACTAATATATCTGTCAATTGTTGGGTGTATTTAGATTTTAAAGTCTCAAAATTTTCAACATATTTATATGCTTAATTAACTAGTTCAAATATTAAGTCCAACTCAAAAACTGCAAATCCCAACCATATTAAATTTAAAAATTTCCCGAAACCTTCCCTTTTACATATTTAAATAAAAAATATATATTATATATAAAATATATATATATATAGAAAGAGAGAGAGAGGTGACATAAGAATAAACTCTGGAAAACTGCCAAATTTATCCACTAAAGACAACGCTGCCAATTTTAACTCTTCACTGTATTGCTGATGCACTAAGCTCACCAAAAAGTAAGCATCTTTGCGCACAGAGAGAATTATGATTTCATTGACTACTATACCCTTGAAGGTGACTTTACATCCTCACCAGCACCTTTATAAAAGCTGCTTCAATCTATTAAAATCAGAGTATCTGGACATTTATGACCCAAGGGTACTTTCGTCAATTTCTGACCCCCAAACCCCTCATTGTGGTACACATGAATACTGTATAAGATATGAAAATGGAGGTCTAGAGTAACTCAAAAAATAATAATTTCTTTTTTTAAAAAAATAAAAATAAAAATAAAAGAAGCTTACGTGTCTAATTTTGAGCTTTAATTGGCCTTGTTGGATTAATGCATGCAAATGAATAAAAGAAATAAAAATAAAAAATTACTGTGTGAAATATAATTATGATTGTATTTCTTTTTTCTTTAGGGGGATTTTTTTTTTCTCCATATGGAGCCCATTTGCTGGTTTGTGGGATCAAGTTTCGAGCTTTGTGATTGGCTCTCTTACTCTCTTTCTCTTTCTCTCTTGAAGATGTTTATTTAGGACAGAGAGAGAGAGAGACAGTGTCAAAAACAGATATAGCTGAAGAAGATGAGGGTTGGAAGCGAAAGAAATTACAAAAGAAATGAAAAGAAAGGAAGAGAGAAAGCTGGCTGAAAAAAGCTGAGACTTCCAAAAGATAATAAATAAACAAAGAAAGCTGTGAGACTGAGAAGCGAAACCGAAAGAAAGAAAGACACCCTTTTCTTTCCCTCCCCCTCCCCCCCTCTTCCTCTCTCTCTCTCTCTCCCCTACCCTCTTTGTCAATCTTTTTAATTACAGAGATCGCTTTGCTCCTCTTTACTTATTATAGCGTACTTCTTATATTGTGTTTGTATAGCTAGAAAATATTAGTTTCTCATACTTTCTTATTCCAATTCACCCATGTTAGCCAACAACCCTTCCTCTACTTCTCTTCCTTCTTCTGAGCCCTTTTCTTGTTTAGAAAATGGAAATACCAACAAAAGGAAACGAAGGCCAGCAGGCACTCCAGGTATGTATATATATTATTTGTATGATACTTCTGATAAATATATATATCTATATATATATATATATATGATTGCTGAATTTGTTATATGATATATATATATTTATAGATCCGGATGCGGAGGTTGTTTCTCTATCACCAAAAACACTACTGGAATCGGATCGTTACGTGTGTGAGATCTGCAACCAAGGGTTTCAGAGAGACCAGAACCTACAGATGCACCGAAGAAGGCACAAGGTACCATGGAAGCTGTTGAAGAGAGAGACACCGGTGGTGAGGAAGAGGGTTTTCGTGTGTCCGGAGCCGACTTGTCTACACCATGATCCATGTCATGCTCTTGGTGATCTTGTTGGGATTAAGAAACATTTCAGAAGGAAACACAGCAATCACAAGCAATGGGTTTGTGAGAAATGCTCTAAAGGCTACGCTGTTCAATCGGATTACAAAGCACATCTCAAAACTTGTGGTACCAGAGGACATTCTTGTGACTGTGGAAGAGTTTTCTCAAGGTTATTATAAATAATTCTTATTTTTTCTTCTCTCAAATTAACTATTTTATTTAGCATTTCCAAGAGAATTTATATATAGTATAATATAATATATTATACATATAGATCTATATATATATATATATATATATATGTTTGATTTTTGAAAGTGTGGGAAAAGGGAAAGAGATTTGCTTTACAGAAATTCAAACCTATATATAAATTTTAATACGGGAAGCACATTTGGGGTTATAATGGGTTTTGACTTGTAAAGGGAAAAGAAAAGAGAAGCAAAAAGATGAAAGAAGAAGAAAATATAAAAGGTTTTTGGTGGTGGTTTTGACTGACGGGAACCTTAATCCCAATTTTTCTTTTCTTTTTTTCTTTTTTTAAAGGAAAATAATTAACTCCTCTTTTTATTTTTATTTTATTTTTTTATTTTTTGAAAACAGTTGAACACATTTCCCAAAATCAGTTTTCGTTATTTGTCATAGGAGAGATGTTTGTTTTTTCGATTTTCTTTTGGAATCCCAAGACCTAAAACCCAGCTATAATAGTAATCACCTTCACTAACACTTATATATATACTATAACCACATTGTGTGTGTGTGTATATATATATATATATATATATTTGCGCAGGTTAGATTTGGAATATCTATGTATTGGTTAACATTATTTTTATTCCCATATTTAATTCATATTTCAATTCTCCTTCTCTACCATTTCAAACCTCAGTCAACTTTAATTCAAAAAACCATCAATTATTTTCCCTTTTTAATCTTTAATAATTATGTATATGTATATGTATATATATATATATATATATATATATATACTTTCCATGCCATGTTTCTAAAAACCCATCTTCATCATCAACAAAAGTACACCAAAAGATCCACCAAATTTGTTCAAGATTTTCTTGTTTGTGATATATTACAAATTAAGGCAAACGTGTGTTGAGAATGTTTCTGATTCTTTTCTTACAAAATATTGTAGGGTTGAGAGCTTCATTGAACACCAAGATGCTTGCAATCTAGGTCGCCTTCGATCCGAATCACAAGTACTTCATCAACCAGCTTGTTTGTCGAGAACAGCCTCGAGTCCAAGCCCATCCAGTGACACAAATTTCAGTACCGCAGCAGTTCCCAATTGGCCTGCAACTTTGGTAATGCCAAAGCCATCAGAAACTAGTCCATTATTGAGAGTAAATTCATCAAAAAGCCAACGTTACCATCATCACAACTTAGAACTTCAGCTCTCGACAACTACCACATCCAATAATCCAATCGAAATCATCTCGCTTTCTCCAAAGGGAGATGACAATCACTCTACCCAGTTGCAGCTCTCAATTGGGTCCTCGGATTTCGGCAGCGACAAAAATGAATTATCCAACATCATGAACCGAAACTCTCCTAGAGATCAGAGCAGTACTACTAATACAAATGATCAGACTGTTGTTGCTTCAACGACGAGGCTTAAAGAAGAAGCTAGAGAGCAGCTGAGGCTTGCAATGGTGGAGAAGAGCTACGCAGAAGAGGCTCGACAACAGGCGAAACGACAGATCCAGCTGGCAGAGCAAGAGTTCGCGAATGCAAAGAGAATCAGACAACAAGCTCAAGCTGAATTGGATAAAGCACAGTCTTTGAAAGAGCATGCCATTAAGCAAATCAACTCCACAATTCTTCAAGTCACTTGCCAAGCTTGCAAGCAACAGTTCCAAGCAAGAACAACTATTGCCACTAGTTACAATGTTTCGTCGTCCGCCGCCGCGGCGGTAAACAAGGAAGGTGATGAACTATTACAGAATGATTATAATATTCGAAGAAGAACAGATCTTGTTGCAAAATCCTCTTAACCCCCATAATAGGTTTTCCACTCTATATTTTCCCATCTTTATATTTTTTAACTTTTTTTTTTCTTTTTATATAACATATGGGTATTGTGAGAATATAATGATGATCATATTAGGTTCAGTAGATTCGATGATCGATCTGAGAGTGTTGTATCCTTGCAACTTGGTGTGATGTTTATTTGTTGATTAATTTGGTAAATTATGAAATGAAAAAAACTATGATAATGGGTTTTTTTTTTTTTCTCTTCCTTTTTTTATGTTTAATCATTTAGCATATATATATATATATATATATATATATCTGCATGAAGCATAATTTTCCATTTACGTAATCACATTAAAAGAATTGCATATAACTATATATTTCATGGAAGCAGGAACTAGCTAGCTAACTAGGTTTTCATTTTTGCTTGCTTTTTTTTTTTTTTTTTGGTAGGTTTTAGATTTTCTATTTGGACTATATGTTTGTTGCCCATGAAAGTCATAATGGAGGGGACGTTTCCCCGAGCATTAAAGAATAATGCTGACCAATATTTATGACCAGTAACCTATACTTACACACACATATATATAGAAAGAGATTTTTCAAAACAAAGGAAGAGAGAGAGAGATGATCAGGTAGTCCTTTGAGTCACTGCTGCTGGTATTTTTTCTGGTCAATAATTAAAAATAAATGTGAATGAAAAGCACACGCCATGTTTTTCAGTGCCACTGTTGTAAGGAGGGGTTAAATGACAGACTCAGTCGTCCCTCTCAACGTGCCCCAAAATCACACAGACACATACAAAACCCCATTCATGATCATCACCTTCATTTTATTTTTTATTTTTCTTCTCTCTCTCTCTCTCTCTTTCTTTCGCATGCATAAGAATCAGAGCCATGACAGTGCGTGACAGAGGAAGCACAGCATCTTTCCAAATATGCAGAGACCATTCAAAGCTTTTTAGTTTTTAGTGTGTTTGAAAGGAAATGACTTTTGTCTGTGTTTTTTTTTTTTGTGTGTTGGCAACGTAAACCCAAAAATTAAATGAGCTCAGAACTGCTTGTGCTTGCTGTTTCATCTTACATTACATATGACTTTGTGAGAAACAAAAACAAAAGGCCAAAAATCCAACGTTCTCTCAAGCTCAGGAACCATCTCAGCAGTAATTTTGTTTTTTCTTTTACCTCACTATCATTATTTTTATTTTTATTTTTTACATTTTCACGATTGTTATGCTATAAATTGTCTATTTTGGCCTTACAAGTTAAAAGTCAATTTACAATCATTAGTGACCATTCTATAGATTAATTACAACTTGTTATAATCCAAGACATTGGTGCAAAAAGCTTCTCTTTTTTTTTTTTTGTTGGTTTATATATATAAATGTATATATATATATGCATAATTCTTTATGGGCCGTCCCATTTCCGAGAATTAACTTCAGCCAAACCCCACCACAAACCAAAGTTAATTAAAGGAGTGAGTATCGGCTTTTGCTTTTATGGACCTGATTGTGCATTCAATGTCAAGGGCCTTTCAGCCAAAATTGCAATTGATGAGTATATTGGACCATGCAGAGAGAAAATGGATTTTTGGAATGGGATTCTTAGTATAAGTCCAATGCTGTGTGTATAAATGTACATGTATAGTTCCGTATGGACATTTTAATGGTAGAAAATTACTTAATTCATTATTTTTGGCAAAAATAGCAACAACATTAAATACATTATTATTAGAAATAATTCTTATTGGATACAGTTTTATTTGTATAAATAAAATAGAAACAATAGAATATATATAAATTGTCCAACCCCATTCAAAAAAATAAAAATGAAAGACCAATTAGGGAATTGGGTTAATTTCAATAAATATAATATATAAGTAAGTTTGAAATCAAATTAGGGCACCAAATTAAGATGATGATCATTTGAAGAAACCTCTAGTAGCTTCACGTTTATTGATGGACGAAAACACTGAAACCATGGTCATGCAGAGGCATCCCAGAAGCAGAAGTGAAGTGACAAAAATACCCTTATTGAAGAAATCTTGGCCCTTAGATCTTGCCTCTGATAAATCACAGTCTCCCAGTGCTTCCAAGGCATCAAACACCTGATTGATGAACCTCTTGAATTCCAAACTCATCCCATAACCAGCTCCCACACCGGAGGCTAGTATCAAGCTCATTATCTGCGTGCAATAATCAATTAATTAGTTATTATAAGTTCAATATATATATATATATATATATATTTCACACACTATATTATATATGATCATCATTGTGGACGGACGTACACACACACACACACACACACACATATATATATATATAACTAAAATTACACTTGAACCCTCTATTCTGCAAGTTCTCATAAATGGCTTCATGTTTTTCAGAATTATAGAAAAAACTACCTTACATTTTTATTTTTTTAATTTGTTGCAATTACAATCTTTTTGTACACAATTTTTTATACTTTTAACTGGTAAATTATCACATTTCTGGATGAAATTGATCAACTAATTTACAATCAACAGTTGTTCGTCTTCATAAATTTAATTTACATATAAAACAAAATTACAAGCAATTATGTGAAACAAAAAAAAAAAAAACGAGTGACATTGGATGGGATGTTTCTGTAATTTCCAGAAATACAAAGCTATATTAAAAAACTTTCAAAATACAAAAGGGTTTTGGTGCAATTTTTTAATACAGATAGGCTTAATCTAACCCATGTTAATTGCTAAGTTATAAAGCATTACGTAATTATAGCTCATAATAGCTTAGCAAAAGTTAGATTTGGAGCGGTAATTAAGAATTATCCTATGATCTTCTTTCTTTTCTTCCTTTTTTCTTTTTTTTCATCAAACCACTTTGCGATTTAACCCTATTATCAGTAGACCACAACTCTTATTACCAAAATATATATGTGTTTATAAATATTACTTGAAGTTTATTAACAAATTTACATTAGTATGAAATTTTCCAAAATAATTTCATTACTGCATTTAGTATTTAGTTTTGTTGGTATGCAAGATGATTTATGCATGCATGTATAATACCTAAAATAGCTAGTCATATATCGAGACCCCAAAAATATAATAAAAATAATTAAATAAATTTACTTCTGAATCTTAAGGTTTGGGGCTGGCACATTCACGTATGTACCTTGTTCTTCATCTTCTTAATTTTATTCATATATATATATATATATATTTTCCATTATGTGATTGAGCTAATTATTAAACTTTTATTTATTTGAATATTTTGGTAGATGAAATATGTACCTCGTCGGCGTAGAAGTCAAATTGTGGCAAGCGCTCGTGGCGTATCAATCTCTTTTCTGTGCAGGCATAATATATATCAAATGTAAGCTGTACTATCGAATAGGCTGCTCCAAGTACTGCTGTGGCAAGCACAAACCTGCATGAAATTTTTTTTTTTTTTTTTTTTAAATCATATTTATTATTAACATGATATCAAAGTGACCAACCTAGCTATAATATAATTAAGTTAGAATTTCATGAATTTGGTATTGAAATTTTGGCATGATATCATAAATTTTAGTTTATCATTAAAATTAATAGTTCCACACACGAAAACCTAAATGGTGGGTTGTTAAGGAAAAAAATCAAAAAGAAAAGAAAAAAAGTTGTCACAATTCATGTATTGAAGATGTTTATAAATAATTCATGAAAAGCCCAAATTAGATTATGGAATAAAATTAAGCACTTTACCAGTAGGCATGGAAATCTTTGAAAGATGTTTTGGTACCATCACTAAGAGTGGAGTTGTTGAGAACAAGCAGTACCACAGAAGCAATTAAGGACAAGATATCAATGATCCTCAACACAAGAGTTGTGTATGCTACAACTTTGGTGTCCATCTCTGAAACTGTTAGCTTTTTGAGTACCAAATTGATCTCTGTATAACAAGAAACTCTTTCTTATAGAGGACCAAAATATACATACATACATATATATATATATATACATATACATACATATATACATATATTTATATATATATATATTTATATATTTATATATATTTGGTCGGGCTTGTGGTTGTTGCCGCCCAATCTACAATGGCCGATTGTTGAAGCTAACGACGTTTTCCCAAGCAAAAGGATACACTTAATTTATATATACACACATATGTATGTATTGTATTATATATAACGAATGCCGGCCTAATCTTTCATTCAAGCATCGTGAAGGCGCACAAACCAAGTTCATAGTTCATACTAATTCTCTTTTCCTAAGTTCGATGGAAATATCAAAGTTTGGCAATTCCAGAGTGGTAATGATTAAAGAATAAAGATCTTGAACAATTTATTGATTGGTCACTTTTCCTTGTTTAATTTTATTTATTTATTACTCTACATTTGACTCTTTAGTGATTTTGTTGATGAAATACTAGGAAATACAACCACATTGGGTTCACAGGGAAAAATTTTAATAATCTATCAAGCAAACCTTGTGCAAGTAAAACCCTTCACAGGCTGCCAAATACCTTTTCTTCTTCTTTTTTTTTTCCACTCATTTGCTTTTGTAAAAGTAGTACTTTCATTGACAAGCTATCATGACTCATGTAGGTGGAAGAATGTGATTGTCTCTTTTTGGAACTGCAAAAAGCAACCCAAATTAATCTGTGATGCTGTAAAGTAAGCCTTTCCTGCTAGGTCTTTCTATTATATTGACGGGTAAAAAGTTAACCTCCTCGAAATAGTGGTGGCCAGAATATGCCTTGTAGAAAGCTAGGTTTTTTTCTATTACATATCAAAGAATGCCAGAGTAACTAGAAATTACTAATTGCACAGGGTATATAGATACCTTCATTGTCTATGATTCTCAGGACCATCTAATCTTTAAAAGCTAGGCTTGAGACATAAACAGTGATGATCCCGATATACCTTCATTGTCTATGATTCTCAGGACCATCTAATCTTTAAAAGCTAGGCTTGAGACATAAACAGTGACGATCCCGATATACCTTCATTGTCTATGATTCTCAGGACCATCTAATCTTTAATCTAATTATGCAGAATGTCTAACATGGTACCTTCACTGAAATGCTAAGCTCTTCCAGAGTCATTAGATGGTATCTAATATGTGCGGGTGATTCGAATCTGAAACAGAAATGAACAGATTTAGTCGCAAATTATGATCCTTTTGAATTCTACATGTGTATGCTGTGTATGTATAGTCAGCAAACTGAGATATAACAGGTACAAGTAAATGAATTAGGGGGGACGAGCATGGAATGAGTAACAAAGCAGACCTAGAGTTATAAAAGCAAATTGTAAGCGCTGCATAGTAATATTGGCACCTGTGCAAAAGAATAAATTGATCGTAAGATTCTGGCATATTCCCTATCATTTGAATGACAACATCAACCAAAAATGTTCCTCAAAGCCTGCGTAAAACAAACTGGTCGGATAGACTACCAGATAGACTACGTTATTTTTGACAAATTATCCGGAAAGTAATTGAGAACTTAAAGATCACAAAAGAAACCATCAACTACTAAGACGGCACAAGACCCAAAACTAACATATAGAGGACAGTTCACTGATTGTAGCAACACCCAGCTCCAGTTTATTGACCACATATTTTCTCAAAGATTTTCGGTATCGCTAAACTAATAAAAAACAAAGAAAATTTATGTTATGTAATCTGTCAAATTGTAAAACTCAAGCATGATAAAAGGACCCAAATTGAATTTCAAACAAGTTGACCAACTTGAAAAAAGAAAACCATGCAGCTTTATTACCACTTTTTCGGTCAAATTTTGTCTTGGAAAATTTCATGTTCAAAATGTATGTGAGTTTGTGTCTTGTAACTGTTTGCTCCGGAGCATCTTGAACAAATCTTCAATAGGAATGGTAAATGACAGACTTTGACCTTAGGTGGTTACACACTTGCACACACACTTTGATTTTTGCATTTTTATGTTTTAAATTCAAGTTTGATTTTTCATTGATTTGGTTTTACACCTGAGTTTCTTCTTTGGGTGGTTTACAACTGCTTTTCAAGTGTTTTTTTTACTATGATTTTAAGATTTGGCGGTGATGGAGGTAAGAAGTAGCTTAGGTCCTCGAAGGCTTCTTCCAAACACAGGTTGCAAAAAATGAGTATAATTCCGCTTTGAACCTATTCAACCCCGCATACACATCCAGTTCACCTTTTTCATCACTCAAAATCAATCAAAAAGAGAAAGGAAATCACCAGCACAAACTGAATCACCACCTTCCACTCTGAAGCCCACATAAAAATACAAAATAAAAATAAAAAAGTAGAAGGCATACATACCACAGATAAAAATTTTCAAGTGATAGCCTTCCTGATGCATTTGTCTCCACATTATCCTTGTATGGAGCCTTGCAAAACGGACTAGTGCTTCAAAAAGGAACATGTCAAACATCAACATCAGGTTTCCATCCATCATTTAAGGCAATAAATGTATTAACTTATAGGAACAAATCAGAAATAATATAATGCTAACTACGCAACATTCATGGAGCGAGTACGAAACATTGGTTCAAGTCAATATGAAATGCCAAGTTGTGAGTCGTGAAGATGACGAGCATGTGTGATCACATGTAACCAAATATATAAAAGTGGAAGAGGAAAAAAGTCATTGTGTGGCTGAAAATGAGCTTTCAAGACACTATCACACTAAATAGAAGAATTTCAAAAAATACTGAACATCTGAAACATCATTTGCCCACACAAAGAGCTAAGAAGTTACAGAAAACAGAACGAGAAAAGAAGAAGAACACATGGAACTCTGTTTTCTGAACACGACGTACAAAAATCATGTGCCTATTAATTTGACTAATACATAGTAGATCTGTGAATATAACAATATTAAGAACATACTACAAAACTTATTTATGTGAGGCATCTTCTTCTTTGGCAACATTCAAGATGATAGGTTATCCATGTTATTAACTATAAGTTAAGTTAGTTAAAACTTATGTCAACACACTGACACATATAGCAACAAACAATTCCAACTGAAAATCAACACGTATCAAAATAATTTAAAATTTTCATATGATTGATACTTGATAGTAAGAAATGTAAGGATTACAAGGCAACCTCAGGTTTAAGCAACAACTATTACCATTAGAAGAAAATCATAACTTCAAATATCAATAAATAAACATGAATGTGACTAGGATGCTTGGGGAGCGGAAACATACATGATAATATCAAAGTAAAATAAGAAAACTTATATAATTCATATAAAATTAAACTACCTTTCTGGAGCAGTGAAAAAACAGTTCTTCAATTTCACCAGCTCTGAGTGCGCCAACCTGGTGGAAGAATAGACATATTATAATCCACATTAAAAGAACTTGGACACCAACAAGGCAAAAGAAGACAGGGATAAGTACAAAATACCAAAGTAATTTCAGCAGAGTTTCACTTTAGCAATGATTCAAGTTAGCCCCTAAATCTGAATAAAATTTGCAAATAACATAAAAGAGGGAACCTGAAAGAGGGGGAAATCTTCATCACTGATGGCATTATCTTTGTTATGGTCACAGAGCAAAAATATCTGCCAGATGACCCACTTCAGTCGGGCTGCAACATCCTTGTTTGCAATCAATCACTGGACGTATTGGATGAAGCATACATTGATGTGAAGAAAAGAAAACTCCAAATACCTGCAAAAAGGTAGGTCCAAGAATTAAAATGATATTTTCATAATACCACAGCATTGCTCCACAGAATTCCAGTTCTCCTACTAAACTGTAGGATATATACAATAGAATCATATTCTAGGAATAAACCAGTAATTTCTGAGTGTGGTGCACACAAATTCAATTGGAATTTCCAAGATACAATCTAACATGGATAAACAAGGAGTGGACCGGTGATGCCAATTCAGGACACAAGTATAAAAGAATGGACGACTACTATTATGGAAAATGCATGCTTTAACCTATAGGCATGCTTCAAGCAGCAAAGGAACCTAAACAGACTGAAACACCTTGTACACCTGATCAACCAACTTCTAGCGCTGTAAGATTTAATGAAAGTCTCAATCGTTGAATAGGTAGTATCTGTGAAATTGCTTCCCTACTCATTGTCGGGTCCACAATTGACAATCAATATATAATCTTTACAGAAAAGCATGAAAAAAACTTGTAGTTTACAAAGTTTAGGAAGCCAGAAGGTATTCAATCGTTCAATTGTGCATAGCTAATCACATGCATTAGTAAGCACAACAACGTTAGCCTTCTTCGGCATCTCATAAACTTCATCATTATCTTACGCACTGAGTGATGTTAAGTAATGAAAACTCCAAACTCAAACAATCTGTCAACCCTGCCTGTATTACTATTCCTTGGCAAAGAAAATAAAAATTAAATGATAAAAAAAAAACTAAAATACGTATATAATAATGGTGTACAGAAACTTAATCGTCTCCCTAAATTCGTGAAACCTAATTTTAATTGTATAGTGAACCGTAGAATGGCACAAAT
Organism: Rhamnella rubrinervis; assembly: GCA_007844105.2. Lineage (NCBI taxonomy): Eukaryota > Viridiplantae > Streptophyta > Magnoliopsida > Rosales > Rhamnaceae > Rhamnella > Rhamnella rubrinervis. The sequence goes on from CM017585.2 coordinate 16,471,703, forward strand.
ACAAATCAAAACAGAATCACAGGTAATATACAATCTACGTTCCAACAAGTTTTCTCAGCAACCAAACAGAGCATCGCTCCTTGCAAATTCCAAAATAATTCATACCTAGACGAAGTATCGGAAATCTGGAGGGGGAAAAGGATAAGGATCATCATCATCATCTTGGCTGCAACGGTTTCAATGAAGCTTCCATTTTCCGGTACAAGGTTCTCCAGCCACGACGATTTTGACGTCTTCGGTTAGGCCGGCCGCCACAGCCAGGCCCTTGAAAACTGTGTTGCAGCCACAGCGACTCTCTCTTAGCGTTCCATGACCAGGCTGACATGAAAAGTCTGTATAAAGTCAATTTCATCAGATTTAACCGTCAAAAATATAGTTGAGGAGGCAAAGTAATGATTTTTGTAATTTGGGTGACAAAGTGAGAGTGGTGCAAATAGTAATAATAATAATTTGGGAGGGTAATTAACCTAAATAATACATATAAAGCATAAATAAATAAATAAATAAAACAGATATAATAATTATTGAAAAAGAAAATGATGTTGTTATTTTGTTAATTACGTTTATTATTATAATTTTGTTTATGAATAAATTAATTACACTCACGCTTAAAAATTGGGAAATTAAACTGATAATATCGTTCGCTGTGTTTTCTCCATGTAAAAAAGAGAGAGAGAGTAGAACCCGATAGTGGTGGTCTCAGTCAGTGGTGAGCAAGTAGAATTCCGTTTCTGAAACTTTGAAAATGCTTTGCTGATAAGAAGAGCGTCAGCTCCTTTACTTTGCATTCGTCTTTCTTTTTATTTTTTTTGCATTTTTTTTTTCGTAATTTTTGCAGTTCGCAGTGGCGGCTTCAGCTGTGGCGGAGGGGAGATGACGATTGCAAAACCTCCTGCTTTCAATCTGGCTGTATCAACCCCAATCATCACCACCACCTCCAAACTCACATACCCTGTATGCTTCTTCTCCTTCTAACCATTTCTCAAGCTTCATGCTTCACCATTTTACTTACTAATCAGCCGTTTGGGTGCTGAGAAAAAAACTGACGGAAATGGAAGGAAAGTTTCTACTTTTTTAATCTAATTTAGATGGTTTTGTTTTTGGGTTTTGGGAAAATGAAGTGTAAGACTGCGCTGAGTAGTTGGCAATGGATGTTGTTAACTTTTCGCTGGTTTCTTAATAATTAATTTGATTAAGTCTGTGCTGAAGATTCATGTTCTTGTTTCTTTACTTGGTTTCCTTCAGCAACCAAAAGGAAATTTACTTCACATATTTGGCTCGACTGGACGTAGAAACAGTCTGAGGCTTGTGGGTTGTGGGTGTGCTGTTATTTCAAGGACAGTGCAAGGTACCCTTTTTCCCTTTTGCTTCTCTCCATCTCTTTATCTGTCTACCATGGATTTTAATTTTGAGGTCTGTTTCCACCTTTGGTTGCGATTCAAAGTGTTTGGGATTAAATTCGCAGATGCATTTGATCCGGAGCTTCGATTAGTGCTTGAACTTGCCACGGATTCCGAGTTATTTGAGATTGAAAACATTCTTTTTGGTCCAAGGTATTGTTCCTGCAATTTTCAAAATCAAACAGATGGATTATTGATTTTGAAGTACGAATTATAAATGAGATGTTACCATAGATGATGTCTGAATAGTGTTAATGTCCAGCTATTTCAGCCCTTTGCTTAAATCAATAACAAATGGAGCCAATGTGGACTATGCCATGATCGACAAAGATCTTCAAGAGAGAGAGGAATTCATAGCAGCACTCGAGTCGCGATTCTTATTTCTTGCAGCTGATGCTCGTTCTACGTTAAGGTTATTGAGTTCAGGGTTTATGAAAGAATGTCTATTGACCAACTCACTGTGTAGTTTTTACACTTTGCTTTGAAAATTAAACTAGTTTGCTTGTTGGAATACATGTGTACTCTTGGTGACGTAAATTTAATTGATCTGCTCGTTTCTCATACATCTTTTATTGATTAATTAATTGCAATTTTGTATGTTATAATCATCCGTGAAGTTTTGTTTTGACTATCTAATTGATGTTCTTTGGTGATCTTGGTAGGGGTTGGAGGCCATCATATAGAAATGTCTTGCTTGCAGTGAGAAAAGAATTGAACATTCCTTGCTCAAGCAAATTGTCAACTGAAGACCTTGAAGCAGAAATATTTCTACACTTGTTGCAGGATAACTCAGGGTATGTTTCCTAATCAAATCTCTAGACTTTACCATTGGATTCAAGCAAGTCAAATGCAGTATGTGCTTGTGGCTTAATTTAACAGAAAAAGTAATCAGAAAAAATAAATCTATGTTTTCACTACTCCAAATTTGATAGGAGAAATACAATTAAAATATTGTTAATTAGCAATAAAGAAGTTCAATTGTTCAAGGGATAAACTGATGCTGGTGAAGATGCTATAGTCGATAGTGATAATAAGAGAATAACAGGGTTAAATTAACTACAAGCCAATACTGTGAGGAAGGAATTTATTCCCAATGATCCTAAAAATCAAAAGGACTTTTTAATTTGGAGGTTAACTTCATTGTGTAGAGTATATTTTTATAAAAAATAAAAAAACCAAATAAAAGAGTAAGAACACTTTTGGTATTTTTTTAGTTGTGTCTATCTATAAATTTTAACTAAAAGTATTTGCTAAACTCCATCTAATTTGATAACTTAGAAGATCTTGTAATTTTAAAACATGTGTTAAAATATTTGGTATTTTGTTGAGTAATGCGCTTAGAGGATCTTGCATGTTAGGAATATGTCAAATAACCTTTTGTTTCCTTGTAATTATATGCTAATGACTTAGACTTGTTACCATCTTCATGTAGTGAAGAATCTGGAAATTCTCTAGGCTTATTGGAATTCTCAAAACAATCTAATCAAGCTAGTCTAGAACTTGGACTCAATCAAAGGAAGGTGCAGGCTTTTTCTACTTTGAAAGACTTTTGGTCGGTGATTTTGAAGGTATTGTGACCTGTATACAATGAACAGAACGCCTCTGATAGAGGTTCTGAGTTCTCTTCAACTTATGTTGATCTGTTTATTCATAATTATTATTATTATTATTATTTTTCTTTTGAAGGGAGGTAGTATGATTACCTTGGCAAATATTTATCAATTGGTAAGAAAATGTTAACTTCCGAATTTATGCTATCTTCCCCTTCTCTCTGTCTCTGAATTATTTTCACTGTGGTAGGTATCAAAGAGATTAACTTGGAAGGTTTTTCTAGAAGCTGCTAACTATCAGATGAAAAGGGAGCTCATAAGAAAGGTACATGTTTCAAATCATGACTATGTAGTTGTATATCTTCTAAAAACTAAATGAAAAAGGAAAAAAAATTTTTGTTGTGAAAAATATGTTGTCTAGATTAATGTTGTAGAGCTATTTTCTTGTTTATTATGGAATTAACTTTTGCTGTTGTTTTCTATTTTCTGAATTTTTATTATTTTTTATTTTTTCTAATAAGAGGAAAGGTTTTCTTATAAAAGAAATCTGATTTTTTGTTACTTTGGCATAGTTAAACTTTTCATATTTGCATTGACTTTGGATAATATAGCCCCATGCAATAGTCTGTAAACTGTGTCAATCAAGTGAAGTGTATGCAGGTCATTGTCCTGTTCAGAATATTCATTCACAAAATATTTTTCATGTAGATCTCATTGTTCTTGTTTGTTTGTTTGTTTTATGGTGTACATTGATTTTGACGTCTAACTTATCTACATGGTAATGGGACTTTAATTTGCCATTTACTCTTCTACGCTCCAGAAAACCAGATGAGCATTTTAGATTTTAAGTAATGAGCAAATTGAGAGCGATAAGTTAAACTTCGGCAGTTTGGTGCAAAATGGTCAATTTCAAATTATCACCTAGACTAGAGTGCAGGATTTAGTTGCCTTTGTGGGTGTGATTCCATGTCTAGGACTAGGACTTTCCTAGCTATAAAATTTTAAGATACGTTGACTTGGCTTAAAAGGGTTTTGTATTTTGGATATGGATTCTTGGATGGGTGAAAAAGGAAACATAAAAGAATAGTATGATTCTGAACTTCCACTTTTTTGGATGTGGAATCTTGAATGGGTGAATAAGGAAATTTAAGAGTTATTTGGAGAGGCTTTGCCTAATAAATGGATTGGACTTTTTGATTTGGAACTTCCAATTTTTGGTAAATGGAATGCAAAGTTTGATAAAATGGAGAACTGTTCAATAGGTATTAAGGTTTTTTATTTTATTTTTTATTTTTACCTTTAAATTTTTTGTTATTTCCAATCTTTTTCGATAGCACGAATTTATATCTGTTAAATGTATTTTGTTAAGTCAGCTCATTGTGTGGTTCTGATTTGATTAGTGTTGGTAGATGACAGAAGAGGCTCAGTGTTTGTGGTATATTTTGCAGATTGTGGTGGCAAGTGATGGAGCATGTGGTTGCTTCAAAATTTGTGTTGTTGTGATTGATTTTTGGAATATTTGGACAGTTTATTTGAGTGGAGAAAGAGTGGGAATGGGGTTTAGGCTTTGATATCAATTTTAGTCTGGACTAGGAAAGAGAAATAGGGGAAAGAAGATGAGAGAGAAAAGAGAGGAGAAATAGATGAAAAGAGTGAGACGATGAAGGTTAGGGTTATAATTTAATTTAAGGTTAGGTTAGGGTTAAAAGGAGAATGCATACTCTGTATTCATTAATCAGTCATAGTCTTAGTCTAGCATCTAGAGTTACAATTTATAATAAAGAAAGAATTAGGAAACTAAACTAAACCAAAAGAAATAAAAAAAAATAAAATAAAATCATGTATTACTCAAAATTATTAAAACATAATTGTTTAATAAAATCCCTGATATACCTTGTTCGGAATCACCGCCATTTCTACATTTTGTTGGCTGGTACACATTTATATAATAAATGTCATCAATGTAATCCCTGATGTATTGTTATTTTCTAAATTTGCAGGGTGGACAGCTGGCTGCAATTAATTTGGAGTCTAGAGCGGGCTTGCTTGCTGCAAAACAGGTGATGGTTTCTATTGGTGAATCAATATGATGCCACTATATCCTGTTGATGTTGATTTTTTTTTTTTTTCCTGGGTGAGTAATAAGCTTTATTTAAAGAAAGCTGTGAATAAATGCTTATGGACCTTGCAGGGCTATTTGGTGCACAAAAAATTCTCACATTAAAGCTCCCTTTTTAGTGTTACTATTTGGACCTCTGCTTGGGAAGGAGTGTTACTATTGATTATTCGAAGAGATGTCAGATTGTAATTAATTTGTGTCGTAACTTGATGGACATTGTAACTTTATGAGTATTTAGAGCACTATCTTCCTCGCTAGTTGGTGACTAGAGGGGTTTGGAGATTTTAAGCTTATGAGTATTTGGAACACTATCTTCCTCACTACATGGTGGCTAGAGAGGTTTGGTCATAACTTCTTTATTCTTTGGTTATCTAAGTTCATTTGATCATTCTCGATTCAATCTTTGGTATGCTTGGCTCTTAGGGTATAAAGTGCATAGGCAGGCTTGTGGGTTGTGGGGCATTTGTAGGGTTGCACCACTTTATATTTGTGGGATCTGTGGTAGCTAAGGAACCAAAAAACTTTTTGAGACGGTGAGATGTCCTTTGGAACCTGGAGTATCATATTTTGAGATCATTTCTTTTAGGGTCATAGGAAATATTCTTCCTGAAGTATCGTATTTTGAGATCATTTCTTTTAGGGTCATACGAAATATTCTTCACCTTTCAACATTATGCGTGTTTCACTGGGACATACGGATATTCTTTCATACTTTTGGCTTTGTGATGAAGTTAATCTCTGGTTTGGTTCCTTTTCTACTTGGTCTTTTTATGAATGTATTCTTTTCTTAAAAGGAAATCAAAGCTCACCTTACCAATTGCAAATTTTTGAGAAAATGAATCGTGGACTGATAACTTCTTTTATAAATTAAAGAGTAATGTATATCAATTTCCTACTTGTGAAGAGCATATTGTGTTGAGTTGATGTTTATAGTTGGATCCACTTACTATCAGGCATGAGCTTAAACTTTTGGCATTGACAACAACTTAATGTGTGTCAGAACCTATTTTCTTTGCCCATTTATTTGAATCTTGCTAATCCCTATTTATGGTAATATATAGTTTTGCATGTGTAAGGCCTGTTGTTCGTCTTGTTATTGGACTAATTATATGCGAGGGGAAGAGTTAAGTGTTTATTATGTTGGCCATTTTTTGGCAAATCCATTGCGTTTACAGAACCTTTTATCAGCTATGGGATGTATAGTAATTTTAACACTGAGAAACGTTATTCCAGTGTTATTTTTTCATGTCAAAACTTCTCACATCACATTTGCTAACTGTTGACAGGGTTTCGCAGGTGCTGCATCGAGATATCTAGGAGTAAGGAGTATGATGGCTTTACTTGGCCCAGTGTATTGACTCTACAATCTTATTCCAAAAGATCTTATTTTGATTACTTTATCTTCCCAAACTTGCATTTTCTAGTCATTCGTCAATTGTGCTTCTCAATAGGAGAGCTTTAATAATAATGAATACCTGTTATGATGATGTTGCAGACAAGAAGTAGGCTGTTGGCTCATAAATGTTTATTCTTTAACCTTTTAGTCGTTTTCTACAGCTGATTTGTGTTAAATTTTAACAATTATCTGGACGGAAAATTGTTAACCTACATCAATATATATCTGGATCAAACAGATAGTTAATTGATTCAATTTGTCATGTTTTAGAAGCTTTGCTCAATTATTGACCATAAAAGTTGTTGGTTGCTTTTGTGATCTCTAAGTTATTACATTCTAAATAATTTGCCAAAGATAGTATCGTCTATCTGACCAGTGCATCTTATGCAGGCTTTGGGGAACATTGCTGGCTGATGTTGTGATTCAAATGCTAGGAACTGATTATGCCAGAATCTTGCGAGCAATTTATGCTTTCGCACAGGTGCCAATATTATTACGCAGCACTTACATGCTATTATTAGATTAGGTTTGCTTAGTTACTTGTTACATGCTGGTCTTTACTACGGGATTCCTCGTGCATTTACCTGGGCCTGTTATTTCTAAGTTTACTGACTGCATACATGTATGCATATAATTCAAGAATGGATCATAATTTGCAACTAAATCTGTTAATTTTGTTTCAGATTCGTATCATCCGCACACATAAGTTACCATCTGATGACTCCTGAAGAGCTTAGCATTTCAGTGAAGGTATCAGCAGGTTAGACATTCTACAACTAATCACAGCTTTAAATGATTCTTGAGCAGCATCGATAATGAGGTATATCTGGATCGTCACTGTTGGCGTCCGAAGCCTAGCTCTGTAGACTTTGCCTGTCTTAATGATCTACCCTGTAAATAATAGTATGCAATGAGTAATTTGTGGTTCTTCTGGTATTCTTTGATAGGTAAGGTCACTTCCAAAATACTAGTTGAGTGTTGATAAATTTACTGCTGCTGCCATTAGTTTGCGTCGGGTACTCTCATTACTGCTTCTTATACTTTAGTAGAAACTCATAATTTCTAGTTCTTCAAAGCAGGTCTACAATTGGGGAACAGAAAGTTGAAAAAGGTCGGCTCTTTTGTAGTTTAGAGCCCAGCTTTGGGAGTACCTAATGTATTAATGACAATCTGTATTAGGGTTTGGAGATCCTCTGTGTGTATATATATATGTATGTATATATCATCTAGTTTTTATTTTTGGGGAAACTAAGTTCAACTATTGCATTTACTAATAGAATTGTTACTAGGATGTGCATATTATCTCTTAATTACATTATAAATTTACAGTTTTATAAGGGAAAATTAGTAAATTTCATTAACTTATTTATTTGGACAACGTCTCTTACATTATCATAAACTCATTTGCCAAGTTTTCAAATTGGAGTGATGGGATTCGAGCTTAGAGATCATTGAAGGAACTCAAGATTTTGCCACTTGGGGGACTGTAACTTGAAAGCAATAAAAACACTTACCTGATTTACAACATAGTTCATATTTGTGAAGATGGAACCAACAATGATTAATCTCTTAAAATATATATAACAATACCAAACCCTAGTTGATGATACAATATATTACAGTACAACAAACAATGATTATTCTATTATAATCCACAACAAGCGCAAACCACACAACTAATTAGCTACTTCCACCACTAAAATAGGTTGGACATATAGTACAGAACATCCATGTATACCCAACATTTATATAACTCCACAATATAACTAGGAAAATAAAAATTTAAATTACCTACCATATTCATAGTTTTCCAAACTTATACATGTTGAGGGTGGCATCAGCATGCTCTTTGACAATTTCCCAAGCCATGAAAACGTGTTGTTCCTCAGTCAAGGTTGCACCAACTGCAAATCGCAAAACAAACACACCATCAACCACTGCATGTGTCATGTAAATATGTCCTGATGAATTTATAGACTCCAAGAGCTTGCAGTTCACATCATTTATGCATTTTTCGTAAGTTGACAACTCCAAACCGCCGCAGCATGCACCGCCACTCCCAAAAATATTGGCAGAATAGTCGTTTTCACCAATTGTAGCGAGCATATTGATCGCCGACGGCGAAATTCGAAAGCAAACCAAAGCGAAGTTTCTAGGTACAACGATCTCGAACCTTTTGTCCGTAGCCAGAAACCCTTCGAAAAGCTTGGCCATTTCAACATGGCTTCTGATCAAGTTACGAAGTATCTCCACGCCATAGCTTCTAAGCACGAGCCATAACTTAAGGGCCCGAAACCTTCGACTTAACGTTATTTGCCAATCTTTGTAGTCCACGACTTGCTTGGAATCGGTGGTCTTGCTTCTCAAATACTCGGGATTGGTTGAGAGTGATTTAACCAAAGCACTTGGCTCTCTCACCCAAAGACAACAACAATCGTGAGTGGTGAAGAACCACTTGTGTGCATTCATGCTAAACGAGTTTGCACCTTCAACACCATCAATGAAATGCCGAAACTCTGGACAAATGCATGTGTTTCCAGCATAAGCGGCATCGACGTGGACCCACATTGTGTAGTCTTGTGCGACGTTACAGATGGGTCCTAAAGGATCAACAGAAGTAGTTGACGTTGTTCCCACGGTTGCACATACATAAATGGGGATCAATCCAGCTTCTACATCAGCCGAAATTGTGGTTCGTAACAAGTCAGGAGAGAGAGCAAACGACGTCGATTTATCCGTCTTGATGATGCGGAAATTGCACTGGTGGATTCCAACAATTCGGGAAGCTTTCTGGAATGAACAGTGGGTCTGATCCGACCCGTACACGACTAGCTTCCCGATGTTTTCTCTCCCAATTCTACTTAGAACTCGATCCCTTGCGGCGACTAGCGTGCACAAGATGACCTCGCAAGTGGTTCCTTGTAACACACCGCCGCCATTGCCAGAGAAAGGAAGGACTTTGGAAGGCAAAGCATTTGCCCCAGCCAGTCCATGACTATGTTTTCGAGCTCGGTCGCGGCGGGAGAAGAAATCCAATTGAATCCAACAACGTTAAATCCAGTTGAAAGCATTTCGCCGAGGAACCCCGCAATGCTAGCACTTGCAGGAAAGAAAGCAAAATAGTTTGGGCTTTGCCAATGAGTTAGGCCAGGAAGAATATGAGCTTTCACATCTTGGAGGATTGTTTCGATGGGTTCGGGACAAGTTGGAGATGATTTTGGCAACAGTTTTGGGAGATATCCTGGTTCAACTTGACTTCGAACTGGGTATTTTTCAATGTCTTGGTAGTAGTCTGCAATGAAATCAACCACCATGTGTGCTTGCCTCCTGAATTCTTGAGGATCCAGAGGGTTTCCCATGCACTCAGATTTGGTTTCTAGTGGTGCATGATTGTTGAAGTCGAGGCTAGCCATTTACGTAATATATATATATATATATTAAACGCATGCAAAAGAAAACTGTTAGGATCTGAGGACGTTGATTGCTAATTTGGATTAAGAGTTAGAAAATGACTTAAGGGTTTTTTTCAAAAACTAATGCAGAGAGTTAGGGGGGTACGTAGCAAAAATACTCGTTGGGACTTGTAATTGTGAATTGGCAGTGTGGTCATGAAAATAGATTCGTTTAAGTAGACAAATGCTCTTCAGCATCTTTCATTGAAATAATTAAAAAGCATTTTTCATAATTTTTTAAAAAGAAAGATTGATAATTTTCATAAATCAACAATCTCGTTATTCGATACTTTATTTTATTTTCTTTTATAAACATTTATATTTTACATCTTTTTGTTTAAATTTTAATCAATTTCTTTTCTATTTCTTATATCATTTGTGATGGTAGTGAGGCGAACTTCCACAGTATTAAATGAAATTATAAATTAAGAGTGAATTTGACTTTTAGATGACTGAGAACCAAAACTCTTATATTTTATTCTAATTTTTTTTGTATAAAGAACTTATTGGTTTAATACTATTTAAAGTTGGCTCTTTAAAATAGAAGGTAGGAGTGAAATAAAAAACTTGTTGGAGATAAATATTCTATTTGACCATGTTTTATGTTCTCTAAAATTTGATTTTCAAACAAAAAACAATTTTTATTATTTATGGAAAACTAGGGGTGGCAATTCATGTTGGTAAGTCGTATTCGTATCAACCCGTTTGTTAATTGTGTCATAAACCCTCAATTCGATCCATTTATTAATCGTGTCAGAATCGCTCAACTCTAACCCGACCTATTTAATAAACAAGTAACATGTGTAATTCGTTTAATAAATGTTTTATTTTAATCAATACAACCAATTATACAGGGGTTAAGGATTTCTTCCTTGCAAATGGAATAGGTTGGGATGAAACTTGAATGGGTTTGTAAGCAAGTTCGTAATATCCCTATCTCTCAATATGGTGTCTCTGATCGGCTTATATCGCCTTTAACCAAGAATGAGGATTTCTCTGTTAAATCATGTTACAACCAGCTTGTTGAGAATCAAACACCTTGTGCTACCTCCTCGTTTTGGCCTCCCACTATTTTATGGAAACAAATTTGGAAGATGAAAGTGGCAAGGAAGGTTCAACATTTTATGTGGAGAGTTCTACGGGACTGTTTGCCAACTTTTTCAAATTTGTTTCGACGACATATTTCTCAATATTCACTATGTCCTATCTGTCAATCTACAGAAGAAACTATTAGTCACTTACTTTTTGGATGTGCTTGGACATCCCGGGTCTGGTTTGGCTATATGTTGGGGATTCGGCTACCTGTTGCTACTCAACTCAATGTTCAATGGCTTCATGACTTGCTTTTGGAACTTATTGGGGATAAAAATGGAGGTGATCATAGTGTCAGGGTGTTGTGTTATATTTGTTGGTATATCTGGAAAGGTCGGAATAAAGCAGTGCATGAACGAAGACCAGTGGATCCTACTTCTACTATTCGGTTGGCTTCGGATGCTGCCTATGAGTTCCAATGCCAGAGTGAAAATGTTAATGTCTTTTCAGCAACCTTTTCTAGGCGTAGGAACATTGTGCCTCCCATGGTATGGACGCCCCCCTCCCAAGGTACTATTAAGTTTAATTGTGATGCAGCTTTCCATGCTCATTCTTATCATGGTGCTGTGGGAATTATAGCTCGAGACTGTCAGGGCCGGGTTGTATGCTATAGAAATATGCATATTTGTGGTGATGATGTTTCAGCTGTTGAGGGACAAGCGGTTTTCCATGCTATGCTTACAGCTCAAAGGATGGGGTATGATCGTATTCAAGTTGAAACTGATTGTGAAAACTTATATCAAGGGATTATTGGAGATGCAGCCGACGACAGTTGGAAAATCAGTGTTATCCTTGATGATATTTAGCAGTTGTCTCATGAATTTGCTTTGCGTTCTTTTCATTTGGTACCTAGATCTTTGAATAAGGCAGCTGATTGGATAGCAAAAAGGACCCTGAATGGTTCATTACCACTAGATTGGGGACCTTCTAATCAGTTAGCACTGGCTAATATTTTATTGTCAGACTTTAATTTTTTGGAATGATATTCTCTTATTCTTTGGTTCAAAAAAAAATTATACAGAATTGACTAATTTACATAAAAATTGTATGTTTAGCATAATTTACCCAATTAAAAAACATGAAAATACTTAATTTTTTCACTAGAATAACAACACATAATTAATATTAAATTCATACATACTACCTTTACAAATTATAATAATTAAACCACAATACAATTTAATTTTAAATAACACATGCATAAAATATAATATAGTTCTCATAAGAATATAGTAAAATAACATAATATATATAATAATGCTTCCAATTCTCTTTCATCTTTAAACTCCAAAACTTCAAAATGTATCATATTGCCTTATTGAATTTGAATTAGTTTGAAAAAAAAAATCATAAACTGCAAGTTAGATAATTAAATTTCAAATTCAAAGTATCATAAAATTTTATAATTAAATTTTTTAAAGATGAATTATACCTTAATTGTTAGCATCATTAGAGAATTATACTTTAATAATCACGTTAAACGAATTAATTTCTGATTAAGCGTGTTAAATGGATCAATCCGATTATAATCCAAACCCGTTTATATTAAATCCTAATCCGCTACCTTCGTATCATTTTCAAATCTATTATAATATCATGACTTAAATTGCCACTCATATAAAAAATAAGAGGTTGGCACACGAGTTAATTGTGAAAACAATTCTGAAAGAACAAAACAAAAAGTAAAAAGTAAAGTGAAAAAAAAAAAACGCTTTTGGATGAAAAGAAATATATTAACAGAAGGCATGAATCTAAAACACCTTTTTCGGAATGTTTCATAATTTTCATTTTGTATATTATCATAAAGATGATCCAACCCTCAAAGATCATAATCGGGGAGAATTCAAATCTTCTACCTCTATCTACGTACCCTCTATGCTCTGAAACTACCACACGGTCTACTGACTCATTTTCTGTTTAATATTGTTTCACTTCTTGTTAATTTTTTTTTTACATGGCAAGTTAAATGCGCCTCCTTTACTTCTTATCAAATATAAATATATATTACTCTTTTAATATTTTTCTCCTAATGTGTCCTCTTACTCTAGTTCAGACTCATAGTTATGCATGCCACGAATATATATGCTTTTCACCATATGTAACACGTTTGGTCTTTAAATATAAATAGATATATAAGATATTTTTCTTTTTATGTAATTTACTAAAATTGATAATTTATTTATTCTTATTTTATATAACATTTACTGAGTGTTTGGAGCCTTAAAATTATAATAATCAATAAAACTTACAGTTTTCACAAAAAAAAAAAGCATTACCTCAGTTACAATCTAAAAAGGTAAAATAAAATTATTTTGTAATATTAGCATTAACTGCCCATTACAAAAATTTATATAAACTCATTTATATATATATATAATAATAATATTCTCTTTAATTAATGTTAAATTCTAAAAAGTACAACAATTAATTAGAAAAATTTGTGCGCAGAGTTTTTTTTTTTCATATATATATATATATATATTGTAGTTTAAGAGAGTACGAGTGGTGGGATCCATTATGAAAAAATTATAAAGAAAAAGTATTTGAGTTGACATGTTAAAACAAAATTTTTTTTGACAAAATTAAAGGTTAAACAGCTTTAAACAAATGTTAAATTCTAAAAAGTACAACAATTAATTAGAAAAATTTGTGCGCAGAGTTTTTTTTTTTTCATATTTATATATATATATATATATATATATATATATATTGTAGTCTAAGAGAGTACGAGTGGTGGGATCCATTATGAAAAAATTATAAAGAAAAAGTATTTGAGCCGACATGTTAAAACAAAAAAAAAAATTGACAAAATTAAAGGTAAAACAGCTTTAAACAATGAATTATTTTGCTATGTGGCAGTTTCTTAGCATAGAGACAAGTGTAGAAATAGGATCGGGACAGGAGATGGATGGAGAATTGTCTCATCAATCTTTCAAAACTTTATTATGACAGTTCCTTGGTAGTAAATAAAAAATAAAATAAAATTTGAAAATTGATAATTAATTATTGAAAACATTTTTATATCTAGTAACTTATATAGAGAAAATTGAAACCTAACAGGTTAATGTAAAAAAAAAATAGAAAAAAAACTCTCTCCACGAGTGATCATCACCACAAATATTTTCATTTTTAATGATACATGCAATAACAAGATTATTTTCTTCTTCCATTTTCAATGTTCAATTTTGATTTTGATATTTGAACTCTATAACAATGTCCTATAATAATGAAGAGTACTTTGGAAGAAATAAAAAAGAATAAAATGTATTTTGTGCATTTTAGTTCTTATGCTTTTGCTTTTGTATCTTTACAAAATAAAAATAAAAAAATATATGGGATTTAATGGACTTTTTATTTTAGTTTTTCATTTTTAATGTGCACCACTCCCTGCACATTTACTCTGAAAAAGATGGTTCAGAGTAAATATAATTTTTTTAAATCTGGAGAGGCAAAGTAAAAACAGTTACCAAATCTGCAGACACATTTTAAATTAACCCTTTTTAAAAAGAAGATAAAAGTTAAAAAAGTTATATGATTATTTTAGAAAAATAAAAAAAGCATGTGAAAAGTGGTGTGGCCAATTAGGGTCACGTTTTCTGTAAACAAATGTCCAACAAATGGCATCAGCGATTGGTTATGGTTTATTTATTTGAAATTTTGGATTAAGTAGCTAGGGCGCACTGCATTATTTGGTTATTCTAATTAAAAAGAAAAATGTAGCCTCTAATTAATTCAATTCAATATTACCACCAACTCCCACTTTATGATCTTTCTATTATTTTGATTGTATTCCATATCAGGGAGGGACAGATACAGATTGAGCAAGACATTTCCTAGCACGTCCATATCCAAGAAATTATAATTTTTTTTTAAAATCTCTTTTTAGTGACAAAAATAAAGATGAAATATGACAGGTTTCAGTTCTTCATCAATCAATTAAGCATTTTTAGCTTAAATTAATAAATATTAAAATATGACAGGCTTGCATGTGAAATTGCAGTAACATGCACATTTAGTCAGCTAATTCTTGAAATAGTTTAAGAAAATATTATAATATTACAAAACAAATTAATTGTTTAAACTAAAAAATTATAGCTTTTTTTTTTTTCTTTTTGTTTTTTGTATTACCCTGTTCTTTGATGCTCTATAAAGCTTTTATTTAATTAACTAAGAAAAACCAATAACTGCACTAGACTATCTAATCCGCATCGTGATAAATATAGAAATTGTCGAAGAAAAACCAATAATTGCACTAGACTATCTAATCCGCATCGTGATAAATATAGAAATTGTCGAAGAAAAACCAATACTAGACTATCTAATCCGCATCGTGATAAATATAGAAATTGTCGAAGAAAAACCAATAATTGCACTAGACTATCTAATCCGCATCGTGATAAATATAGAAATTGTCGAAGAAAAACCAATAATTGCACTAGAATATCTAGTCAGTATCTTTTAAGTACATTATTGAATGGGCCCAAAAATCTTGTCTGTCGAAATCATAATAATTTAAACTGGAGAAGAACACTTAATAAACTTACTTTGGCAAAAGCAGATTAAACTCTCTGCTTTGATCAATTAGCTATGAGATGAACATAATTAAATGTAAAAAACAAAAATAAAAGAGTGAATTACAGTGTGTACGAATTAAGTTCGCATGAAGGTTAGTAACTGTAGCGAAGACGTCTGGCTATGAACATGTATGTGGTTTAAAAGGTAGCGGGTCAGTGGAGTTAGGAGCATTCTCGATCACGGCTGCATGGCATGCATGCAAGGTCACTGCAAAATCCCATATATAATTGTTTGGTTGATTTCATGAGGGCCATCGTCTTCCTTGAAGCTTATTAAGTAATTTAGTTGAGCAGAGCTATTCGATACAATTAATGCTAAAATACAAATGATGTATTATTTTTTTATTGGTTAAAAATATTATACATTATCAGTTTTTAATTAATAAAAATTTAATACATCATGTGTGTTTTCAATACAAATTGTGTTGAAGTTTTATTCAATTTATAATGTATAGCTATCTGATTATTCTAATAGTGAGTCACTGACCGACAATTTTATGATAAAATGAAGATAATAATATTGTCTGAGAGTGACTGATAATTCTGTGTGGATGTTGCTATCATTTTTTATTTGTCATCTGTTTGAATTTAAGTGTACGTACGTTTTTTTCGCTTTTTAGTTTCATGTTTACTTTTTTTACTTTTATTTTTACTTTTGTAAAAATTGACTTTTGATAAAAGGTTAGAGGGTAATAATTATAATGAAATGCTTACACCATGATATTCACTCAAATTCTTTCTTTAAAGATCAATTCAATATTATTGGTTTTGTTATTTTGCTCTTGTAGTTTAATATATATATTATTCGTATGCTGTATATGATCCTACCTGCATCGATACCAATTGATTATTTTCCATTTACTGTAAAGTAGTGTAAAATGTGAATATTGGATTCGCTAATAATTTTTTCTCTAAAGATCATTAATGTCCTTCCAAAAAGCTAATTATTGCAAAGAGAAACATATCTACAATAATATGGAGCAGACTGTAATAAACATTATATTAAGTAACATTAATTTATTTTCCTTTCATAATATGAAAAAACATAACTGAGAAATATTACAAGCACACAATGGAGCCTTGGGTTTACTTCAAATTACATGCATACAATAACATATCATGTGTACAAGTGCAACAATATTTATTCATTAAAATAATATAAAAAGTTCTTAGTACGTAGAAGTACGGCCAGGCGAGGCCAGTTGAGAAATATTATGCTATTACAAACTTTTATTATAGTTTTCTCTCGTGGCAATGCCTCATCCGATAAGCTTGGTGTTTACTACTTCATTTCTTCTTGAATAGATAATGAGCAAGCAAATATTCTTCACCATTGTTGTATCCATAGGTTTCTGAAATAAACATAAAAAATGTTCTATAATAAACTGTCCACTTCACTGCTTCATCCTTCCCATAAGTTGTCTCCATTATTTGTTTCATGGATGCCCAATTGTTGTCCATTCTTTTCAGCCATGCATCACTACATCATCACAAAATGATTAAACATACAAATTATACATACATATATATATATATATATATATATATATAGATCATGTTTCTTAATTTTATCAGCTGAATACAATTTTAAACTCTTACCCTGTCTTCTTAAGATGCATCCCATTGACCAGCCAATGATCCACCACGGTAACATCTTCCTGTAATTTAGCACAAGACCTCAAATTATAATTACAGAAATTCACCAATTAATTAAATCAATGAATTAGCTTAGTGATCAAATGGAAAAAAAATCTTCAATTTAATTGGGATGATGAATCAATTGATTACCTGGAAATAAAGTAGTAGATCCATGGAAAGCCATGTCCCTCCTGCACTGAATACGGTCTGATTGAGCCAATCGTACTTACTGATCCAGTATTCATCAAGTATCCCCTAGAAAATCAATTACCACTTCGTAAGACTACTTGTTTTTTTATACATTTAATTTCTATTTTCGAAATGAGTAGAGATATAGCAATACTTGTGAAGGAAAATGAAAATTAAAGGTAAAATATATGTTTGTATATATATATATACTTCCATGTGGTGAGCAATGTTTTTGTGGCCGTAATGTTCAACAAATAGGAGACCATCATGCTTCATCCACTTTGATAACTTCTTCAGAAGATCCTTAAAGTTCTTGATATACTGTCAAAGTTTGGCAGTCAAATCACAAACCCAATTAATTCTTCAATTCAAATAAAATTGAAATATGTATAAACGAATTTAATTAATTAATGTATAATTACCTCGAACATTTCTACAGAAATGAGTCGGTCATAAGTTGCCTCTGTTTCATATATGCTAACATCTCCAACAATGACCTCTACATTCTTTAGGTGAAGTTGCCTACAAAATTAAAGCCAAGGAGGATGAAAATTGCAATACTTACAACAAAATGATAATGTCCATGTAAGTAAGCTAGAGGAGGCATTATTTAGTACATATCATATATATATATATATATATATATATATATATATATATGTAATGAAATTAAATTAAACAATATTACCGAGACCGGTCATCAATGAATTGTTTCTGTTTTGCTGAATCAGTAAGCCCAGTAACCTTGCAGTTCCTGTACTTGGTTGCAGCGTACAAAATGAACGAACCCCATCCACATCCAACATCCAGAATAGTCAGACCATCTTTGATTTGGGCTCTCTTGCAGTAAAGCTCTAACATAGCATTCTCAGCATCCGCCAAGGTGCTCGATTTATGCTCAAAATAACAGCAGCTGCAAGCCTCAATTTCATTCATTAAAATATAGTGATAAACGATAATCAAGATTAACTTTTTCTTTGTTATTTGGTACCTGAATTTGAGATTTTTTCAAGCACTATCTGGAAGAAAGTTGTTGGCAATTCATAAACATCAGCTTCTGGCTTACCAGTGTGCATGGATATAGGCATTTCTTTCAGAGCTGTGCAAGCATTTATTCAAAGTTTTTAGCAGAGAAAATACACCAAAACTGCGGCTTGTCTACTTTACTATATATGGGATATATACTTGATAAAAAAAATATATATATTAAGAGGGAAATTATGCATACAGTTTGCGAATTGAATGAGTTGAGAGCGTTGAAGTTCAATTGTAGGTCTAGAAACGTGGCGAAGACGGGCCTCAATGAACAAGCGGATGAGCCTTCTTATGACCATGTCCGGTAGAAGGTTGCGTTCCAGTGAAGCTATTAGCAGTTTCATTGTTGCCTCACACGGTGCCTGGAAAATCCCATTCATTTTTTCTTTTTTTTTATCACAAATATGTTACACTACCTGTCTTTTGATTAATTTTAAACTTTGTTGTGCTTCTTTGTTGGGAAAATGAACAAGAACTCAAACCCCCATTTTTATAAGCATCTATATGGAGAGTTAACCTACAACCCAGCACTACTATTATTAAATATTATTAAAAGCTCAAAATATTATTAAAAGCTCAAACTCATAAGACAAGGACCGAAATTGAATTATTATAATTTTACATCACTCATTATGTGTGGATTTTGGGCCTGAAATGTGGGACGACCAATGAAATGGAAGAAGTATGGACCAGGATGTGAAAGAGAATTTAATTTTCAAAACTAACAGTAAACTCAAGGCCTACAACACTGTATTTCAAAAAAAAAAAGAAAAAAGGCCTACAACACTGATATCGTATTAAGCCACAATCCATGTAAAAGTATATAATATAATTTCGTCCATAAACGGTTATACATATATATATATAAATATAAAAAGCAAATTTCTCACTCACCCAACTTTCATATATATATATATATATATATATATATATATTTTTTTTACTTTCACATATATATATTTTTTTATAAGGAAAAAAAAATTTCGATGTGGATCTCATTAACTCAGGATTCTATTAGTAGGTAGAGCATTATTATTGCTTCAACTTTGCAATCCTGTAGGAGTCTAGAGCAGCTGATTCAACTTCTTAATAGATCCCCCTCCACTTGGCACTTCAAGTAAGGCTGAGTATATCTGAGGCAATAACAGGGCTTGCCAAGACTCGAACCGTAACTCTTGTAAGCGAGTGTGATAGAATAGTCAACTTTCTTTCCGCTAGACCACACCCCCAAGTGCCTCACCCAACTTTCATTGATTACCTGGGGTGGCCAATGGTTTTCTCATTTTAATTTTATTGACACAGTATTTCCTATCGTCCAGTACGTCAGCATCCCAATATCCCAACTTCAGTTCTTAATAGAGCACTCAACAATTTTCATTTCATGCCTCTGATTGTACAAATTTGTCTTATAGTAAATGTCTTAGCTAGACATAGGATTCGTGTTCTTTATTTTCTTTTGTTGTATTTTGCCTCAAGTGTTTATAATATTGCATACCCTACGTGCTTAGTACAAATTATCACTACAAGAAAAATTTGAATTAGTCACGAATTAAAAAAACGTACCTGATAATTAATTAGTTACGGTTTTTCGTACCTTATTATCATATAGCAACGAATTTTTTTCGTGGATCGTTCGTGACTAAATGACCGTAATAGATTAGTAATAAGTCACGAAAATTGTTATTTCGTGACTAAAGATAGTATCTTTAGTTACGACACATGTTTTGTAAGTTTACAATACATTTACTTATAAAAAATATTGTTACTAATTAATAATTTTTTTATAACTGAATAGTCATTTCGTAACTAATTTGGACCCAAAATATTGATCAAATTGGCATTTAATTACGAAATCATTCTATTAGTTACGACCACTCTTTTGTTGTTATTTGATTAATTATTACCAAAATCACAATTCATAACTACATATTAGTTACAATTTTATATTCGTGTGTAAATTCTAACTACGGTTATGAATTTGTAACTAACTTTTAGTTCTGAAATGTAATTTGTAACTCTTGTATCTTTAATAATGATTCTCTTTTGTCATTAAAATATAAAAGTTACAATTCGATAAACATGTCATTTGTTACAAATGCTTAATATTGTCGGTATTTGTATTATAGTTACAACAAAAATATGTAAGTGCTTAATAATAATTACACTTGTCTTTGTAACAATTCTTCTAAAATTATACAATATCAATTTAATTCATTAAATTAATTTTTAATAAATTAATATTGGTATACCATCAACTACATATAATATGACACTAGATACTATAAATTAATCACACAATGCATAATATATAGACTAGTTAGATTAATAAACCAAAATATTGTCATCATCTACATTTACGCTAACATCATGGATCATACAACACTTAGCTTAATATATTTAAGCATCAAACATGCCTAATGAGCCTAATTGAGTGTTCAATTCATGCAAAGGCCTAATATTAATGATACCTTAAAGCTGACTTGATAAATGATCCGAACACTTCATTGGGCATATATTCATATATAGCGGATCTGGATCCCTCTCTCATCATCCTCAGCCAATAGCCTAGTAGTTTGACAAGATTTGGATGGTCAACAACTCCTAAAACATTAACTTCTGTCACCCACTCTTTGTGGCCTGTAAAGAGGAGATGATGTAAAACAAGCGTGTAAAATGATGAGAAGAAGTTCTGCATACAAGGCAAATGAGAGTAAAAGTTAAAATTATCGAGAGCATATCCTTTCTTTCCCTTGAAACTTTGATGACCTCGTGATCAATAATGCTATCTTGCTTTCAAATTTAATATAGTAGAAACAACCATTTACATTTTCAACATACGGACACATGCAACATTAGAAGGAACTTTTAAAATGTAACAATGCATGCAATGATTACAAGGGTGATGATATACTTTCCAAGTTTGGACAACTTACAAGTTTATCAATCTCTTCACAATATATATTCCACTCACCTAGCTTTCCTGCTTAAACCACAACTCGGTTTCCAAACTTATTCATATTGTTGTCTTTTAGTAATTTGTTATTCCAAACACTAGCTTTTCTAAGTAAATCATTTATCATCACTACTTTTCCCTTTTAGTTCAAAGCTTATGAGTAGCGCCAAAGAAGCAAAGTAAAGAAAGGGAAGCAATTACTTTTGTTTATTAATATCATACACATACACAACATACATACATGAGTTATCCACCATTTGAGGGTCTAAGGAAACATAAAATATATTAAAAGGCAAAAATCAAATAACAATATTTAACCAACTATAAAATAAATTATTGGTTTTCTTTCCTAACCTGAGATGAAACAACTTCAACCCAAAGTGACAATGTTATCAACCAAATCTCTACTTTAACCTCACAATAATTGTTCTAAGTTTCTCTTTGACACTAGTAAAAGCAATCCTCTTTTCTCTTTACCAAGTTCTCAACTATATGCAAGTACGAACAAAGGTCTTAAAAGAATCAACAATGGAATATTTGTTATGAACATTAAAACATTTGAAGATACACAAAACTAAATTTAAAAGTAACAGGTAATAAAAGTAAATGGCCATATTCAATAGAGCATTCTTGCTCATTGTTCTAAATCAAAATTAAATATTTTTACTCTTGCTCATTATTCTAAATCAAAATTAAATATTTTTACAATTGTTTAGTAAGAAAATCCACATTATGGTCATTCAAAGCTAATACACAAACATCAAATTTTGAGGTGTACTTACTCGTAGAGCTCATCAAGCGGCTGCCATGGAAAATCATAGATATCTTCAGAACATCATCAAGCAATCAAAACTTCATAACCCTTACAAAATATTCTGAAACATTAATATAAATTGTTCAAGTCGGCAGCTAGAAGTTAATCTAAATGTAAAATAGTAAGAAAAACAAGACTCATTTAATATATTGTAATAAAACACATATTTTAAATAGTTTCTACATGTGAACATGCTTGTGTCAAACGCCACTTAATGAACTACAAAATTTCGATGCATGAAGTTCAGTTGCATCCATTTGATGCATCATCTTACCCTTATTAACAAATAAACAAACTAACAAAAACCTATAAACTATGCATTCCTCCTTTGAACACCAAGCATTCTAAAACAATCGATAGAGTAAATAAATTTTAATTCCTCTTGTTAACTTAAATATGTTTTGTCAAGTATATATATATAGGAAAGTGGTACATATTCTGCTGTAAATTTGAAACAACTATGTCCATGTAGGTCATTCATACCTTGTAAGTAATTGGCAAATTTTTGGTACATGCCCATCTCATGGCAAGTTGTTTTCCTCATTAAATTCTGAATCTCCCTCTCAACCTGCAAATTAAACAATATTTGTCACAAATTGATGTAAATATTGGAATATTTATCTTAATGTAGAAATAAAAGACAAAAGATAAGAGGGATTTTGTTCTGAAACCACGGATGATAGGACCAAGTGAGAAACAATAGTTGGACATAATATAATATTACCTTGAGCCTAGAAGTTTTGGGTCATGTGAAGGTACTTGACAATCCAGTCATGGCAGGTCGTAGTGTCTTGAGCAGTAAAAAGCACTCCAATTATGTTATCCGCCATCCGTTCATCGCTCAAGACTTGACCTTT
Source organism: Rhamnella rubrinervis (assembly GCA_007844105.2). Lineage (NCBI taxonomy): Eukaryota > Viridiplantae > Streptophyta > Magnoliopsida > Rosales > Rhamnaceae > Rhamnella > Rhamnella rubrinervis. The sequence goes on from CM017585.2 coordinate 16,494,772, forward strand.
TTCATCCTTTGAGTTGAGTAGGCAACCTAACAGATCCTTTTCAAGTAACCTCTTCTCCTTCTTCTCATATGTTATATCATTCAGAATCTTACTCAGCCTTTTTCTTGCCTATATATTTAGATTGATTTTAATTAAAACCAACCAAATTGGAATCCATTTGATTATTTATTATAATATATCCAACACTTACCAATAGCGCCTTATTGTATGGAGTTCCTGGTATATTTGTAGGGAAGGAATTGTAGCCCTTCAACCACTATGTCGTAGTTCTTGTTGAGCTCTTCTTTGTAACGGGCTTCCAAATGGTCAAAAACTGCTAGTATATCAACTTCAAAAGAATACTGCAATGGTTCCAATGGAGGACATGTCAGTTGGAAACAAGAAGAAGAACCAATTGATAATGTGATTACTACAACTTTAATTTAGATACCCTATTTGTTTATATCTGGAATATAAATTTGTGGGATGGTTTTCATGAATAACCACATTTAGAAAATAATATTACTAAAAATAAACCAAGTCAAAAGGGGTTTTGAGAGAGCTAGCAGAGCAATCATTTTCTTATATAAAATTGATCCAATCATTTGTGTCTTACTCAGAGCAATTTAACAGATAATTTACTCGAGTAAACTCTAGGAAGCAATTTGCTTTTCTAAAATGTTTACGTCCTTAGTAATCACATCAATTTCTGTGATTCAACAACAATTTACTCTGAGTAAATTCTAAAAGAAAGAAAAAAAGACATTTTGATTGACTCATATAATGTAATACCAACTTCTTCACTGAATAATTGAAATTTATCTACATGTTGAGAGACAACCCGATCAAGCTGAGGAATACATAAGAAAAGCGTTGGAAAGCATGAACTTGCATCAACTAAAATGGTGAATTCAATTTTAGGAGAAGCAAAAGCTACTCACATTAAAAGAAAGAAAATTTCATTTCATATTAGAGTGGGAGATGCAGCAGAGTATACCCTATGAGATCACTTCGGCAACTCCTCGAGGTTGTGCTCAGTGCGGCATCATTCTCGGCACATGTGTGGAGTGGCAAAAGCATTGCACACATCAGTCTGCGAAGACCTACCAATCACATGTCCAAAAACCTAAACCCTAACGAGAAAGCAAGACCGAAATTATATAAAAATTAAAGCCACAAAATTGGTAGATAGAGAGACCTGGAGGTGAGAAGCAAGAAGCGTTAGAACTAGATTTGGTAGGGAGAGGAAGGATGAGGAGGAAGAGGAAGGTGGAGGCTTGACGGGAGATGTATGGATGTCGATCTAATGACAAGAGACGTGAAGAACAATGAGCAAAGCGAGTAAATCGGTCTTTACATTTTCGTCCCCAAACAAATTTAAGATCAAAACCCCCAAAATTTCTAAAGACCAAATCCTAAAAATTTAAGTATAAAACTTGAAATTTAAGAGGAAAATTCCCTTATTGACAAATGGCCACGACAACAGAGGACAATGAAGAATCACGGTTTGACACCTTCGAATCTGGCTTGCAATTGATGGATGACGTCGCTTAATGATAATGTGAACAAAAATTTTTTTTGTTATGTGTAAAGTTTTGTAACTGATAAGAATTTTTTATGCCACGTGAGCATTATTCTGGAGGGAAAGTTACCGCCAAAAGTGAATAGTGGCATTTTTGTATAACGTTCAGTAACAAAGGTCTATTTATAACTAATTGCAGTCCATATATCCCTATTAGTTACGAAATATTTTTTCGTATCAAAATCATATGCTTTAGTTACAAAAAAAATAATCCGTAAATAGCATTTTCGTGACTAATTCAAAAATTTCTTGTAGTGTATTAAAAGAGTAAGAACACTTTTGGTATTTTTTGAGTTGTGTCTATCTATAAATTTTAACTAAAAGTATTTGCTAAACTCCATCTAATTTGATAACTTAGAAGATCTTGTAATTTTAAAACATGTGTTAAAATATTTGGTATTTTGTTGAGTAATGCGCTTAGAGGATCTTGTATGTTAGGAATTTGTCAAATAACCTTTTGTTTCCTTGTAATTATATGCTAATGACTTAGACTTGTTACCATCTTCATGTAGTGAAGAATCTGGAAATTCTCTAGGCTTATTGGAATTCTCAAAACAATCTAATCAAGCTAGTCTAGAACTTGGACTCAATCAAAGGAAGGTGCAGGCTTTTTCTACTTTGAAAGACTTTTGGTCGGTGATTTTGAAGGTATTGTGACCTGTATACAATGAACAGAACGCCTCTGATAGAGGTTCTGAGTTCTCTTCAACTTATGTTGATCCGTTTATTCGTAATTATTATTATTATTATTATTATTATTATTATTATTATTATTATTTTTCCTTTTGAAGGGAGGTAGTATGATTACCTTGGCAAATATTTATCAATTGGTAAGAAAATGTTACTTCCGAATTTATGCTATCTTCCCCTTCTCTCTGTCTCTGAATTATTTTCACTGTGGTAGGTATCAAAGAGATTAACTTGGAAGGTTTTTCTAGAAGCTGCTAACTATCAGATGAAAAGGGAGCTCATAAGAAAGGTACATGTTTCAAATCATGGCTATGTAGTTGTATATCTTCTAAAAAACTAAATGAAAAAAGGAAAAGAAAAAGAAATTTTTGTTGTGAAAAATATGTTGTCTAGATTAATGTTGTAGAGCTATTTTCTTGTTTATTATGGAATTAACTTTTGCTGTTGTTTTCTATTTTCTGAATTTTTTATTATTTTTTTATTTTTTCTAATAAGAGGAAAGGTTTTCTTATAAAAGAAATCTGATTTTTTTTGTTACTTTGGCATAGTTAAACTTTTCATATTTGCATTGACTTTGGATAATATAGCCCCATGCAATAGTCTGTAAACTGTGTCAATCAAGTGAAGTGTATGCAGGTCATTGTCCTGTTCAGAATATTCATTCACAAAATATTTTTCATGTAGATCTCATTGTTCTTGTTTGTTTGTTTGTTTTATGGTGTACATTGATTTTGACGTCTAACTTATCTACATGGTAATGGGACTTTAATTTGCCATTTACTCTTCTACGCTCCAGAAAACCAGATGAGCATTTTAGATTTTTAAGTAATGAGCAAATTGAGAGCGACAAGTTAAACTTCGGCAGTTTGATGCAAAATGGTCAATTTCAAATTATCACCTAGACTAGAGTGCAGGATTTAGTTGCCATTGTGGGTGTGATTCCATGTCTAGGACTAGGACTTTCCTAGCTATAAAATTTTAAGATACGTTGACTTGGCTTAAAAGGGTTTTGTATTTTGGATATGGATTCTTGGATGGGTGAAAAAGGAAACATAAAAGAATAGTATGATTCTGAACTTCCACTTTTTTGGATGTGGAATCTTGAAGGGTGAATAAGGAAATTTAAGAGTTATTTGGAGAGGCTTTGCCTAATAAATGGATTGGACTTTTGATTTGGAACTTCCAATTTTTGGTAAATGGAATGCAAAGTTTGATAAAATGGAGAACTGTTCAATAGGTATTAAGGTTTTTTATTTTATTTTTTATTTTTACCTTTAAATTTTTTGTTATTTCCAATCTTTTTCGATAGCACGAATTTATATCTGTTAAATGTATTTTGTTAAGTCAGCTCATTGTGTGGTTCTGATTTGATTAGTGTTGGTAGATGATGCTACAACATAAAGATTGCAAACCCAAGTGTAGGTTGTCTCAAGTAATAAATTTTCGGAAATCCGAGGTCGATCCACAAGGAGCTAATGAAGACAAATTAATAGAGATAAAATAATATGATTTAGTAACAAAGATTAAACTAATACAAGTTGTTCTTAAATGGAAGGGATTTTCTAAAGTTAGGGGATCCACTATTGGTATATAAAACAAGAACAAGATTAATTCTTTTTATAACTCAATTAGAATCCACGCACAACGGAGGTTCCAATTGGAAAATATAACATTTAAAATTCATTTGTAGTTATATATACTTTGTATTATATTTACTTCTAATTAACAAATAACATCAACACATGTAAATGGGTTCAAGCATTCCTTGTGTCAATATCTTGTCAACAATGAATCAAGATCCCCATTTTACAAGGAGGTTTCTAAGTTAATTGAAAACAAATACAAAACATATAATAACAATTTCATAATATAGACATTAAAACTCAAGAAAGAGATTAATCTAATCTTATTTCATAACCAAGAGCTTCACCCTTTCACCCAAGCAAAATGAGGATTAGTTACTCATAAGAAAGAAGAAAGAAATAAAGAAGGAAGGAAGAAGGAAGAAAATAAACATGATTTCTACTAAGAACAAAAGGAGATTACAACAAGAGAAACAATAATACAAAGAGTATGATCTGATCTCTCAATTCAGAATGCCTAAATGAGTATTCAATGCTGCTATTTATAGATCATTAAGGATACAAAATGCCAAAAGACTTGTATGAAAATAGACACATGGTTAGGTAAACTTTGAAAATATATGTCATGCTTGTCTTCCCACTTGCACCGTCCACATCGCACCGAATTCGGTAGCATCTTCCATTGGTCAAAACATACAACTTGTAGCTGCACGTCTTAGCTATCCAGAGCATCAAGAATTACATTATTTGGGCCAGTATTTTGTGAGATACGGCCCAAATACTGACCCTTGTTGGGCTGGCCTCCGAATGCAGAATAGTTGTGCTTTAGCCCTAAATACGGCCCACTAAACTTCTGAACTGGACTTTGTTGATAACTACAATGTTGTAGTGCATTAAGTTATCTTTCCATTACATTAAGAATCATCTTAATTGGCCATCTAGATTGAGAGATACATCCATTTTATTAACCCTGTATCAAAACACATATTTCAATTTATTTTTACTTTTAAACTTAAATTTAAAGAAATTGCATAAATTAGAAGAATTAATGATACTTTTAAGTGTATAATGATAATTTAAACTATAATAAATATACACTTTTAAGTGTTCATCACAACCCCAACCAGCTTATTACTAGTCTCTAGTAAAACAAAGCGTCACCGATAAGTAAAGTTCACAAAGTTAATCACCATTTTCTTCCTTTGACCAATTCAAAAAATAAACTCTCACTTATCTATTTATTTTAAGATATTGTTAAACTTTCTTTTGGTGCTCATTTTCACATATATATGGAGCTAGTTATGAAAAGAGCAAAAATCAATTTTAATGCTTTGTTAAGGTTACTTCCTTGGGCAGGGGTCATTTATTTATTCATCAATATTTTTTTATTTTTTTTAAATAAAGCAATAATATACATCTTTAACCCATGTAACGAGCTTTGGGCTAATGACTCCCAAACCAGTTGGTCTTAGGGCATTAGGTGTTAAGACACCCTACGAGCTTAATACTGGGTTGGATACTTATTTATTTTTTGTAGACAAATGCAATGTTTGATTCCCTTAAACTTTCTCCTTCACCTTTGTATCGAGCTTTAGACCAATAACTTCCAAACTAGTTAGTCATAGGGTATTAGGTGTTAAGACACCCCTATGGGTTTAATTGCTCAGGCTATGGAGGTTACAAAATCAAACTTTATCCACGATTTTTTTTTTTTTGTGATTATAATTAAACTACCCCTTTCCTTGGTCATTCTTTTTTAGCAAAGCAAAGAAATAAAATTATTATAACATTTCATTTTTTGCAACCCACAATAATATGTATGAGTGTGTGTGTGAAAGAAAATTTATCAATATGTACTAAAAATAGCTAGATAAATAAAGATATACGAGTTTATAGATTTGAATTTTTCAAAGAGAATTAAATGATAAAACTTTGTTACTTCACAAATCAAGACAAAATAATAACCTTCCTCCTTAGCGTCTCGAGTAAAATTACTCCTTACTCGGCCATACTTATTTGGTTTTAGTTACAGCAAATTAGTTAGTTAGTTATCTAATTTTTTTTTATATATATATTTTTTTTATTTTTTTAAGAAACTCTCACCCCGACGATTTCAACATTGTCTCAATGGTTAAATATAATTAGAAAAAGGAAAGAAGAAGTTACGATGCAACATTTATTAAAAGAGAACCCTAACAAACAGAAGTGAAAATAAAATGTTGTAAGTAAAACCAAAGGATAAGGAAGTTATAAAGCGAGTGTCGGATCAAACTGCTACTTACTACCTTGTTCGACCAATCTAAGCGAGCCATTCTTGGATCAGGTGCATATGAAACGTTGTAGTTTATCAATTAACTTCGTCAGCGGTTGAAGCGAAAACAAGGAGTTATGCGTGCGAATGAGAGATAAAATTCTGTTCCACGGCATGATTAAGAAAAGATAACAAACCATCAAAAATTATTAACATTCAACAAACCTATGGGTTTCACGATGGATGTTGGTTGGGACGAAGAGCATTTGAAAAATTTCTTCCAAAATACCATAGCCACCAGTAAAGCGATGAATGCATCAGATTTTTCAAGCATTTTAGATATTCTTTCATGCATGGTTGAGACTTGTATTTTCGTTCCAAGCGTCATCCTGATATTGGTTGCGGTTAAGGCTTTAGGAATGATACCTAAGACCTTGCTTCCTCCTACATGTGCAGCTAATGATACAGTCCCATTAAACCAAGACTACCTCCCCAAATACTAAATGAATCTTTTTCTCGTGAGTACTTGACCAGGGTGTGTCTTTGCTTTTAGAAATTCTTTATCTTTCCCGGGACTTGATCCACAAAATACACAAATATGTGTGAATCGATAAACGAAACTCCTCCATCGACCTTTCAATGACTAGGATTTGGATGCTAATGAGGAAAATGGATGTGTTTAAATAGGGCAAAGAGACCATGCAATAATGGAAAATGCAATGATGATACCTATATAGGTAGACCGGTGTTGTGAACAATGTTGACATTTTAAAAAACTTTTTTTTAAAACAAAATAATGACATGCATGTAGTTGTGATTGTGGCTCACATCTTCCTCGGTTTTACGTCCGATGCTTAAGCGCTTCTATGAGTGAGGATATGCTTCCCATCCAATTTTCTTATAAATTGGCAAGCAGTCGTTTAAAGTCGATTCCCAAGACTATGACGGTGTTGTTCATCCTTGAAAAGATGCCACAAATTAAGAAGTTCACGATGTACAACTACAAGGATGCGTCAAGAGTCAATAAGATATCATCCAATGACTTCTTACTCAGCCCATCCTTAATAAAGTTTATTTTATCTTCTCGATTAATGGAAATCATTCCTAAAGAACAACATCGCTTGTTGCAAGTCCATCGGGCACATTTGTGACAAACTTGCATTCTTTTTGCTCTTCTCCTTTTAAAATATGAACTCTTACCCATCCCAGGCATGTACAAAACAAATGAATCGAAGATTCACCAGCTAATCGGACCTTTGCTTCAATTATCCATATATCTCCGGCATGCCTTTATCCATTAACAATCGTAATCTTGCACACGGCTTTATAAATTTTATTAGAGCATTGTGAGGAAGGAAAGGAAAATATTTTCTCAAATTTGTAGAGTGGCATCCATTGTAAGGAGAAAAGGGATCGTTATTATGGGAAACTGAAAATAAACTGATTTGAAAATCACGAATCCGGATTATCCGCCACTTAACAGGGAAGAATTTAAAAGGAAAGTTAAAAGGGAAAACAAATATTTATATTGATTAACTATTATTTTCATAGCAGAGGGTCAAAAGTGGAATTAATTCTTTGTCAAAACATAATTATCTAAAATGGTTTGAGTCTTTGTCCATTTACCTTAAAAACATTACATTTTAGGGTTCTCTATGTCGATGGCCCAAGCATACACATGTTTAACAATGAATGGACCTCCACCTTGATCTTAATTTTTCGGAAATATGTGAGAGAGTTATAAGCGAGAACCTTTTGACCAACATCAAATGTTTTTCTTAAAATTCTTTTGTCATGAAAAGTTTTGGTTCTAACTTTTGAATTTTTGAATTCGTATGCATCATTTCTCAATTCTTCAAGTTCACTTAATTGTAACTTTTAGTAAATTGCAAGCATCACCAAGGTTTGAATTGAAGCTTTAATGGCCGATAAGCTTTATGTTCAAGTTCACGAGGTAAATGCAGGGTTTTCCATAGACTAGCCTATAGGAGACATACCCATGAAGTTTTAAAAGCAGTTCGATCATGAAAGTGTATCGTTTAGTCTCAACCAATCTTTACGATTTGGACTCACCGTTTTTCTAAAATTTTTTATCTCCTATTCTAAGTTCTACTTGTCCATTTGACTGATGGTGATAAGGGGTGGTAACTTTGTGTGTAATTCCATATTTTTCATTAAAGATTCAAATGGCCTATTCGAGAAATGTGTTCCCAATCACTTAAAATGGCTCGAGGAATTCCAAAACGACTTAAAATATGTTCTTTCAAAAATTTAATCACTATTTTGTGATCATTATTTCGCATTGGAATTGCCTCTATCCATTTTGAAACATAATCTATTCTACCAATATATACAAAAACCAAATGGCGATGGAAATGGTCCCATGAAATCTATACCCCAACAATCAAAATTTCAATAACAAGAATGAGATTTAATGGCATCATGTTTCTTTTGAAATGGATCCCGATCTTTGACAATTATCATATGTTTTGCAAAATGCATGCGTATCTTTGAATAAAGTGGACCAATAAAATCTGCGACTGATATTTTTGGCCGTTTTTGAAGAAAAATGACCTCTACATGCTTACGAATGACAAAATTGATAATACTACTTACCTTGTCGCTACACATCTACGAAATATCTTATCGAGCGATACTTAAGCGGATAGGGTATCCCGGTAAAGTTTTTCACTCGGTTAAAAACTTTCTTTTCTCTTTGAAGTTCAGAATTTTGGGATTTGACATGTGACAAGAAAATTGGCAATGTCGAGAAAACCATGGTAAGTTTGAAATACTAAAAGTTGCTCATGGGAAAAGTGTCATTAATTGAGTGCGAGTAAAAGGTTTCATCACAAATAAGTCTTGATAAATGATCACCACAACATTTTCAACTCCCTTTTTATCTCGAATGGTGATAGAAAATTCTTGAAGTAAAAGAATCCACCTAATCAATCGAGGTTTGGCATCTTTCTTAGAAAAGATATTTCAAAGCTGCATGATCACTAAAGACAACATTGGTGAGCCAACAAGATAAGATCTGAATTTGTCCAATGCAAATACTACTGCAAGCAATTCCTTTAGTTGTAGAATAATTCAATTGGGCACTATTTAAGGTTCTACTTGCATAGTAAATGACATATGGTTTCTTATCTTTCCTTTGTCCTAACACTTGCTCAAGAGCATAATCGTGTATCACACATAATTTCAAAAGGTAAAGACCAATTAGGGGGTTGCATGATAGGAGCAGAGTAAGCATGGTTTTAAGTTGAACAAAGCTTTTCACAATTTTGGTCCATTCAAAATTATATCTTTTGATAGAAGGTTACTCGAGGTCTAGATATTGTACTAAAATCTTTAATAAACCTTCTATAAAACCAGCATATCCCAAAAATAATCTAATATCTTTAGCAGTTTTGGTGTTGGCAAGTTAGAAATCAACTCGATTTTAGATTTATCTACCTTGATTCCTTTTGATGAAACAATATGACCAAGTACAATACCATTTGTTACCATGAAATGACATTTTTCCCAATTGAGCACAATATTCTTCTCTTCACACTGGAAAACTTTTTCAAGTTAGATAAGCAATCATCAAATGAATGAGCTTAAACTAAGCATGCAAAATCATCCAAAAACCCGATATGCAATACATGTGAATGTACTTCTCTGCATTGCAATTTAGTTATACCATACCGAAAGCATATTTCAACCGGATGATCTGAGGATTCTTTAGTCTTGAGGGGAATTACGATGCTTGTTGTAGGACTTACCCGTTTTACTATAGAAATAGGATAAATGATTTCATTATCTAAAAGTTTAATGACTTCATTTCTCACTACCTCTTTCATATTAGGATTAAGCCTTTTTGTATTTCTCTAGAAGGTTTAGCATTTTCCTCTAAATAAATTTTGTGTGTGCAAATAAGAGGATTAATTCCCTTTAAATCAGCAATTGTCCATTCTAATGCATTTTTATGGATTTTCAAAGTTTGTATCAACTTACTTTCTTGAAGTGTGTCAAGTTTGGAAAAAATTATTACCGGAAGGTTTCATTTTCACCCAAGGAGTATTTCAGATCAAATGGCAATGGCTTCAAGTCAAGCTTTGGTGGTTGTACATTTGAAGGTAAGGAGCGTTGAAGCTGCGGTGGATTCTTCAAATCTTATCCAAACCACTTGCTTTGGTTCCTAAAATGCATTCAACAAAGAAACCATATGTGATTTCAGGATTGGTATTGGATGCAAACTCATTAGACATAATTAAACATGCTTCTAAGGGATCAGATGGAAGAGTAGAGATAAATTATTCATGCACAACTTCATGATAAAATCCACTTCATGCATATCACTATTATCTAGGTTGTTTGCAAATATTAAACATATTCATTTCCAAAGTCATATTACCAAAAGAAAGTTTTAAAATTTCATTTCTACAATTGATTATAGCATTTGAAGTAGCAAGAAATGGGCGTCCTAAAATGCAGGTATTTGAGGTTTGAAATTTAAAAGCGGATGTGTATCCAAAACTATAAAATCCACGGGATAGTAGAATTTATCAATTTGAACAAGAACATCCTCAACAATTCCTCTTGGAATTTTCACGAACGATCGGCAAGTTGAAGTGTTGCTGCTTATAGGTTTCAATTCTCCCAATCCTAGCGCTCATAAGCGAGAAAGGGTAAAAGATTAACACTTGCACCAAGATCAAGTAAAACACGTTCCACCTTAGTATTTCCAATTACACATGTAATTATTGGACAACCGGGATCTTTATACTTAGGTGGGATGTTTTGTTGGATGATGGAACTTACATTTTCAGTTAAAAATGCTTTCTTTTGTACATGCAACTTCCTTTTGACGGTACAAATCTTTCAAAATTTGGCATAAGATGAAATTTGTTTTATTGCATCCAACAAAGTAATATTAACCTTTACTTGCTGCAAAACTTCAAAGATTTCAAATTTTTATTTATATTTTTAATTGGCTCTAATCTTTGAGGAAAAGGTGCAGAAAATAGGTTTTATCCTTAAGAAACGAGTTCAAGTTTATCATGCTTACCGTCATCCTTACCATTGCCCTTTGGTTCAGGGGTGCACTTGCGTGTGATCTTTGGAATGAATGGTTTTGTCTATGACTTTTCCACGAAGAGTTGTGATAGAATTAACATCTTTAGGTTGGCTCTCACGAAGTGGAAACATGACATTGATGCAGGATTAGGTTGAGGTTGAGCGAGCTTACCTTTCTCTTGAGTATGCAAACTTGCGGTTAAAGAGAAAGTGTGCTTTTGATCTCATTGATAGCTTGTGAAGTTTGATTGTTGATGTTTGTTTGGCCTTGAATAAAGGCTTGCATTGTCTCTTCCAAATTTCTTGAGCGATGATGCATGGGAGGAAAATTTGATGTACCGAAGGCATATTGTTGGCACTATTATCATTCCTCCAACTGAAATTTGGGTGATTTCTCCATCCCGGATTGTATGAATCTGAAAAGAAGATGTAAATGACTTTTAAAATTGTTCATAGTATTTACTTGTTCATGTACAACTTCTTTAAAACAGGAATTTTTGGACATTCATTTGTTGAGTGCCCTAAATCATCACAAATACCACAAATTTCTTCTTTTGCCAGATTTGATTTCTTTTATTTTTCCTAATTCCATGGCTTCAATCTTTCTAGTTAAAGTAGCAAACCTAGCATTTAAATCTTCTTCTTGACTAAGGTGATATTTTCCTTTAGCATTTGCAAGATTAGATCTAATTGAATTTTCAGAAGAATTAGTATCATGCCAAGATTGAGAATTTTCAGCCAAGTGGTCTAAATACTCTAAAGCATCATTAGGTTTTTTATCAAGAAATTCACCATTGCACATTGTTTCCAAAAATTGTTTCGTTTTAAGTGTTAAACCTTCATAAAAGAAACTTATAGTGCGCCATTTTTCAAAACCATCATGTGGACAAAAATTTAATAAATCTTTAAAACGCTCCCAACTTTGAAAATATGCTTCATTTGAGTTTTGGAAAAAATTTTGGATTTGTCTTTTGAAAGCATTGGTTTTATGTGTTGGAAAAAATTTCTTTAAAAACTCACTTTGCATTTCTTGCTATGTACAAATTGACCTTAATTTCAAAGAGTTAAGCCAAGTTTTTTATTTATCTTTTAAAGAAAAAGGAAACAATTTAAGTTTAACAATTTCTTCGGTGCAATTTTGATCATTAAATGTGGCACACAGTTCCTCAAATTCTTTAAGATGCAAATACGGACTTTCAGATTCTAAGCCATAAAAATTAGGAAGTAATGAAATCATACCCGGTTTAAATTTAAAGTTATTAGCATTAAGTGGAAAGATAAAACATGATGGACTAGAATTTCTAGGTGGTTGCAAATATTCACGCATGGTTCGCAACGGTTGATTTTCATGTTCATTATGTATACTTTCACTTTCAGCCATTGTGTCAAATGTGTGTTGTGACTGTGGAAATGATTCAAATAAATCAATATGCAAAGTACCGAAATTAGTTTTAACTAAGCGACCAGAATTTTCATCACGATACCAATTAAGCATAAATAAGAAAATAAAAGTACATAAATAAATATACAGGAGAGGAGGCTCAGCCTTCCAAGATAGAAAAATTTAACACAAACAAGAGAGTGAAGGCTCAGCCTTCCAAGATGGTAAAGAAAATAAACAATGGGTAGGAGGCTTAGCCTTCCATGATATAAAAAAAAAATTCAACAAGTATGCGGTATGAGAAAACAGCCATTAAATACATAAAAGTAAATTGAGTAAAAGGGAAAGAGTAAACCAGATTTGTGAAGTTTATTCAAAGAAAGAAAAAACCTCAATCAATTTGATCTTCAAACAAGATCCCCGGCAACGGCAAAACTTGCTACAACATAAAGATTGCAAACCCAGTGTAGGTTGTCTCAGTAATAAATTCTCGAGTCAGGAGGTCGATCCACAAGGAGCTAATGAAGACAAATTAATAGAGATAAAATAATTTGATTTAGTAACAAAGATTAAACTAATACAAGTTGTTCTTAAATGGAAGGAATTTGCTAAGGTTAGGGGATCCACTCTTGGTATATAAAACAAGAACAAGATTAATTTTTTTTATAACTCAATTAGAATCCACGCACAACGAAGGTTCCAATTGAAAAATATAACATTTAAAATTCATTTGTAGTTATATATACTTTGTATTATATTTACTTCTAATTAACAAATAACATCAACACATGTAAATGGGTTCAAGCATTCCTTGTGCCAATATTTTGTCAACAATGAATCAAGATCCCCATTTTACAAGGAGGTTTCTAAGTTAATTGAAAACAAATACAAAACATATAATAACAATTTCATAATATAGACATTAAAACTCAAGAAAGAGATTAATCTAATCTTATTTCATAACCAAGAGCTTCACCCTTTCACCCAAGCAAAATGAGGATTAGTTACTCATAAGAAAGAAGAAAGAAATAAAGAAGGAAGGAAGAAGGAAGAAAATAAACATGATTTCTACTAAGAACAAAAGGAGATTACAACAAGAGAAACAATAATACAAAGAGTATGATCTGATCTCTCAATTCAGAATGCCTAAATGAGTATTCAATGCAGCTATTTATAGATCATTAAGGATACAAAATGCCAAAAGACTTGTATGAAAATAGACACATGGTTAGGTAAACTTTGAAAATATATGTCATGCTTGTCTTCCCACTTGTACCGTCCATATCGCACCGAATTCGGTAGAATCTTCCATTGGTCAAAACATACAACTTGTAGCTGCACGTCTTAGCTGTCCAGAGCATCAAGAATTACATTATTTGGGCCAGTATTTTGTGAGATACGGCCCAAATACTGACCCTTGTTGGGCTGGCCTCCGAATGCAGAATAGTTGTACTTTAGCCCTAAATACGGCCCACTAAACTTCTGAACTGGACTTTGTTGATAACTACAATGTTGTAGTGCATTAAGTTATATTTCCATTGCATTAAGAATCATCTTAATTGGCCTTCTATATTGAGAGATACATCCATTTTATTAACCCTGTATCAAAACACATATTTCAATTTATTTTTACTTTTAAACTTAAATTTAAAGAAATTGCATAAATTAGAAGAATTAATGATACTTTTAAGTGTATAATGATAATTTAAACTATAATAAATATACACTTTTAAGTGTTCATCAGAAGACAGAAGAGGCTCAGTGTTTGTGGTATATTTTGCAGATTGTGGTGGCAAGTGATGGAGCATGTGGTTGCTTCAAAATTTGTGTTGTTGTGATTGATTTTTGGAATATTTGGACAGTCTATTTGAGTGGAGAAAGAGTGGGAATGGGGTTTAGGCTTTGATATCAATTTTAGTCTGGACTAGGAAAGAGAAATAGGGGAAAGAAGATGAGAGAGAAAAGAGAGGAGAAATAGATGAAAAGAGTGAGACGATGAAGGTTAGGGTTATAATTTAATTTATGGTTAGGTTAGGGTTAAAAGGAGAATGCATACTCTGTATTCATTAATCAGTCATAGTCTTAGTCTAGCATCTAGAGTTACAATTTATAATAAAGAAAGAATTAGGAAACTAAACTAAACCAAAAGAAATCAAAAAAATAAAAATAAAATCATGCATTACTCAAAATTATATAAAACATAATTGTTTAATAAAATCCCTGATATACCTTGTTCGGAATCACCGCCATTTCTACATTTTGTTGGCTGGTACACATTTATATAATAAATGTCATCAATGTAATCCCTGATGTATTGTTATTTTCTAAATTTGCAGGGTGGACAGCTGGCCGCAATTAATTTAGAGTCTAGAGCGGGCTTGCTTGCTGCAAAACAGGTGATGGTTTCTATTGGTGAATCAATATGATGCCACTATATCCTGTTGATGTTGATTTTTTTTTTTTCCTGGGTGAGTAATAAGCTTTATTTAAAGAAAGCTGTGAATAAATGCTTATGGACCTTGCAGGGCTATTTGGTGCACAAAAAATTCTCACATTAAAGCTCCCTTTTTAGTGTTACTATTTGGACCTCTGCTTGGGAAGGAGTGTTACTATTGATTATTCGAAGAGATGTCAGATTGTAATTAATTTGTGTCGTAACTTGATGGACATTGTAACTTTATGAGTATTTAGAGCACTATCTTCCTCGCTAGTTGGTGACTAGAGGGGTTTGGAGATTTTAAGCTTATGAGTATTTGGAACACTATCTTCCTCACTACATGGTGGCTAGAGAGGTTTGGTCATAACTTCTTTATTCTTTGGTTATCTAAGTTCATTTGATCATTCTCGATTCAATCTTGGGTATGCTTGGCTCTTAGGGTATAAAGTGCATAGGCAGGCTTGTGGGTTGTGGGGCATTTGTAGGGTTGCACCACTTTCAATTTGTGGGATCTGTGGTAGCTAAGGAACCAAAAAGCTTTTTGAGACGGTGAGATGTCCTTTGGAACCTGGAGTATCATATTTTGAGATCATTTCTTTTAGGGTCATAGGAAATATTCTTCCTGAAGTATCGTATTTTGAGATCATTTCTTTTTAGGGTCATACGAAATATTCTTCACCTTTCAACATTATGCGTGTTTCACTGGGACATACGGATATTCTTTCATACTTTTGGCTTTGTGATGAAGTTAATCTCTGGTTTGGTTCCTTTTCTACTTGGTCTTTTTATGAATGTATTCTTTTCTTAGAAGGAAATCAAAGCTCACCTTACCAATTGCAAATTTTTGAGAAAATGAATCGTGGACTGATAACTTCTTTTATAAATTAAAGAGTAGTGTATATCAATTTCCTACTTGTGAAGAGCATATTGTGTTGAGTTGATGTTTATAGTTGGATCCACTTACTATCAGGCATGAGCTTAAACTTTTGGCATTGACAACAACTTAATGTGTGTCAGAACCTATTTTCTTCGCCCATTTATTTGAATCATGCTAATCCCTATTTATGGTAATATATAGTTTTGCATGTGTAAGGCCTGTTGTTCGTCTTGTTATTGGACTAATTATATGCGAGGGGAAGAGTTAAGTGTTTATTATGTTGGCCATTTTTTGGCAAATCCATTGCGTTTACAGAACCTTTTATCAGCTATGGGATGTATAGTAATTTTAACACTGAGAAACGTTATTCCAGTGTTATTTTTTCATGTCAAAACTTCTCACATCACATTTGCTAACTGTTGACAGGGTTTCGCAGGTGCTGCATCGAGATATCTAGGAGTAAGGAGTATGATGGCTTTACTTGGCCCAGTGTATTGACTCTACAATCTTATTCCAAAAGATCTTATTTTGATTACTTTATCTTCCCAAACTTGCATTTTCAAGTCATTCGTCAATTGTGCTTCTCAATAAGAGAGCTTTAATAATAATGAATACCTGTTATGATGATGTTGCAGACAAGAAGTAGGCTGTTGGCTCATAAATGTTTATTCTTTAACCTTTTAGTCGTTTTCTACAGATTATTTGTGTTAAATTTTAACAATTATCTGGACGGAAAATTGTTAACCTACATCAACATATATCTGGATCAAACAGATAGTTCATTGATTCAATTTGTCATGTTTTAGAAGCTTTGCTCAATTATTGACCATAAAAGTTGTTGGTTGCTTTTGTGATCTCTAAGTTATTACATTCTAAATAATTTGCCAAAGATAGTATCGTCTATCTGACCAGTGCATCTTATGCAGGCTTTGGGGAACATTGCTGGCTGATGTTGTGATTCAAATGCTAGGAACTGATTATGCCAGAATCTTGCGAGCAATTTATGCTTTCGCACAGGTGCCAATATTATTACGCAGCACTTACATGCTATTATTAGATTAGGTTTGCTTAGTTACTTGTTACATGCTGGTCTTTACTACGGGATTCCTCGTGCATTTACCTGGGCCTGTTATTTCTAAGTTTACTGACTGCATACATGTATGCATATAATTCAAAAATGGATCATAATTTGCAACTAAATCTGTTAATTTTGTTTCAGATTCGTATCATTCGCACATATAAGTTACCATCTGATGACTCCTGAAGAGCTTAGCATTTCAGTGAAGGTAGCAGCAGGTTAGACATTCTACAACTAATCACAGCTTTAAATGATTCTTGAGCAGCATCGATAATGAGGTATATCTGGATCGTCACTGTTGGCGTCCGAAGCCTAGCACTGTAGACTTTGTCTGTCTTAATGATCTACCCTGTAAATAATAGTATGCAATGAGTAATTTGTGGTTCTTCTGGTATTCTTTGATAGGTAAGGTCACTTCCAAAATACTAGTTGAGTGTTGCTAAATTTACTGCTGCTGCCATTAGTTTGCGTCTGGTACTCTCATTACTGCTTCTTATACTTTAGTAGAAACTCATAATTTCTAGTTCTTCAAAGCAGGTCTACAATTGGGGAACAGAAAGTTGAAAAGGGTCGGCTCTTTTGTAGTTTAGAGCCCAGCTTTGGGAGTACCTAATGTATTAATGACAATCTGTATTAGGGTTTGGAGATCCTCTGTGTGTATATATATGTGTATGTATATATCATCTAGTTTTTATTTTTGGGGAAACTAAGTTCAACTATTGCATTTACTAATAGAATTGTTACTAGGATGTGCATATTATCTCTTAATTACATTATAAATTTATAGTTTTATAAGGGAAAATTAGTAAATTTCATTAACTTATTTATTTGGACAACATCTCTTACATTATCATAAACTCATTTGCCAAATTTTCAAATTGGAGTGATGGGATTCGAGCTTAGAGATCATTGAAGGAACTCAAGATTTTGCCACTTGGGGGACTGTAACTTGAAAGCAACAAAAGCACTTACCTGATTTACAACATAGTTCATATTTGTGAAGATGGAACCAACAATGATTAATCTCTTAAAATATACATAACAATACCAAACCCTAGTTGATGATACAATATATTACAGTACAACAAACAATGATTATTCTATTATAATCCACAACAAGCGCAAACCACACAACTAATTAGCTACTTCCATCACTAAAATAGGTTGGGCATATAGTACAGAACATCCATGTATACCCAACATTTATATAACTCCACACTATAACTAGGAAAATAAAATTTAAATTACCTACCATATTCATAGTTTTCCAAACTTATACATGTTGAGGGTGGCATCAGCATGCTCTTTGACAATTTCCCAAGCCGTGAAAGCGTGTTGTTCCTCAGTCAAGGTTGCACCAACTGCAAATCATAAAACAAACACACCATCAACCACTGCATGTGTCATGTAAATATGTCCTGATGAATTTATAGACTCCAAGAGCTTGCAGTTCACATCATTTATGCATTTTTAGTAAGTTGACAACTCCAAACCGCCGCAGCATGCACCGCCATTCCCAAAAATATTGGCAGAATAGCCGTTTTCACCAACTGTAGCGAGCATATTGATCGCCGACGGCCAATTCGAAAGCAAACCAAAGCGAAGTTTCTAGGTACAACGATCTCAACCTTTTGTCGTAGCGAAACCCTTGAAAAGCTTGCCATTTCAACATGGCTTCGATCAAGTTACGAAGTATCTCCACGCCATAGCTTCTAAGCACGAGCCATAACTTGGGGCGAAACCTTCGACTTAGCGTTATTTGCCAATCTTTGTAGTCCACGACTTCTTTGGGAATCGGTGGTCTTGTTTCTCAAATACTGGGATTGGTTGAGAGTGATTTAACAAAGCACTTGGCTCTCTCACCCAAAGACAACAGCAATCATGAGTGATGAACACTTAAAAGTGTATATTTATTATAGTTTAAATTACCATTATACACTTAAAAGTATCATTAATTCTTCTAATTTATGCAATTTCTTTAAATTTAAGTTTAAAAGTAAAATAAATTGAAATATGTGTTTTGATACAGGGTTAATAAAATGGATGTATCTCTCAATCTAGAAGGCCAATTAAGATGATTCTTAATGCAATGGAAAGATAACTTAATGCACTACAACATTGTAGTTATCAACAAAGTCCAGTTCAGAAGTTTAGTGGGCCGTATTTAGGGCTAAAGCACAACTATTCTGCATTCGGAGGCCAGCCAACAAGGGTCAGTATTTGGGCCGTATCTCACAAAATACTGGCCCAAATAATGTAATTCTTGATGGTCTGGACAGCTAAGACGTGCAGCTACAAGTTGTATGTTTTGACCAAAGGAAGATTCTACCGAATTCGGTGCGATATGGACGTTGCAAGTGGGAAGACAAGCATGGCATATATTTTCAAAGTGTGCCTAACTATGTGTCTATTTTCATACAAGTCTTTTGGCATTTTGTTTCCTTAATGATCTATAAATAGCAGCATTGAATACTTATTTGAAAAATTCTGAATTGAGAGATCAGATCATACTCTTTGTATTGTTGTTTCTCTTGTTGTAATCTCCTTTTGTTCTTAGTAGAAATCATGTTTATTTTCTTCCTTCTTCCTTTCTTCTTTATTTCTTTCTTCTTTCTTATGAGTAACTAATCCTCATTTTGCTTGGGTGAAAGGGTGAAGCTCTTGGTTATGAAATAAGATTAGATTAATCTCTTTCTTGAGTGTTAATGTCTATATTATGAAATTGTTATTATATGTTTTGTATTTGTTTTCAATTAACTTAGAAACCTCCTTGTAAAATGGGGATCTTGATTCATTGTTGACAAGATATTGGCACAATGAATGCTTGAACCCATTTACATGTGTTGATGTTATTTGTTAATTAGAAGTAAATATAATACAAAGTATATATAACCACAAATGAATTTTAAATGTTATATTCTCCAATTAGAACCTCCTTGTGCGTGGATTCTAATTGAGTTATAAAAAATTAATCTTGTTCTTATTTTATATACCAAGAGTGGATCCCCAACCTTAGCAAATCCCTTCCATTTAAGAACAACTTGTATTAGTTTAATTTTTGTTACTAAATCATATTGTTTTATCTCTATTAATTTGTCTTCATTAGCTCCTTGTGGATCGACCTCGGACTCAGAAATTTATTACTTGAGACAACCTACACTTGGGTTTGCAATCTTTTGTTGTAGCAAGTTTTTGGCGTTGCGGGGATCTTGTTTGAAGATCAAATTGATTGAGGTTTTTCTTTCTTTGAATAAACTTCGCAAATCTGGTATACTCTTTCCCTTTTACTCAATTTACTTTTATGTATTTAATGACTGGTTTTCTCATACCGCCTACTTGTTGAATTTTTTATTTTTTTTATATCATGGAAGGCTAAGCCTCCTACCCATTGTTTATTTTCTTTACCATCTTGGAAGGCTGAGCCTCCACTCTCTTGTTTGTGTTAAATTTTTCTATCTTGGAAGGCTGAGCCTCCTCTCGTTGTATATTTATTTATGTACTTTTATTTTCTTATTTATGCTTAATTGGTATCGTGATGAAAATTCGGTCGCTTAGTTAAAACTAATTTGGTACTTTGCATATTGATTTATTTGAATCATTTCCACAGTCACAACACACATTTGGCACAATGGCTGAAAGTGAAAGTATACATGATGAACATGAAAATCAACCGTTGCGAACCATGCGTGAATATTTGCAACCACCTAGAAATTCTAGTCCATCATGTTTTATCTTTCCACTTAATGCTAATAATTTTAAATTTAAACCGGGTATGATTTCATTACTTCCTAATTTTCATGGCTTAGAATCTGAAAGTCCGTATTTGCATCTTAAAGAATTTGAGGAAGTGTGTGCCACATTTAATGATCAAAATTGCACCGAAGAAATTGTTAAACTTAAATTGTTTCCTTTTTCTTTAAAAGATAAATCAAAAACTTGGCTTAACTCCTTGAAATCAAGGTCAATTGGTACATGGCAAGAAATGCAAAGTGAGTTTTTAAAGAAATTTTTCCAACACATAAAACCAATGCTTTCAAAGACAAATCCAAAATTTTTTCCAAAACTCAAATGAAGCATATTTTCAAAGTTGGGAGCGTTTTAAAGATTTATTAAATTCTTGTCCACATCATGGTTTTGAAAAATGGCACTATAAGTTTCTTTTATGAAGGTTTAACACCGAAGCGAAACAATTTTGGAAACAATGTGCAATGGTGAATTTCTTGATAAAGAACCTAATGATGCTTTAGAGTATTTAGACCACTTGGCTGAAAATTCTCAATCTTGGCATGGTACTAATTCTTACGAAAATTCAATTAGATCTAATCTTGCAAGCTAAAGGAAAATATCACCTTAGTCAAGAAGATTTAAATGCTAGGTTTGCTAGTTTAGCTAGAAAGATTGAAGCCATGGAATTAGGAAAAATAAAAGAAATCAAATCAATGCAAAAAAGAAATTTGTGGTATTTGTGATGATTTAGGGCACTCAACAAATGAATGTCCAAAATTTCTGTTTTAAAGAAGTTGTACATGAACAAGTAAATGCTATGAACAATTTTAAAAAGCCATTTACATCTTCTTTTCAGATTCATACAATCCGGATGGAGAAATCACCCAAATTTCAGTTGGAGGAATGATAATAGTGCCAACAATATGCCTTCTCAAGGTACATCAAATTTTCCTCCTTATGCATCATCGCGTTCAAGGAATTTGGAAGAGACAATGCAAGCCTTTATTCAAGGCCAAACAAACATCAACAATCAAACTTCACAAGCTATCAATGAGATCAAAAGCACACTTTCGCTTTAGCGCAAGTTTGCATACTCGAGAAAGGTAAGTTTCTTTCAACCTCAACCTAATCCTGCTAATCAATGTCATGTTTCCACTTCAAGTGAGAGCCAACCTAAAGATGTCAATTCTATCACAACTCTTGAAGTGGAAAAGTCATAGACAAAACCATTCATTCCAAAGATCACATGCAAGCTGCACCCTAGAACCAAAGGGCAATGGTAAGGATGGCGGTAAGCATGATAAACTTGAACTGTTCTTGGGATAAAAACCTATTTTCGCACCTTTTCCTCAAAGATTACAGCCATTAAAATATAAATAAAAATTCTGAAATCTTTGAAGTTTTGCAGCAAGTAAAGGTTAATATTCCTTTGTTGGATGCAATAAAACAAATTCCATCTTATGCCAAATTTTTGAAAGATTTGTGCCTTTGTCAAAAGGAAGTTGCATGTACAAAAAAAGCATTTTTAACTGAAAATGTGAGTTCCATCATCCAACAAAACACCCCACCTAAGTATAAAGATCCGGTTGTCCAACAATTACATGCGTAATTGGAAATACTAAGGTGGAACGTGTTTTACTTGATCTTGGTGCAAGTGTTAATCTTTTACCCTTTTCTGTTTATGAGCAGTTAGGATTGGGAGAATTGAAACCTACAGCAGCAACACTTCAACTTACCGATCGTTCAGTGAAAATTCCAAGAGGAATTGTTGAGGATGTTCTTGTTCAAATTGATAAATTCTACTATCCTGTGGATTTTATAGTTTTGGATACACATCCAGTTTTAAATTCCAAACCTCAAATACCTGTCATTTTAGGACGTCCATTTCTTGCTACTTCAAATGCTATAATCAATTGTAGAAATGGAATTTTAAAACTTTCTTTTGGTAATATGACGTTGGAAATGAATATGTTTAATATTTGCAAACAACCTAGAGATAATAGTGATATGCATGAAGTGGATTTTATTGATGAAGTTGTGCATGAACAATTTATCTCTACTCTTCCATTTGATCCATGAAGCATGTTTAATTATGTCAATGAGTTTGCATCCAATACCACTCTGAAATTTCACATATGGTTTCTTTGTTGAATGCATTTCAGGAACCAAAAGCAAGTGGTGGAGACCAAGATTTGAAGAAGCGCCACTGCGGTTCAACGTCTCCTACCTTCAATGTACAACCACCAAAGCTTGACTTGAAGCCATTGCCATCTGATCTGAAATACTCCTTCTTGGGTGAAAATGAAACCTTTCCGGTAATAATTTCTTCCAAACTTGACACACTTCAAGAAGGTAAGTTGATACAAACTTTGAAAATCCATAAAAATGCATTAGGATGGACAATAGCTGATTTAAAGGGAATTAATCCTCTTATTTGCACACACAAAATTTATTTAGAGGAAAATGCTAAACCTTCAGAGAAATGCAAAGCTTAATCCTAATATGAAAGAGGTAGTGAGAAATGAAGTCATTAAGCTTTTAGATAACGAAATCATTTATCCTATTTCGATAGTAAATGGGTAAGTCCTACACAAGTTGTACTAAAAATCAGTCATTTGTAGTCAAAATGAAAATAATGAGTTAATTCCAACTAGGACTATTACTGGTTGGCGTATGTGCATTGACTATAGAAAACTTAACTCAATGACTAGGAAAGATCATTTCCCTTTACCTTTCATGGATCAAATCTTAGAAAGGGTTGCGGGACATAAATTCTACTGTTTTCTAGATGGGTATTCTAGGTATAACCAAATTGCAATCGCAGAAGATCGAGAAGACTACATTCACATGTCCATTTGGCACTTTTGCATATCGTAGGATGCCTTTTGGATTGTGTAATGCACCCTACATTTCAAAGATGCATGCTTAGTATTTTTAGTGATATGGTTGAGCGTATTCTTGAAGTTTTCATGGATGATTTTTCGTGTTTGGTGACTCATTTGATGATTGCTTATCTAACTTGAAAAAGTTTTGGCAGTGTGAAGAGAAGAATCTTGTGCTCAATTGGGAAAAATGTCATTTCATGGTAACAAATGGTATTGTACTTGGTCATATTGTTTCATCAAAAGGAATCGAGGTAGATAAATCTAAAATTGAGTTGATTTCTAACTTGCCAACACCAAAATCATTAAAGATATTAGATCATTTTGGGACATCTGGTTTTATAGAAGGTTTATTAAAGATTTTAGTACAATATCTAGACCTTGAGTAACCTTCTATCAAAAGATATAATTTTGAATGGACCGAAAATTGTGAAAAAGCTTTTGTTCAACTTAAAACCATGCTTACTGCTCCTATCATGCAACCCCTAATTGGTCTTTACCTTTGAAATTATGTGTGATGCTGTGATTATGCTCTTGGAGCAGTGTTAGGCAAAGGAAAGATAAGAAACCGTATGTCATTTACTATGCAAGTAGAACCTTAAATAGTGCCCAATTGAATTATTCTACAACTGAAAAGGAATTGCTTGCGGTAGTATTTGCATTGGACAAATTTAGATCTTATCTTGTTGGCTCATCAATTGTTGTCTTTAGTGATCATGCACTTTGAAATATCTTTTCTCTAAGAAAGATGTCAAACCTCGATTGATTAGGTGGATTCTTTTACTTGAAGAATTTTCTATCACCATTCGAGATAAAAGGGAGTTGAAAATGTTGTGGTGATCATCTATCAAGACTTATTTGTGATGAAACCTTTTACTGCACTAATTAATGACACTTTTCCGATGAGCAACTTTTTAGTATTTCAAACTTACCATGGTTTGCTTGACATTGCCAATTTTCTTGTCACGTCAAATCCCAAAATTACGACTTCATGAGAAAAGAAAGTTTTTAACCGAGGTGAAAAACTTTTCTTGGGATGACCCCTATCTGTTTAAGTCTTCGATCAGGATATTTAGTAGATGTGTAGCCGACATGAGGTAAGTAGCATTATCAATTTTGTCATTCGAGAGCATGTGGAGGTCATTTTTCTTGAAAGCGGTGCAAAATATTGCGGTCGGATTTTATTGGCCCACTTTATTCAAAGATGCATGCATTTTGCAAAACATGTGATAATTGTCAAGATTGGGATCCATTTCAAAAGAAACATGATGCCATTAGATCCCATTCTTGTTATTGAAATTTTTGATTGTTGGGGTATAGATTTCATGGGACCATTTCCATCGTCATTTGGTTTTGTATATATTGGTAGAATAGATTATGTTTCAAAATGGATAGAGGCAATTCCAACACGAAATAATGATCACAAAGCGGTGATTAAATTTTTGAAAGAACATATTTTAAGTCGTTTTGGAATTCCTCGAGCCATTTTAAGTGATGGGGAACACATTTACTGATAGGCCATTTGAATCTTTAATGAAAAATATGGAATTACACACAAAGTTACCACCCCTTATCACCCTCATCAAATGGACAAGTAGAACTTGCAAATAGGAGATAAAACAAATTTTAGAAAAAGCGGTGAGTCCAAATCGTAAAGATTGGTCTTTGAGACTAAACGATACACTTTGGGTGTCAGCTTTTAAAACTTCATTGGGTATGTCTCCCATAAATTTAGTCTATGGAAAGCCCATCATTTACGTGGAACTTGAACATAAAGCTTCTTGGGCCATTAAAGTTTTCAATTCAAACCTTGATGATGCTTGCAATTTACTGAAAGTTACAATTAAGTGAACTTGAAGAATTGAGAAATGATGCATATGAGAATTCAAAAATTCAAAAAGCTAGAACCAAAGCTTTTCATGACAAAAGAATTTTAAGAAAAACATTTGATGTTGGTCAAAGGTTACGCTTTATAACTCCGGCTTCACATATTTCCTGGAAAATTAAGATCAAGGTGGAGCGGTCCATTCATTGTTAAACATGTGTATGCTTATGGGGCCATCGACATAGAGAACCCAAAATGGTGCTTTTTTAAGGTAAATGGACAAAGACTCAAACCATTTTTAGATAATCATGTTTTTGACAAAGAATTAATTCCACTTTCGACCCTCTATGAAAATAATAGTCAATCAATGTAAATATTTGTTTTCCTTTTAACTTTCCTTTTAAATTCTTCCCGGTTAAGTGGCGGATAGCGGTACTCCGTGATTTTCAAATCGGTTTATTTTCAGTTTTCCATAATAATGATCCCTTTTCTCCTTACAATGGATGTCACTCTTACAAATTTGAGAAAATATTTTCCTTTTCTTCCTACAATACTCTAATAAAATTTATAAAGCCGGGTGCAAGATTCGATTGTTAATGGATAAAGGCATGCACGGAGATATCTATTGGATAATTGAAGCAAAGGTCCGATTAGTGGTGAATCTTCAAATTCGTTTGTTTCGTACATGCACGGAATGGGTAAGAGTTCATATTCTAAAAGGAGAAGAGCAAAAGAATGCAAGTTTGTCACAAATGTGCAGATGGACTTGCAATGGCGATGTCGTTCTTTAGGAATGGTTTCCATTAATCGAGAAGATAAAATAAACTTTATTAAGGATGGGTGAGTAAGGAGTCATTGGATGATATCTTATTGACTCTTGAGGCGCATCCTTGTGGAGTTGTACATCGTGAACTTCTTAATTTGTGGCATCTTTTCAAGGATGAACAACACCGCCATAGTCTTGGGAATCGACTTTAAACGACCTGTTTGCCAATTTATAAGAAAATTGGATGGGAAGCATATCCTCGACTCATAGAGGCGTTTAAGCCGATTCTTGGGCGTAAAACCAGGAGGAAGATGTGAGCCACAATCACAACTACATGCATGTCATTATTTTGTTTAAAAAAAAAGTTTTTTAAAATGTCAACATTAATGCACACGGTCTACCTATATAGGTATCATCATTGCATTTTCCATTATTACATGGTCTCTTTGCCTTATTTAAACACATCCATTTTCCTCATTAGCATCCAAATCTTAGTCATTGAAGGTCGAGATGGAGGAGTTTACGTTTGTCGATTCACATATTTGTGTATTTTGTGGATCTAGTCACGGGAAAGATAAAGAGTTTAAAAGCGAACACCCTCGGTCAAGTACTCGTGAGAAAAGATTCATTTAGTATTTGGGGAGGTAGTCTTGGTTTAATGGGGACTGTATCATTAGCTGCACATGTAGGAGGAAGCAAGGTCTTAGGTATCATTCCTAAAGCCTTAAACCAATATCAGGGATGCGGTTGGAGCGAAATACAAGTCTGACCATGCATGAAAGAATATCTAAAATGCTTGAAAAATCTGATGCATTCATTGCTTTACGTGGTTATGGTACTTTGGAAGAAATTTTTCAAATGCTCTCTTGTCCCAATGAACATCCATCGTAAACCCGTAGGTTTGTTGAATGTTAATAATTTTTGATGGTTTGTTATCTTTTCTTAATCATCTTTGTGGAGCAATTTTATCTCTCATTCGACGCGACAACTCCTTGTTTACGCCTCAGTGGCGCGAGTTAATTGATAAACTACAACATTTAGGTACATGCACGATCCGGTAATGTCTCGGTTAGATTGGTGAACAAGGTAGTAAGCCTTGAGTTTGATCGACACTTTCGGTTTATAACTTCCTTATCCTTTGGTTTTACTTACGACATTTTATTTTCACTTGTGTTTGTTAGGGTTCTCTTTTCAATAAATGTTGCATCGGTAACTTCTTCTTGCCCTTTTCTAGTTATATTTAACCATTGAGGACAATGTTGAAATCGGTTGGGGGTAGAGTTTCTAAAAAAATAATAATAAAAAAAAATAAAAAATTAGATAACTAACTAACTAATTTCTTTGTAACTAAAACCAAATAAGTATGGCGAGTAAGGAGTAATTTTACTCTTGAGGCGCATCTAAGGAGGGAGGTTATTATTTTGTCTTGATTTGTAGAAGTAACAAAGTTTTATCATTTAATTCTCTTTGAAAAATTCAAGTCTATAAACTCGTATATCTTTATTTATCTAGCTATTTTAGTACATATTGATAAACTTTCTTTCACACACACACTCATACATATTATTGTGGGTTGCAAAAAATGAAATGTTATAATAATTTTATTTCTTTGCTTTGCTAAAAGAGAATGACCAAGGAAAGGGGTAGTTTAATTATAATAAAAAAACCAAAATTAATCGTGGATAAAGTTTGATTTTGTAACCTCCTTAGCTTTGAGCAATTAAACCCATAGGGGTGTCTTAACACCTAATACCCTATGACTAACTAGTTTGGGAGTTATTGGTCTAAAGCTCGTCTGAGGTGAAGGAGAAAGTTTAAGGGAATCAAGCATTGCATTTGTCATAAAAATAAATAAGTATCTCAACCCGAGTATTAAGCTCGTAGGGGTGTCTTAACACCTAATGCCCTAAGACCAACTGGTTTGGGAGTCATTAGCCCAAAGCTTCGTTACATGGGTTAAAGATGTATATTATTGCTTTATTTTCAACAAAAAAAATATTGATGAATAAATAAATGACCCTAGGAAGTAATCTTAACAAAGCATTGAAATTGATTTTTGCTCTTTTCGTAACTAGCTCCATATATATGTGAAAATGAGCACCAAAGAAAGTTTAACAATATCTTAAAAATAAATAGATAAGTGAGAATTTATTTTTTTGAATTGATCGAAGGAAGAAAATGGTGATTAACTTTGTGAACTCTACTTATCGGTGGCTTGTTTTACTAGAGACTAGTAATAAGCTGGTTAGGGGTTGTGATGAACACTTAAAAGTGTATATTTATTATAGTTTAAATTACCATTATACACTTAAAAGTATCATTAATTCTTAATTTATGCAATTTCTTTAAATTTAAGTTTAAAAGTAAAAATAAATTGAAATATGTGTTTTGATACAGGGTTAATAAAATGGATGTATCTCTCAATCTAGAAGGCCAATTAAGATGATTCTTAATGCAATGGAAAGATAACTTAATGCACTACAACATTGTAGTTATCAACAAAGTCCAGTTCAGAAGTTTAGTGGGCCGTATTTAGGGCTAAAGCACAACTATTCTGCATTCGGAGGCCAGCCCAACAGGGTCAGTATTTGGGCCGTATCTCACAAAATACTGGCCCAAATAATGTAATTCTTGATGGTCTGGACAGCTAAGACGTGCAGCTACAAGTTGTATGTTTTGACCAAAGGAAGATTCTACCGAATTCGGTGCGATATGGACGTTGCAAGTGGGAAGACAAGCATGGCATATATTTTCAAAGTGTGCCTAACTATGTGTCTATTTTCATACAAGTCTTTTGGCATTTTGTTTCCTTAATGATCTATAAATAGCAGCATTGAATACTTATTTGAAAAATTCTGAATTGAGAGATCAGATCATACTCTTTGTATTGTTGTTTCTCTTGTTGTAATCTCCTTTTGTTCTTAGTAGAAATCATGTTTATTTTCTTCCTTCTTCCTTTCTTCTTTATTTCTTTCTTCTTTCTTATGAGTAACTAATCCTCATTTTGCTTGGGTGAAAGGGTGAAGCTCTTGGTTATGAAATAAGATTAGATTAATCTCTTTCTTGAGTGTTAATGTCTATATTATGAAATTGTTATTATATGTTTTGTATTTGTTTTCAATTAACTTAGAAACCTCCTTGTAAAATGGGATCTTGATTCATTGTTGACAAGATATTGGCACAATGAATGCTTGAACCCATTTACATGTGTTGATGTTATTTGTTAATTAGAAGTAAATATAATACAAAGTATATATAACCACAAATGAATTTTAAATGTTATATTCTCCAATTAGAACCTCCGTTGTGCGTGGATTCTAATTGAGTTATAAAAAGAATTAATCTTGTTCTTATTTTATATACCAAGAGTGGATCCCCTAACCTTAGCAAATCCCTTCCATTTAAGAACAACTTGTATTAGTTTAATTTTTGTTACTAAATCATATTGTTTTATCTCTATTAATTTGTCTTCATTAGCTCCTTGTGGATCGACCTCGGACTCCCGAGAATTTATTACTTGAGACAACCTACACTTGGGTTTGCAATCTTTTTGTTGTAGCAATGAGTGGTGAAGAACCACTTGTGTGCATTCATGCTAAACGAGTTTGCACCTTCAACACCATCAATGAAATGCCGAAACTCTGGACAAATGCATGTGTTTCCAGCATAAGCGGCATCGACGTGGACCCACATTGTGTAGTCTTGTGCGACGTTACAGATGGGTCCTAAAGGATCAACAGAAGTAGTTGACGTTGTTCCCACGGTTGCACATACATAAATGGGGATCAATCCAGCTTCTACATCAGCCGAAATTGTGGTTCGTAACAAGTCAGGAGAGAGCAAACGACGTCGATTTATCCGTCTTGATGATGCGGAAATTGCACTGGTGAATTCCAACAATTTGGGAAGCTTTCTGGAATGAACAGTGGGTCTGATCCGACCCGTACACGACTAGCTTCCCGATGTTTTCTCTCCCAATTCTACTTAGAACTCGATCCCTTGCGGCGACTAGCGTGCACAAGATGACCTCGCAAGTGGTTCCTTGTAACACACCGCCGCCATTGCCAGAGAAAAGGAAGGACTTTGGAAGGCAAAGCATTTGCCCCAGCCACTCCATGACTATGTTTTCGAGCTCGGTCGCGGCGGGAGAAGAAATCCAATTGAATCCAACAACGTTAAATCCAGTTGAAAGCATTTCGCCGAGGAACCCCGCAATGCTAGCACTTGCAGGAAAGAAAGCAAAATAGTTTGGGCTTTGCCAATGAGTTAGGCCAGGAAGAATATGAGCTTTCACATCTTGGAGGATTGTTTCGATGGGTTCGGGACAAGTTGGAGATGATTTTGGCAACAGTTTTGGGAGATATCCTGGTTCAACTTGGCTTCGAACTGGGTATTTTTCAATGTCTTGGTAGTAGTCTGCAATGAAATCAACCACCATGTGTGCTTGCCTCCTGAATTCTTGAGGATCCAGAGGGTTTCCCATGCACTCAGATTTGGTTTCTCGTGGTGCATGATTGTTGAAGTCGAGGCTAGCCATTTACGTAAAATATATCTATAGATATATTAAACGCATGCAAAAGAAAACGGTTAGGAGCTGAGGACGTTGATTGCCAATTTGGATTAAGAGTTAGAAAATGACTAAGGGTTTTTTCAAAAACTAATCCAGAGAGTTAGGGGTACGTAGCAAAAATACTCGTTGGGACTTGAATTTGTGAACTGGCGGTGTGTTCATGAAAATAGATTCGTTTAAATAGGCAAATGCTCTTCAGCATCTTCATTGAAATAATTAAAAGCATTTTTCATAATTTTTAAAATAAAGATTGATAATTTTCATGAATCAACAATCCCGTTATTCGATATATATATATATATATATATATATATATATATATATATATATATATTTTATAAACATTTATATTTTACATCTTTTTGTTTAAATTTTAATCAATTTATTTTCTATTCCTTATATCATTTTTTTTTTTTGTGAATATTTCTTATATCATTGTGATAGTAGTGAGGCGAACTTCCACAGAATTACATGAAATTATAGATTAAGAGTGAATTTAACTTTTAGACGGGAGAACCAAAATTCTCATTTGCATATTCAATTTGAATTTTAAAAGATTTTGATAGACTTTTTAGTTAGAAATTTTAATAAATTTTTATATACTTTTATAGAGTTTATAAAAATATGAGTGACTTTTAAGTGACTTTTTTATTTTAATTTTCATAGACTTTGAGAGACTTTTAAATTTTTTTTTACTATACAAATTGATATATATATATATATTTTCATTTACCTCACAACGACACCAATAGCTTTTTTTTTCAATGATGTCATTAAAAGGAGGTCAATAAAAGTGATGAAGAATTTTTATTTTTCTCACAAGAACGCCATTAGTTTTTAAAAAATTTTATTTTCTTAGGCTGATAAATAATAATGATGGAGGACAATAGGATGATGATAGAATAATTTCACGGTGAAGAAAAAAAGAAAAAAGAGGAAGCAAAAGAGATGAAGAGAAGTAAATATTACTGTCTAACGTGTCATTGAGATTAAAAAGTCGTTGAAAGTTTTTAGAAAAAATGAAAAAATAATTTATAAGATTGAGTACATATAAAATTCACCAAAAATCAATAAAAGTCTGCATAAATTCATTATTTGTAAAAATAAAATCTAAATTGAATATCTTTAAACTTAATAAATTTTTAAAAAGTTATAATTAAATGCATCAATACTTTCTAAAACTTTTTAAAAATTTATAAAAGTCTTGATTGAATACCCTATGGCTTTAAAAATATTTTCAAAATCTTAATTAAATACATCTAAATTTTTTAAATTTATAAAAGTCTTGATTAAATGCACTCATAAAGACCTTATTAGATTGATATTTTTCAAAATTGATTCTTTAAAATAGAAAATAGAAGTGAAATAAAAAAAGATGCTCTAATGTTGAAATCTTTTGAATATTCTATTTGACCATGTTTTATGTTCTCTAAAACTTGTTTTTCAAAAAAAAAAAACAGTTTTTATTATTTATAGAAAACAAGAGGTTGGCGCATGAGCTAATTGTGAAAACAATTTTGAAAGAACAAAGCAAAAAGTCAAAAGTTAAAAAAAGAAAAGAAAAGAAAAGAAAGGCGTTTGGATGAAAAGAAATATGTTGTTAATAAAAGGCATGAATCTAAAATACTTCGGAATGTTTCATAATTTTCTTTTTGTATACTATAATATAGATGATCTAATCCCCAAGGATCATAATGGAGAAGAATTTAATCTTACCCCTCTATGCTAAAAAACTGCCACATGGTCTATTGACTTCATTTTCTATTTAATATTGTTTCACTTCTTGTTAATTTTTTTTAAAAAAAATTTATATAGCAAGTTAAATTCACCTCCTTTATTTCTTATCAAATATAAATATATATTCAATTCATTTGGAACGCTAAGGATTGTAATCAGCTAGCAAATATCATTGCTAAGTACTCTCTAAACAATTCTCATAGTTTTAATTTTCCTGCAGAGTTGTTTTCTTTTTCAAATCTTCCACTGCTTTTAAGGAGCAGCTCTGTTGTGATTTTTCTTTGTAAGCTTTTTGTGGCCTTTTCTATGCTTAATGTAAGTTATTATTCATAAAAAAAGATATAAATATATATTCCTCTTTTAATATTTTTTTCCTAACGTGTCCTCTGAGTTCAAATCATAACTGTGCATGTTTCTCATCCTATATAACATGTTTGGTCTTTAAATATAAATAGATATATAAGATATTTTTCATTTTATATAATTTACTAAAATTGATAATTTATTTATTCTTATTTTATAAAACATTTACTGAGCGTTTGAAGCCTTAAAATTATAATAATCAATAAAACTTACATTTTTCACAAAAAAAAAAAAACATTTTTATATCTAATAACTTATATAGAGAAAATTGAAACTTAACAGGTTAATGTAAAACAAACTTCCTCCACAAGTGATCATCGCCACCACAAATATCTTCATTTTTAATGATATATGCAATAACAAGTATAGCTACATGACACGAGATTATTTTCTTCTTCCATTTTCAATATTCAATTTTGATTTTGATTTTTGAACTCTATAACAATGTTCTATAATAATGAAGAGTACTTTGGAAGAAATAAAAAAGAATAAAATGTATTTTGTGCATTTTTTATATTATGCTCTTGCTTTTGTATATTTACAAAATAAAAAATGTAAGGGATAAATGGACTTTTTATTTTAGCTTTTCATTTTTAATGTGCACCACTCCCTGCACATTTACTCGTCCCGTCTGAATTATGTAGTGTCCCTAATCAATTGTATTAAAGTTAAGAAGAAAAATATGGTTCAGAGTAAATATAATTTTTTTAAATCTGGAGAGGCAAAGTAAAAACAGTTACCAAATCTGGGGACACATTTTAAATTGACCCTTCTTTAAAAATAAGATAAAATTAAAACAAAAAGAAAAAGAAAAAAAAGAAGAAGAAATTATTGTGATTCTTAAAAAAAAACACAAGGCAGGTGAAAAGTGGTTGGCCAATCAGGGTCACGTTTTCTGAAAACAAATGGCAATGCATTAAATTTTTTCTTAAATGGTGATACCTCAAACGGTCCAACAAATAGCCTCTAATTAACTCAATTCAATATTACCACCAACTCCCCCATCATCTATGATTTCGATTGGGTTCCAGATCAGGGACAGATGAGCAAGAGGCATCCCAGGACGAAAATATCCAACAAATTAAATTTTTTTTTTTAAATCTCTTTTTGTCGACAAAAATAAAGATGAAATATTACAGGCTTGCATGTGAAATTGCTGCAACGTACACATTTAATCAGCTAATTATTAAAATAGTTTAAAAAATATTATAATATTACAAAACAAATTAATTGTTTAAACTAATAAAACGGAAGCTTTTTTTTTTTTTTTTTTTGTATTCTCATGTTCTTTGGTGCTCTATAAAGCATTTATTTAATTGACTAAGAAAAACCAATAATTGTACTAGAATATGCAGTCAGTATCTTTTTAAGTATATATAATATCTGTGGAACGAAGTTTTTTTTTTTATGAATAAAAAAAGGACCTCGATGTGGATCTCATCTAGGGATTCTATAGCAGATAGATTCTTCTACTCAAACTTTCAACCCGATAGAGTCTAGGCGGTTACCACACTAACAGATCCCTCCACCGGCGTTAAGCGAGTAGTACATCGAAGCGATAAGAACTGCAAGGCAAACCACTTCATAAACGAGATGATGAACCATCGGCTTCCTTCCAGCCACACCCCGGTGTTCTGTGGAACGAAGTTAGTTGAGCAGAGCTATGTAAATATCATTGTAGCCAGCGTACATTATTGAATTGGCCCCAAAAAAAGGCTAATTTGTCTAGTCAGTATATGTCGAAATCATGATTTAGTTGAGTAGAGCCAAGAAAATATCACTATAGCTAGCGTACATTAAATGGGATTTGTCTAGTCAGTATCTGTCGAAATCACAATTTAGTTTTTTTTGGTAATAGAAATCATAATCTAGTTGAGTTGAGTTATTCGATACAATTTATGTTAAAATATAAATAAAGTGTTATTTTTTATTAATTAAAAATATCGTACATTTTAATTCTCAATTAATAAAATTTAATACATCATTTATATTTTCAATATAAATTGTGTTAAAGTTTTATTCAATTTATAGTGTACAGCTATTTGATTATTTTTATTATAAAAAAAATTATTTGATTATTCTGGGAGTGAGTCAGTGACCTGACAATTTTATGGTAAAATGGAGATAATAATATTGTTTGAGAGTGACTGATAATTCTGCACGGATATTATTTTTTATTTGTCCCATCTCTTTGAATTTAAGTGTAGGTATGTTTTTGCTTTTTATTTTTATTTTTATTTTTGTAAATAATGACTTTTGATAAAAGATTAGAGAGTAATGATTATAATGAAATGTTTACACCATATATAAGATTATAGGGTAATCAAATAGTCTTCACCATTGGTGTATCCATAGGATTCTGAAATAAACACGAAAAATGTTCTTATAACTTATCTAGAGAAAATTATTAAAAACATTTCAATCTTAATTATTAAAAACATTTTTATATCTAATAACTTATATAGAAAAATTGAAACCTAACTGGTTAATGTCCAAAAAAAACTCCCTCCACGAGTGATCATAACCACCGCAAATATCTTCATTTTTAATGATATATGCAATTACAAGTATAGCTGCATGACACAAGATTATTTTCTTCTTCCATTTTCAATATTCAGTTTTGATTTTGATTTTTGAACTCTATAACAATGTTCTATAATGATGAAGAATACTTTGGAAGAAATAAAAAAGAATAAAATGTATTTTGTGCATTTTGGATCTTATGCTCTTGCTTTTTGAGTCTTTACAAAATAAAAAATGTAAGGGACTAATGGACTTTTTATTTTAGTTTTTCATGTTTAATGTGCACCACTCCCTGCACATTTACTCATCCTCTCTGAATTACGTATTGCGCATGCCCGTTATCAATTGTATCAAAGTAAAAAGGAAAAATATGGTTCAGAGTAGACATAATTTTTTAAATCTGGAGAGGCAAAGTAAAAACAGTTACCAAATCTGGGGACACATTTTAAATTAACCCTTCTTTAAAAATAAGATAAAAGATTTAAAAAAAGCATGTGTAAAGTGGTGTGGCACGTTTTCTGAAAACAACTGGCAATGCATTAAATTTTTATTAAATAAACGGCAATGCCTCAAATGGTCCAACAAATAGCGTCTAACTAATTCAATTCAATTTTACCACCAACTCCCCATCATCTATGATTTTGATTGTATTCCAAATCAGGGACAGACACAGATTGAGCAAGAGATATCCTAAGACGTCAATATCCAACAAATTATTATTTTTTTAAAAAAATATCTTTTTGCCGACAAAAATAAAGATGAAATATGACAGGCTTGCATGTGAAATTGCAGCAACATACACATTTAATCAGTTAATTATTAAAATAGTTTAAGAAAATATGATAATATAACAAAACAAATTAATTGTTTAAACTAAATAACGGAAGGCTTTTTTTTTTTTTTTTGTATTCTCCTGTTCGTTGGTGCTCTATAAAGCTTTTATTTAATTAACTAAGAAAAACCAATAATTGCGCTAGAATACCAAGTCAGTATCTTTTAACTTTTAAGTAAATATAATTATAGCTAGCGTACATCATTGAATGGCCCCCAAAAGCCTTTTCTGTTGAAATCATAATGTAAAAGCTAATTTAAACTCAAGAAGAACACTTAATAAACTTGCTTTGGCAGATGTTTTCTCTGCTTTGATCAATTAGGTATGAGATGAACATAATTAAATGTAAAAAATAAAAATAAAAGTATGAATTATAGTGCATGTGTACGAATTAAGTTCGCATGAAGGTTAGTAACTGTAGTGAAGGCGTCTGGCTATGAACATATATGCGGTTTAAAAGATAGCGGGTCCGTGAAGTTAGGAGCATTCTCGATCACGGCTGCATGGCATGCATGCAAGGTCACTGCAAAATCCCCTATATACATAGTTTGGTTGATTTCATGAGGGCCGTCGTCTTCCTTGCAGCTTATTAACCAATTTAGTTGAGTAGAGCTATTCGATAAAATTTATATTAAAATACAAATGACGTATTATTTTTTTATTGGTTAAAAGTATTGTACATTATAAGCTTTCAATTAATAAAAATTTAACATATCATTTGTGTTTTCAACACAGATAGTATTGAGACATTTTATTCAATTTATAATGTACAGCTATTTTATTATTCTAACTGTGAGTCAATGACCGATAATTCTTATGGTAAAATAGAGATAATAATGTTGCCTGAGAGTGACTGATAATTCTAGGCGGATGTTGTTATCATTTTTTATTTGTCCCATCTATTTAAATTTAAGTGTACGTACGTTTTTTTGCTTTTTATTTTTATTTTTGTTTTATAAAAATGACTTTTAATAAAAGATTAGAGGGTAATAATTATAATGAAATGTTTACACCATATATGATATACAGTACTCGAATTCTTTCTTTAAAGTTCCATTCAATATTATTAGTTTTGTTTTTGTGCTCATGTAGATTAATATATATATTATTCGTATGCTGCATATGATCCTACCTGCATCGATATCAATTCATTTTATTCCATTTACTGTAAAGTAGCGTGAAATGTGAATATTGCATTCGCTAATAATTTTGCCTGTAAAGATCATTAATGTCCTTCCAAAAAGCTAATTATTGCAAAGAGAAACATATCTACAATAATATGGAGCAGACTCTAATAAACATTATATTAAGTAAAATTAATTTATTTGCCTTTCATAATATAAAAACACACAATTGAGAAATATTACAAACACACAATGGAGCCTTCGGTTTACTTCAAATTACATGCATACAATAACATATCATAAGTCCAACAATATTTATTCACTAAAATAATATAAAAAGTTCCTAGTACGTAGAAGTACGGCCAGGCGAGGCCAGTTGAGAAATATTATTCTATCACAAACTTTTATTAGAGTTTTCTCTCGTGGCAATGCCTCATCCGATAAGCTTGGGGTTTACTACTTCATTTCTTCTTGAATAGGTAATGAGCAAGCAAATATTCTTCACCATTGTTGTATCCATAGGTTTCTGAAATAAACATAAAAAATGTTCTATAATAAACTGTCCACTTCGCTGCTTCATCCTTCCCATAAGTTGTCTCCATTATTTGTTTCATGGATGCCCAATTGTTGTCCATTCTTTTCAGCCATACATCACTACATCATCACAAAATGATTAAACATACAAATTATACATACATATATATATATATATATAGATCATGTTTCTTAATTTTATTAACTGAATACAATTTTAAACTCTTACCCTGTCTTCTTAAGATGCATCCCATTGACCAGCCAATGATCCACCACGGTAACATCTTCCTGTAATTTAGCACAAGACCTCAAATTATAATTACAGAAATTCACCAATTAATTAAATCAATGAATTAGCTTAGTGATCAAATGGAAAAAGAATCTTCAATTTAATTGGGATGATGAATCAATTGATTACCTGGAAATAAAGTAGTAGATCCATGGAAAGCCATGTCCCTCCTGCACTGAATACGGTCTGATTGAGCCAATCGTACTTACTGATCCAGTATTCATCAAGTATCCCCTAGAAAATCAATTACCACTTTGTAAGACTACTTGTTTTTTTATACATTTAATTTCTATTTTCGAAATGAGTAGAGATATAGCAATACTTGTGAAGGAAAATGAAAATTAAAGGTAAAATATATGTATGTATATATATATACTTCCATGTGGTGAGCAATGTTTTTGTGGCCGTAATGTTCAACAAATAGGAGACCATCATGCTTCATCCACTTTGATTACTTCTTCAGAAGATCCTTAAAGTTCTTGATATACTGTCAAAGTTTGGCAGTCAAATCACAAACCAATTAATTCTTCAATTCAAATAAAATTGAAATATGTATAAACGAATTTAATTAATTAATGTATAATTACCTCGAACATTTCTACAGAAATGAGTCCGTCATAAGTTGCCTCTGTTTCATATATGCTAACATCTCCAACAATGACCTCTACATTCTTTAGGTGAAGTTGCCTACAAAATTAAAGCCAAAGAGGATGAAAATTGCAATACTTACAACAAAATGATAATGTCCATGTAAGTAAGCTAGAGGAGGCATTATTTAGTACATATCATATATATATATATATATATATATATATATATATATATATATATATGTAATGAAATTAAATTAAACAATATTACCGAGACCGGTCATCAATGAATTGTTTCTGTTTTGCTGAATCAGTAAGCCCAGTAACCTTACAGTTCCTGTACTTGGTTGCAGCGTACAAAATGAACGAACCCCATCCACATCCAACATCCAGAATAGTCAGACCATCTTTGATTTGGGCTCTCTTGTAGTAAAGCTCTAACATAGCATTCTCAGCATCCGCCAAGGTGCTCGATTTATGCTCAAAATAACCGCAGCTGCAAGCCTCAATTTCATTCATTAAAATATAGTGATAAACGATAATCAAGATTAACTTTTTCCTTTGTTATTTGGTACCTGAATTTGAGATTTTTTCAAGCACTATCTGGAAGAAAGCTGTTGGTAATTCATAAACATCAGCTTCTGGCTTACCAGTGTGCATGGATATAGGCATTTCTTTCAGAGCTGTGCAAGCATTTATTCAAAGTTTTTAGCAGAGATAATACACCAAAACTGCGGCATGTCTACTTTACTATATATGGGATATATATTCCTACCAAAAATATATATATATATGGGATATATACTTGATAAAAAAATAATATATTAAGAGGAGAAATTATGCATACAGTTTGCTAATTGAATGAGTTGAGAGCGTTGAAGTTCAATTGTAGGTCTAGAAATGTGGCGAAGACGGGCCTCGATGAACAAGCGGATGAGCCTTCTTATGACCACGTCTGGTAGAAGGTTGCGTTCCAGTGAAGCTATTAGCAGTTTCATTGTGCCTCACACGGTGCCTGGAAAATCCCATTCATTTTTTATCTCAAATTTGTTACACTACCTGTCCTTTTGATTAATTTTAAACTTTGCTGTGCTTCTTTGTTGGGAAAATGAACAAGAACCCAAACCCTCATTTTTATAAGCAATACAACCCAGCGCTACTATTAATTATTAAAAGCTCACACTTATAGCATTGGATTTTATGGCCGTACACTTAGTATATTTAAAATTAGTAAAATATTCATTTATTTTTTAATTTATCTAACGTAACAAAGTATATTTTTATAATTTATACATTTATTTTTCTACCCTTATTTAATTTAAAATATTATTCACTACTAAATTAATTTCTGTAATTTATTACAGAATTAATTTTATTTTAACAACTCGTATAACTTAATGCAATCTCACCCTATAAAATTTTAAACTATAAATACTCTTTTATAAAACTCTCATCTAAAATTCTTATGTAAAAATATTAGATCAAATTATCCTTTTAAATTCATCTCCCAAATTATTCGTTGGATCGTCTGATCTGACCATCCAATGTACAGATCTGGTAGATCCAACCTGACCTGACCTTCTGATGGTTGAATTTGACCATATCCAACCGTTGGATTGTCCAATTGGTATCGATGAGCGGATATGGCGGATCCGACGCCGGATGGTCGAATCCAACCATCCGATGGTCGGATATGGTGGATCCGACCGAGCCAACAAGATTCGGCCGTCGGATGGTCGATATGGTGGATTCACCGATTCACCATTGGATCGTCCAATCGACCTTCCGATAGATAGATTTTGCAAATCTGATCAGATCCGACCGTTGGAATGATGGATCCGACCAGATCCAACCGTCCAATAGTCAAATCCAACCATCCGATGGTCGAATGTGGTGGATTCGACCAGATCCGACCGTTAAATAGTCCGATCAGATTGTTCGATGGACAGATCTAGCAAATCAAACAAAATCCAATCGTTGGATGGTCAAATTCGACCATCCAATGGTTGGATATGGTTGATCCAACTGGATCCAATAAGATGTGACCATCCTATGATTGGATCTGGTCGGATCCACCTTATTCGACCGTCGTATGGTCGGATCTGATTGGATCCCTAAGATTCGACCATATAATATCATGGATACTTTTAAAAACGATCATATATGACCGTCCTTAAAAGTCATTTTAGTAAAAAAAAAAAAAAACCACCAATGAATTAATAAATGATGTTTCTTTTTTATTTTTAATAAAATTAACTTTTAAGGACGGTCATTATAATGATGTCCTTAGAAATGTATTTTTATTAAAAATAAAAAAACCACCAATCACTTAATAATTATTTTCAAATAAATTTTTTATTTAATTATTTTTTTAAAATGAATTTATTTATTTATTTAAATATATTAACCATATTTATTCAAATTTATTAAATAAAAATATAAAACAAATTCATATATATATATATATATATATTAATAATTATTTTTCAAATAATTATTTATATTCATATATATATATATATTAATAATAATTTTCAAATATAATGTTCCAAATAATGAATTTTTTATTTTAATTATTCAGATTTTAATATTTTTATTTATTGAAAATTCATATTTATATATATTAATTAAATAAAAATATAAAAATATAAACTTATACTATTTAAATTAAATAATTACTTTAACATATTAAATAAAATAAAAATATAATTATAAAATAAAATATGAATATAATTATAATGTGGAAAAACATACAATATATAAATATTTACAATATAATTACACAATAAATTTCATATATAATTAATATACAATATGTAAATATATTATATTGTATAATTATTATACAATTTATGTTCTCTAATTAATATAATATACAATAAATTTACAATATAATTATATGGTATTTAAATATATAATTAAATTTGTATTAATAAAATAATATAAAATATAAAATGAGCAAAAATTTCAGCGAATGTGGTGTTGTGCAATAAAATAAAATGAGAAAAAAATTATTCTAGGTCGGATATGTGCAGTGAAGTTTGAATGTTAAAAGGGAAGGGTGTGAAAGTAAATGCATAATACTCAAAAATATACTTTTATTATGATAGGGAATATAAAAAGAAAATAATTATTTTACTAATATTGATAATTGATTATGCGACCATAAAATTCAAAAATTCTACTTACACTTCCATTTAAATTTGTATACTCTCCTCCTTCGTAAAGTTTTCAAAGACCAAAATCATTTATATGGAGAGTGTTTATAAAGTTTCTTTATACACTCTCCTCCACGCTAAAATTAGGATTAAATGCATCTTACCACCCTTTAGTTTTAGGAATACTAGCACCTCTAGATTAAAATGTTTCAATTGATACACTTAATTTACAAATTGTTGCAATTTAGTACCTCTAGATAACAATGATTCCTCTGATACCCAGAGTTTCCAAACTGTTACAATTTAGTATCCAACCTTTCAATTTACATAATGGTTTTTATTCTCAAAAATTTAGCTAATGGTGTTAACGATTTTCTATTTATTTTTGAAAAATAAACAAAAAATTTATTTTCCAAAAGTTTGAGATATGGGTTGTCATTCAAATATTTTTTAAAATAATCTTCATCCTCCCTCATCTCCCTCCTCCCCATTCCATCCTCCACTTCTCCATTCTAATAAACAAAGCATAAGCTCCTATTGGTCCTTCCTCTTCCTATATATATTCATTAATGCAAAAAAAAAAAAGAGCAATGCAGAGAGTAATGGTTACACTTTCGATATATGAAGCTCAAATCATAACTAATTTATATATATGAAATGGGTAATTGGAGGAGTAACATAAAATAATCAACTTTATGATATCATTGTCAGTTGGATTTAGGAGTTACATAATGTAGAAATTAAAAAGCTGATTTATTAAGAGTCTTGTTATGTTTTCTGTTATTTTCTAGAATATGAATAATCTAAATCGGAAGGAGATGAACAACTTGCTAAAGTTGAATTCGAAGACAATGGACAACTTTTAAGAGTAGTTCAAGTACTAGAGGAAGACGAAGAAAAACTTGCTAAAGCTCCTCGAGAGAATTTGAATATGGATCAACTCCTCCTCGGCATGTTAACGCCAATAGGTACAAACTAAATACGGTTCATTAGAACAACATTTGTAGTATATCTTAGTTTTAACTTTAATTAATTTTGATTCCTCTGTGATCATGATGATGATGATGATCTAGTAGTTCTAACATGCTGTTTTGATATAAAATAATGCTTTGTAGCACAAAATATACTAAAACAGAATCCATGAAAGAAATTTCTCAGCACGAGCAAAGTCATTGTAATAATATTTTGTAGCACAACTTATACTAAAACACAATCCATGCAAGAAATTTCTCAGCACGTGCAAAGTCGTTGTCATTTCTCCAAAGTCATATCTCCATCTACGCGTGTTGGAGCAAAAGGAACTACTTCTAGTCAATCAAGTAAATCGTGGACTCTTCACATCCATGCAAGAACATGCAAAATACAAGTCCTTCAATTATTCTTCAGTCTCAGTCTTCTTATGTAGTATGAAACAGTCCAGCATTTTCTTTCTTTTCCTTTAAATTTCCTAAGCCCAAACAACCCGAAAGTCCCCAATTATTCTTCTGTCCCAGTCTTCTTACATAGTATGAAACACTCCGCATTTTCTTTCCTTTAAATTTCCTAAGCCCCAAACAACCCGCAATCTGTTATCTCATGAACCAAAAATACATGCATATATATCCCTCCTCATGCATACGTTTGTATAATAAAAAAACAATATTGCATGAAAAACAATGATCTCGTATGGGCACAGCAAAGCTCTGCTCTTTTCTTTACTCTGCTTCTTCTTTTCTTTACTATGGTGCTTTCTCAACTACCCACAACCCAAAGAGACGCCATGGTTGCCTTATCTAAGAGTCTGAATAGTTCTAGTGTTCCATGGGATATTGAGAAAGAGCCAAATCCTTGTTCATGGGAGGGGGTCTACTGTAACTCCACCAATTCTTCAGTTGTTGGAATTCTTCTATTTGGGTTTCACTCTCTTCCCCTAATTTTCTGCCAATTGTCTGCAAAATTGATTCTTTGCAGATGCTGAGCGTATCAAACAACAAGCTCGGATCAATTCCGGTGGAGTTTGTCAGAGATTGTGGCAAGATTGATGGGCTGAAACAGCTGAATTTTAGTAAGAACAGGTTGGTTCAGTTGCCTAAATTTGATGGTTTTGTTGGGTTGGAATCTCTGGACTTGTCTTTTAATTTTTGAGTGGAAACATTAGTTTAGAGTTTGAAGGATTGGTTTCACTCAAAAGGTTGAATCTTATTTATAACCATTTCACTGGTTCACTTCCTACACAACTTGGAAAGTCCAAGCTGTTGGAGGAACTTCAGCTTTCTATGAATAAGTTCCTTGGTAGAATCCCTGAAGAAATTTTTGGTTATCCGAATTTGAAACTGATTGATCTTAGCCAAAATAATCTTTCTGGGTCAGTTCCTGATAGAGTTGGGGAGCTATCTAAGTTAGAGGTTTTGATTCTCTCTTCTAATTATCTAACTGGAGAAGTTCCAAAAGCCTTTCTAATATCACTACCCTCTCAAGATTTGAAGCAAATCAAAACGAGTTTGGTAGTGTGATTCCTAGTGGGATTACCAAATTTCTCAAGAATTTAGACCTTAGATATAACATGTTAAGTGGTTCAATTCCATCAGACCTTTTGTCACCACCAAATTTGCAGTCTGTTGATTTGTCATTTAATCGGTTAGAAGGATCCCTTCCTGTAAACATGTCTTCTAGATTGATCAAGTTGAGACTGGGAAATAATAAGCTTAGTGGGACGATTCCTGCATCATTTGCCCGACTTCAGAATTTGACATACTTGGAGCTGGAAAACAACGGCTTTACTAAAGTCAATCCTCCTGAATTGGGTTCTTGCCAGAGCTTGGCGCTGTTAAATTTGGCTCAGAATCGTCTGATGGGGTCATTGCCTGTGCAGTTGGGTCATCTTAAAAGCTTGAAGTCTTAAAACTTCAATCCAATGATCTGACTGGTGAAATCCCAATTGAAATTACTCAACTGCAAAAGTTATCTACTCTGAACATCAGCTTGAATTCTCTGAATGGTTCAATTCCTCCATCAATATCAAGTTTAGGAAGCCTTATTAACCTTAACTTGCAGGGAAACAAT
The DNA here is from genome assembly GCA_007844105.2 of Rhamnella rubrinervis. Classification (NCBI taxonomy): domain Eukaryota; kingdom Viridiplantae; phylum Streptophyta; class Magnoliopsida; order Rosales; family Rhamnaceae; genus Rhamnella; species Rhamnella rubrinervis. The sequence goes on from CM017585.2 coordinate 16,539,655, forward strand.
CTTGGCGGTTCCATACCCAACACCATGAATTCCATGACTTCCCTTTGGAACTCCAACTTGGGAAAAACCAACTAAGTGGTTACATTCCAGAGATGCCACGAAATTTGCAGATTGCTTTGAATCTCAGCAACAACCTCTTTAAGGGACCTATCCCGAAAAATCTTGCTGGACTTACTGGATTAGAAGTGTTGGATCTCTCCAATAACAAGTTCTCAGGTGAGATACCTTCATTTCTTACTCAATTGAAATCCTTGACGCAGTTGTTACTTACCAACAATAGCCTCTCTGGAGATATACCCAAGTTTAATTGGTGGGTTGTGGTTGAAATTAGCGGAAACACTGATCTAACGAATCTAACAACGGGAACACCAGTAATCAATTTACCGGCAGAGCCAGTCATCAATCTGAAAGTGTTTATTGCAGCTTTTTATTTTTCTTCTTTTATTTCTTTTCTGCTTTGTATGGTTGGCCCCAAAGTTCTACATGAGGCGTGGCAAGAAGAGAGGTTAATCTTCAGGCCTCGCAAATCTGGGCGCATCTAGGTAATGATACCCTTCAAATTCTCTTTACCTGCTTCTGATGCCCTTTTTTCGGTTGCTACCCTTTGCTTTATTACTCACACTGTCTCTTTGAAATCATTAGAAAAACTAAAAATGATCATTCGCAAGAAATTTATGAGATGTAATCATTGTTGTAATCATGTTGCTTGAACAAAATTGGTACGTGTCACCAGAGATTTGCCAACAGCCCGTATAAAAAATGATACTCAATTAGAGACAGGGCAAGCAACAAGAGAGAGAGAGAGAGAGAGAGAGAGAGATTCGGTGTGCAATCAGGAGGCAGAAATTTAAAAAAAAAAATGTACTGCAGACTTTGGATAAAAGTAATGGTACAAACTTTCTTTTGCATAGTCACCCATATTTTCGTCTAACATAATGCACAAGAAGCAAGGTATATCCCATGGAACTTTGCTTCAGCATTAACTCATGAGGCACTACAAAATTACTTTATGAATCTTTTCTACATTGTGCCTACTGAATAAGAAAAAAAAAATTAGAAATATAGCTGATGACACTTTGACAACCAACTAGGTTACTCACACTTGATAGATCGATATATGTGACGGACAAAAAGCAAAGCCGCTCGGAATCCTACAGTTCCAAGCATCAGGAAGAAACCATAGCAGATGCAGGCCATGTAGCCAAAGAAAAACGAGGTTTGCATAAAGCCCGACATGTCTGACCGTGCGTAGTAGTAATACAAACAATAAGCATAGATAAACAGCCCAGTCGACCCACCGCAGAGGAAAGATCTGTTATATAATCAAGCATGTAACGATCAGTAAAAGTATGGAAGTATAACGATCTCAACAAATGGGCCCTACTAATGATAGACATGGCAAAACTACTATTTTTTCTTCAAGCTTATAGGATAAATCAGGGAAAATGGAAATAGGGTAATGAACAACAACAAATCTTATCAAGAGGGAATATCTTGTTCATGATTCTGCAGTACTCGTATGCACATGGTAGTCAGTCACTCCCTAAACCCGTTTGCTCTATGGTAGTCTATTGATACTCCCTTTCACAGACTATTTGACTTAGCAACCCAAACATATTCAATAGTGCTGCATAACCCAAATCTTTTGACACATAATCAATCCAATTCTGCGCCGTTCCATAACCTTCAGATTCACTCTTTTTTTTTGGTAGAAACCTTCAGATTCACTCTTAATCATAAACTTGACATCAAAATCCTCAACCCACATATGTCGGTATTAGAAAGTCCTTAAATTGCTCTCTGACTTTTCGTCTATACTCACAAAATTGTATTCTCTCTCTCTCCATCATGAAAATGGCCTACATTACTCTGACAAAAAGATACTTAACAGTGAAACTACATATCATGCTACCAGATTGCTCCAAAATTCATGAAACAAGAACACATAATCATATAAAAAAAAATAAAATAAAATAAAATAGATAAAACCTCCCCTTCCCCCAAAGCCATTACAAAATAATAATAACAATAATTTTACCAGAGTATAAAGTATAAACTACAGAACATGATAAAGAACAGAGGTCAATGGAAACAAAGGAGAACTTCCAAAACTTCATAACCAAATATAACAGAAATCTAATGGGTGCATACCTCCACCACCACTCATGGTCCTCAGCAGCGAGTTGGAAGTATGTCAAAGCCACGGTAATGAAAGCAGTAACTATTAGGAGAATGATGAAGACAATAAACAAGATGCTGTATATTGTGTAAATCCTGTGACCCCACACACTAGCAAAGATATAATAAAGTTCAATGTATATTGCACTGAAAGGCAGAAATCCTGCCATTGCCATCTGAGGGATTGAACCCCTGTACCAAGGCAAAGGAGGAATCTCTCTGGGATACTTGGTGGTACGGCAGGGAGCTTGGAACTCAGCTTTGCTGTTCTTGCCAGCAATCCCTCCCAAAACCAGCAAAGGTGATGTTACGAGTGTCCATATTAGAACTATCACCACAATTGTGCCAAACGGAAGAGCAGCAGTGGCTGTGTAAGCGATTGCAACAGTATTCAAAAAGCAGAATGTTAAAAACAGTGGTCCACAGAAGAGGCATCCTGTTAACAACAGATTCCGAACCTGTCAAGCACAAAAAGTGTTTTATTAAATAACTAGATATAGCTTCAGTGGGCTTCAAAAAACAAAATTTCTGCATAGAGAATTAATTGGCATACCCAGTTGGTGCCCTCTAGCTGACAATAAAATGAGGTAGCAATGTAGCCAGCAATTCCTGATGTGAGAGCATATATGACAACCAAAGCAGTAAATAGAGCTCCTCGGTTGTATGGATAGAAGACACCAACTAGTGCTAGTATAAAAATGAATATAGTGCTGCATGGCATGGATACAAATTCAATAGGATATAAACGACAATATATAAAAAAAACAAGGAGTGTGGCAATATATATGTCTGGATGACTGCCATAACTTACAGTGTAAAAAGTTGGGTACCCGATCCAAGGGATGCTGCAAATAGAGACTTGTATTTGGGATACCTAAAAACATCTCCATGAATATATTTCCATCCAGTCTCTTCCTGGTCTTCAGCTGACTCCTCATCATGGGCATACCTTTCATAGAGAAAAAGAAATAAATTCATCAACAAGTGAGGGAATAGCAGCATGCACAAGGCACAGGATAATTTAATGGACAGATCCAAAATAGGGATATGGAACATAAGATGCTTACTTGACAAAATCATTCTTAAGGACTCTCATGAGAATTGTAGCAAGAAACCCAGTGAGTAGGAGAACTGTCACGCATGAATTTATAATTGAAAACCAATGGATCTCCAAATGATGAGGTAGAGAAGATGATTGAGAATACTTATCCATCCTCTTGTCAAATGGAATGCTTGTCTCCTTCCATTTCACAGTATACATAAGTTCCATATCAACTTCTTTATCCTCCGTAAGGTCCAGAAGGGCATTTGGGTCCGTTCTAACATTGATTTCAATAACCCGGTCCTTGTTGTGAAGTATGTCAAAATGAATATGCTTATAAAGGTAATATTTGTAATCACTTGGATCTTTTCCTCCTTATCAACCTTCCCTATGAAACCCCAAATGGGTAAGTCATCATAATACATCTGAAAGTAGTAATCCTTGCTGACAGCGGCTCTAAACCGTGCAACTTCTTCCTTTGCGAGTTTCTTTTGCAAACAAGTTCGGACTCCTTATCTTTTCGAAATTCAAGCTTGTAGGGGCACTTACTAAACGGTCCCCATTTAGTACTTCACCAAGAGCTTCCTTTTTCTCTTTCACATGTCCTACAGTTGAGATCCAACTAGTGAAATTGAATACTTGACAAAAGACGGAAATAGAAGCAAGGGAAAAGTAAATTCCCAAAGAAACTTATCCATACAAACCTTGTGAGCAGAATGGAAGATCAAAATAGCGGTAGGTTTCGCTGCAATAAGAAAAAAGAAAATAATAGAAACATTATCTATGGATATGAGATATTAAATGTTCCAACAGGTTCAAACTTTGTTTATGATTTATTGGAACTTCATACACAGTTCCAGTACCACCATTTACACACACACAAACGTAGGCATATGGACAAATGTACATATGAGCCACAAATATGACTACAGCACAAGGCCTATAAAATGAACAAAGCCTTTTTCGTCACCATTAACATGCAAGAGGTTCATGATTACAAGTCATTTTGGCAATTATGTTTGCTCAGATTATAATTGAGAATGGAAATGCATAAAATGTTTAGGTAAAAAAGAGGGCATATTTTTAGTACCGCCAACATTTTCCAGAAAGATGGCACACAGCTTTCTGTAAAATGAAAGCACCCTAAACTCATTCTCCCATAAAATTGAATGGCAAATGAGCTCTCTAATGAAGCAAACATGGCTCATCTTTAAAACCAGATCAAGTTCTGAATTAAACATAACATACAAATCCATAACCCTCTTCATTACGGGAAGCCCACCACTAAAGTCTCTCTCCCCCACTTGAAGCAATCAAATCCCACTGAAACCATTAGATTCTCAACACCTTTTCTCTCACGTTCTCGCGGGAAACAGACAGACGGTAAATGCCAAACCCAACAACCACAGATCCAGCTCCAACAACACTTGACAAAACCCAGAAGCCCAATCAAATCAAATCGAGAAAGCCAACAGAGAAAAACCACAAAGTAGAGCAAACGAGGGGTGTGACTCACCTGGGATTGTGAAAAGGGCCAACCTTGTTGGCATACAAAGGCACCAAATCCCCATCTTTGTAGTGGTGATCTGAAGCATCGGATCTGACCTGATTCAAAACAAGGCAAAGAGAGAGGAAGGCGATGATGAGTGGCACCGCCAAGGTCTTCCCCATTACAAAAGCCTTTAGAAGTTAAGACACCACCAGAGCATTCAAACGGAGACTGAGTTTTGGGTTCTGTGAGGTCGTTTGGAAAACGAAGAATTGGGTTTTTGGGATTTTGGGAATGCAATGGTAATGGAAATGGAATCTATAAACCTCTTGACGCACTGACACAGATGGAGTGCTTCACCACACTCTCCACCCTCGGATGTTTGACGCCTCACCTACGACAGCCTCTCTTTTTTCCTTCTTTTTTTTTTTTTTCAATTTATTTATAAAAGTTTTCATTTCACGGTCTTACCTCAAAGTTTTTTTTTTCTTTTTTTCTTTTTCTGTGTTTTAAATTACAAAAATTTTTAGAATTGTGCTTAAAGCCTTAAACTGTATTTTTCCTTTTTTTTTTTTTGGTTAATTTAATCATTTGAATTTTGCTTCAATTAAAATAGAGCAGTCTTTTATCAGTGTCAATTCAATCATTAAATTTGAGTTTTTCCAATAAAAAATTCATTAAATTGAGTTGAAAATAAATTAATTGATGAATTTTTAATGAAATAATATATTATTGAAATTATGACAAATATAACGAAAATTTAATTATTTTTTTATATATTTTTTGAACGATATTATTTTTAGAATTGAAAGATCAAAATAAAAGAAAAATGAAATAAAATTAACTTTTATTTATTTATTTATTGGAGCCCCACCGACACGTTGGTGCGAACCGGAGAAGGTTGGGGTGAGCTTTACGCCTCCTTTGCTTAATCTCTCTGTGTCTAGGTGGCGGCATGTGATTGGATGGGTTTCTTGGGGAGTATGAGATCTGGTGCTTTTGCAGTCAACACTCTCGAATGATCACGGCCTTCTCTCTCATCCAGATCTCACTGAGTCCTCTATTGTATTCCTCGAAAATTGTGGGTCCCAGGTGGGCCCCTATCCTTCCAACGTGAATCGGTTAAAATTTTGATTAGCTGTGATGTTTTCTTAAATTCAAAGGCTGTGATTTGTATGTGTACTTTAAAATTGTCAACTGGTTGTATTTAATATCAACTTTCTACGTATCTTTTAGAAAAAATTATACTTTTTTTTGTAAAATTTAAATGTCATTTTTCCTTTTTCTAAAAATATTTTTAAGAAAATTTAAATGCAAATTGAAATAAATTTGTGCAAACGTCAATAACAATTTAATAAATTACAATTTATTTGTGAAATAAATTAAAGTCATAGTTTGAAAATAAATAAATAAAAGTACAGCAATTTGACACAATTTAAGTCAAAGTTGAAGTTATAATTTTCATTTTGATTAATCATGAAATATCATACATATCAACCTTAAACCGATAAAATATATATATTATTTGTGTAGAAAAACAAAAATTATGTTGAAAATCTTTAATCCAAAAAAAAATGTACAGGGAAGTTACTCTAATTATCCATATTTAAATCACATGTTGAATTAATTTTAAATATTTAGTGTAAATGTAAAGCTAAAAACAAAGAGGGGCTATATATTTCAAACATTACTATTAGGGACACAATGTTATATATGGGTTTGCTTAGAGATGAGAAAAGCCATTAAAGGTTGAGGAATTGGGTAGCAACCCACTCTGCAACTTTGCAATATTTTAATTAATAATAATTAATATTAGGAAATGAATAGAGGGGAGTGGACAATGTCAATTATTTGTATAAGGGAATGATAATGACTCAATGTCTAACTTAATTTTGTAAAAGCATTGGTGGATTGGTGGAGTTTTCATGATTTTTAAAGCAATGATGGCTTATTCCAAACACAACATCCATATGCATTTTCACCCAATTTCCACCAATTTTTTTTCTTTCTATTTTGCCAAATTTGTCATTATTGGATAATTTAGTTCGTGCATAACTCACTTGTCATCTTTGCTTTTTGTATTTTTTTTTTCTAAGAAGAAATTGTTGATTTGATTTTGATTATGCCATTAAATACAAGGATTCATAAGAACAAAAGTAAATATATTGGTGGAATTGAAATCTTACCTCACAATTTGAAATATAAAACAAAAATAAAACCAGAAAAATAGAAAACAAAAAGAAATAAGTGTCTCATTTTGTGTGTGCAATGCTTTTTTTTTTCATTTATACAGAATTAATACTATACAATTAATTTCTACTAGTAGTGTTGTATTGACATAGATAAAAATTTAAAAATAATAAAACAAATAATTTATTCTTGTGATGAGTTTGGTTGTAAAAATATCAATTCGAATATTAGGGTCATAGATATTAAATATGAGAATTATTTTAATAACTATATATTGAAATATTCAAAGTTCCAACGCTACTTTCTGAATATGGAAGACCCTGGTAAATGGTCTTCAACTTCAACATGTACTTGATGACATATAACATGTTTAAGACCAGCTTGTGAAGCAAATATTTTCATTGTTGACCCCAAATTAAATCTGAGAAACTTTGAATATCTAAAATAATAATTACACTTTTAGTCACTAAAGTTTTGTGACAATTAACAAAATTTTCCACACTAATTGAAATCATTTTTAAATTAGTTTTTTTTTTTGCCATTTTTAATTCTTTGTTTCTAAAAATTTAAGTGCTGTTAGATTTTTTTTGTTCTGTAGGACTTAATCAATGGGATTTATTTTAGGTTTTAGAAATTTAAGATTGTTTTTTAAAAAAATAAATGAATTTTAAGACAATTTTGCAAGAGAGGAACTCAAGCATTATTCCATGCATTCGGTGAGAAAAGCACAAAGCTTCCAAAAGAAATAATAATTATTATTATAATAAAATAATTTTTCTAACTTTTCTTTAAAACTTAGCATTGAACAAATAGATGAATGTGGTCAACAACGACCTCTACTACAAAACATCAATGTAAGAAGTGACTTTGACTACATCCGGGGTGTGGCTACAAAGGAAGTCGACCGTTCCATCACTCGTTCGCGAGTTGTGGTTCGAGCTTGTGTTATTGCTCAGGTGTACTCCCTTGCTTGAATCGCCAGGGTGGAGGGATCTGTTTGGCGGACTTCTACTTCTTTGAGTAGAGAAAGCTCTACCTACTAATAAAATTATGGTGATGAGATCCATCGACGCCTTTTTATTCATAAAAAAAGGAAGTGACTTTGACTTGGAAAAAATAAATAAAAGTAAAATGTAAAAGAGTATTTTTATTACCTACGTAACCGTAACTTTCTCTTCATTTATATCATATTAAAAAGAAAAAAAAACTTGTCAATTTATCTTGTTTCACAAGTTAAATTATTAATATTTAATTTGCCACGTATTAATATATTATAAAAAAAGTTAGAACGTGCTTAAGGATTCGGATCCATGTTTGACATGATTTCAACAAGTTTCCATTGGTTTTAAATTTTATTAAATTGATTTTTGTATGTTGAAGTCCAAATTTATTTACGACAATTTCATTGAAGTTCAGCAGAAGTTGAAGGAACTAAACTGACGAATTTTTAAGGTTTGAAAAATACAAATATGTTTAGAAAATTTCACAACTAATCAAATTACAATTCATTTGTAATACCCTTGTTCAGATTATTTTGAATAATATGTATCAAATACACACATTCTAGACTAATCTAGCGTTGAAAGGTGAGCAAAACCGTATCTTTATGATCAATTACAAAATCATAAAAAAAAAAAAATCTAATGGATATGAAAAGTGCACACACTTCATGTGTATATATAGACTAATCTACATTATGCATTCCTATAAGAGATTTTATATATTCTTTTAGACAAGGTGAGTCTTTTTCAGCAACTCAACCAAGATTGCAGGAAGTGACAGAACTGCTATTTCCATGGTTGTAGCCAACCAATCTTATCAGTCTCAAGGTGAGTCTTCAGTCATCACCTTGCATTGACAAGCATCCTCAAGACGCTCTTCATCTTCGCCTTGCGTCCGTGACACGCTGACACAACTGAGACCTATCTTCAGGACTGCAAGCATCTGACTTTTGATGACCGGCGAGGTCCTGCTGATTCTGATATCCAGAATGTGGTCTGATTTTGAATGCTGCACCGTATTGCTTAATACCCATTTTGCCAACTCAGTCCCCTCACTGACTGCTGGCTTACCAGTTAGCAGTTCCAGTAGAACTACGCCAAAGCTGTAGACGTTCCCAGCTGTAGTTACCCTCATTGTGTATGCATACTCTGCCAGAAATCATACCAAGACAATGATTTAGACATTGTTGAGCTTATGAGAAGTTGCTATTGCTCAAATTCTAGACCTTTGATTTCATAGTTGGGAAGTCGTTTTGAAATAATTCTAGGAACTACTCTGTTCCCAAGCAAAAAACACAATAATAGACTTAAATATAATGTATGTTAAAACAACAGTTTTTCCTAAAATGTTAAATCTTTAGGAGATAAACCAATACCAATAATGATTCATATAGTTTGCACCCCCTTCACATCTCAGCACTGTGGACATATGTGAAACACATGACTTTAACACTATGTTAGAACACCATTTTTTCGCAAATATAATGATTCATATAGTTTGCACCCCCTTCACATCTCAGCACTGTGGACATATGTGAAACACATGACTTTAACACTACGTTAGAACACCATTTTTTCGCAAATACTTGTACTTATAGGAGGTTGTGATTTATATACTTTAATAATGTATATCTAAGAAACAATTTCATTATCATGAACAAACAAGCATATTAGACTAAACATTCGAGTAGTAAATGACTGAAACATATGGCAATATCAGTTTATGTAAAGATGAATACAATTAGTTAATCAAAAACTGAAAATTGAAGGATGGCCACAGTTTCTAACCTGGAGGAATGTAGCCAACAGAACCAGCAATAGTAGAAAGGCTTCCCGTGCTCCTTGAGGGATCAATCACCTTACAGAGTTCAATGTCTCCTACTTGAGGCTCCTTGAGGGACTTCAGGAAAATGTTTCTGCTTGACAGGTCGAGGAGAATTATTGGACCTGAGGCGCATCCATGAAGACAAGCAAGACCTTGTGCTACTCCGACAGCTATACTGTATCGGCTTGCCCAATCCATATCACTTGTGGAGCTTTTATGAAGAACATCAAAAAGGGTACCCTTTGGAGCATACTCATAAAAGAGATAGGCACTGTCAATGGTCAAAAATAGGCCAAAGGAGTCATTACGTTTGAATTGCTCAGTTTCCCAAAAGCCTCTAGCTCATTTCCAAATCTATCATGGCTTCCCAATTGGAATATCTTGTCACTCCAATTAAGCTTCTTGACAAAGTAGATTAACCCAGATGGCATGATTGCTTCATAGTAAGTTGAAAACCTGGTCTTCAGCACTATGTTTGAGGGGTCAGAAACTGCCTCCATGGCTTTTGTGAAATCAATATTGGATTTGTGGATTCCATTTGCAGTTACAGTATTGCCTTCGAGAACCTGAGGGAGAGGAAGATCGTCTGTTGATTGTGGTTGCTCATCATTAACCTTGTAATATCGACGTGAGAATAATATAGCAAGGATTGTGACCACCAAACCAGAGAAAACAGCAGCTAAAACTGCAAGAACAACTGTCACAGCCACTGGTGTTCCCTTCTTGATGCAGGGGTAGTGTGTGACTTTGTATCATTCCTCAGATCAGTGTTTCCGTTTATTTCAACCACAACCCACCAATTAAATTTGGGTATATCTCCAGAGAGGCTATTGTTGGTAAGTAACAACTGAGTCAAGGATTTCAATTGAGTAAGAAATGAAGGTATCTCACCTGAGAAGTTGTTATTGGAGAGATCCAACACTTCTAATCCAGCAAGTCCGCAAGATTTTTGGGATAGGTCCTTTAAAGAGGTTGCTGCTGAGATTCAAAGCAATCTGCAAATTTGGTGGCATCTCTGGAATGTAACCACTTAGTTGGTTTTTCCCAAGTTGGAGTTCCAAAAGGAAATCATGGAATTCATGGTATTGGGTATGGGACCGCCAAGATTGTTTCCCTGCAAGTTAAGGTTAATAAGGCTTGCTAAACTTGATATTGATGGAGGAATTGAACCATTCAGAGAATTCAAGCTGACGTTCAAAGTAGATAACTTGTGCAGTTGAGTAATTTCAATTGGGATTTCACCAGTCAGATCATTGGATTGAAGTTTTAAGACTTCAAGCTGTCTAAGATTACCCAACTGCACAGGCAATGATCCCCTCAGACGATTCTGAGCCAAATTTAACAGCGCCAAGCTCTGGCAAGAACCCAATTCAGGAGGAATGACTTCAGTAAAGCTGTTGTTTTCCAGCTCCAAGTATGTCAATCTCTGAAGTCGTGCAAATGATGTAGGAATCATCCCACTAAGCTTATTGTTTCCCAGTCTCAATCTAATCAAACTAGAAGACATGTTTACAGGAAGCGATCCTTCTAACCGATTAAACGACAAATCCACAGACTGCAAATTTGGTGGTGCCAAAAGGTCCGATGGAATTGAACCATTTAGCATATTATAACTAAGGTCTAAATTCTTGAGAAATTTGGTAATCCCACTGGGAACCACACCATTAAACTCATTTTGATTTGCTGCAAATCTTGAGAGGGTAGTGATTTTAGAAAGGCTTTTGGGACTTCTCCAGTTAGATGATTAGAAGAGAGAATCAAAAACTCCAACTTAGATAGCTCCCCGATTCTATCCGAACTGACCCAGAAAGATCATTTTGGCTAAGATCAATCAGTTTCAAATTCGGATAACCAAAAATTTCTTCAGGGATTCTACCTTGGAACTTATTCATGGAAAGCTGAAGTTCCTCCAACAGCTTGGACTTTCCAAGTTGTGTGGGAAGAGACCCAATGAAATTGTTAAAAATAAGATTCAACCTTTGAGTGAAACCAATCCTTCAAACTCTAAACTAATGTTTCCACGCAAAAATTAAAAGACAAGTCCAGAGATTCCAACCCAACAAAACCATCAAATTTAGGCAACTGAACCAACCTGTTCTTGCTAAAATCCAGCAGTTTCAGCACATCAATCTTCCCACAATCTCTGATAAACTCCTCCGGAATTGATTCGAGTTTGTTGTTTGATACGTTCAGCATCTGCAAAGAATCAATTTTGCAGACAATTGGCAGAAAATTAGGGGAAGAGAGTGAAAACCCAGATAGAAGAACTCCAACAACGGAAGAATTGGTGGAGTTACAGTCGACCCCCTTCCATGAACAAGGATTTGGCTCTTTCTCAATATCCCATGGAACACTAGAACTATTCAGACTCTTAGATAAGGCAACCATGGCGTCTCTTTGGGTTGTGGGTAGTTGAGAAAACACCAAGGTAGAGCAAAAGGAGCATAGTAAACAAAAAAGCAGAGCTTTGCCGTGTTCATAGCAGACCATTTTTGCAGAGGATTTCCTCGCACTTTGTTTTTGTATTTACACAAATGCGGGTGCCTGGGTGCCTATATGTATATAATATATGCGTGCAAGTCTGTTCGTTTCAGGTGGAAGGAAACAGGGGAATCAGAGAGTAAACGAAGGGGAAGAAGAGATTCGAAACACAAAACATACAGAGCTCAAAAAAAGAGCAAGAGAGAGATGGGTTTTGGGGTTGTTTGGGAGAAAGGAAATTTGAAGGAAAAGAAAGGAAAAAGTTGGGTGGCGTGCCGTTCGGAGTGGGGTTGACTGGACTACAGACTACTGGTCTGATACTGCAGTAGAGGAAGAAGAAGACCAAAAAGGAGTTGGAGGACTTGGGTTTTTTTTTTTTTTCTTATATAATAATTTTTAAAATTTCTTTCTTTTCATTCTGTTCGTGGGTGTGGAGCCCATGATTGACTAGAAGCAGTGGCGTTCTGGTTCAAACACGCGTATATAGAAAATTGGACTTCGGAGAAGACGACAATGACTTCACAGACAATTATTCACCCATTTTTTATTTTTATTTCTTCTCCTTATTGACCTCTTTGTCATTCCAAAACATTTCTGAAATATAAAATAAAATCAGAAATATTAATAAATAAATTTTAAAAAATCCATTAATTTATTTACTAATGGTTTGCCGGCCCGGACCTGGACTTCTGCTTAGGGCTCACCCAAAAAAGAAATTATTTATTACATATAACAAGTTAATATATTTTTAATTTTTTTTAAAAAAAATTATATATTAATATCTTGTAATCAATTTGAAATTTGATATTTATTTATTTATTTTTTAAAGTCGGTACATTAGTTTGAACAAAATATGTCCTTTTGACCTTAAAGATACTTACAATGTGAAATTTAGTCGACAATGTCAAAATGTCCACAATTGTGTAGAGTATGTTTATTGCTATTGGCAAATGGCAATAAAGGAGCCTATTTGATAAATTCATTCTCAATCTTCTATGTTATGTTACAATCTCTCTCTATGGTTACATGAACGAATTTAGATTACTTATTCCCCAATTAAAACTTAACACATATTTAATACTTAATTCATTTTTCTTTCATATATTAAGTAACAGACATATTATGATTTAACTAGGGGATAGGCAGTGGAATAGGTGATCTAAATTCTATAGGGATATGGTGATCATGATACCCTTATGAGATTTGGGGCAATATATAAAGTTGTATAAACAATCTTGGAGGACAACTAAGTGGCAAAACCACAAGGTATTTAGTTCGAATGTGTCACACCCCCTCCCCCCACAATATCAAAGAACAAAAGAACCATGAGCCAAGAAAGGTGGTCATTGTTTTCTGGCGTGCTTGGGGATCAATTTCACCAAAAGCTCGGTTGACGCACCCTTCAATTCTGATTGACGGCAGCAACAACAACATCAAATGTAGGTAAGTGTGTTTGGAATGAAGGTATACATGTTGAGAGGAGAGAGACGATGTTATGACAAACAATTTACAGAGACTGAAAGAAAGAAGAGATTTTCATACCGTGAGCTTTGAAGTTGAATAATGGTGGAAGAAGACGTCCGTTTGGTAGACGAGTGTTTGGCTCACGAAGCTCGTCGAAAAATGGATGGGTCATGGCATCCAGCTGCATAGAATTTGGGAACAAGAACTCGTGGTCAATAATATACTTCTAGTCCAATGGGGGTAGCTTCTGCTTGTCCTTAATTTCAAACACACTCTTGAAATCACCATTCACAATTTTTTCTTTTTTTTACAAAACATAAAACTGTATACTTACAGCTGAGCACCGGAGGTTAGGAGAGTATTGAAGCAGTCTTGAAACCAGATCAACAGCTTCCGGAGGCATACGCTTGTTGAATATCTAAGAGATGGAGCTTGTATAAAACATCTTTAATACATCAAGGTAATAGGACAGAACACAGTTTCTTTCCTTTTCTTGTTCAGTACCTTGTTCCATAGGTGAGTTTTAATTTGAGGAAATTTGAACTCTGTGTAGTTGGGGTTCATGCATTTAATCTCCTCTCTTGTGGGAGTGCCCAAAACCTACACAAATGAGGGGAATACATAAGTTAAAGCAGCAAGCAAAACCCAAGATGAGGTTGATCAATCCATATATCATGGCAATATTTACTACACAATAAAATTACCTTGATAATTTCAACTAGCTGATCAACTCCACTATCACCGGGAAAGAGAGGCTGGGCATGAGAGAGAAATCGTTGTCTCAGCTTCCTACAAACAATCAATTAAGTAGAAAAACAGGACGAGAACACACTATTTACCTGTCCAAGCAATAGCTCTGCAAGAACACAGCCAGCAGACCACATGTCAATTGCAGTAGTATACTCTGTTGCTCCAAATATAAGCTCAGGCGCTCTATAATATCTGGAGCAGATATAAGATATATTTGGCTCTCCTTTTACCTAAAAAAGAAAAGAAAAGTACAATACAACTAGATCAGATGAAGGTAATTACACTAGAATAATTTCAAAATGGCAAGAAACAACAACGACAAGACATACCAATACTTTTGCACTTCCGAAGTCGCATAATTTAACTTGGTGAGTGTGTGGATTCACCTGCATGAACACACAAGATTTTACTTGCAAAAAATTGCTAACTAGTGCTTTGGCACTTGAGCAATGCATCATTGTGGTAAGTGGGTATATATAAAACTTGGCAAGTAAATGTAGAAGTGACAGCATACATACCAAAAGATTTTGAGGCTTAATATCCCGATGACACACTCCGATACAGCAATGGATGTAAGATAACGACCTAAGAATCTGCCAAATTATGTCTTAGCAAATGAAAACAGATAACTACGAAGAAAGAAACAAAAGACAAGCTCTTAAACATGCCACTCAAGTAAGCAGATTACACATACAAATGCATACAATGACTCAAGCAACGCAGCTGTGTAATTTCCAATTGAGCTGAGAACATAGTTGTGTAATTTCCAACTCAAGAACAAATTTATGTTCTTCCGACACAAAGTCACAAGAAGAAATTAAACACTTAATTCCTTAAATGGCATCTATACCTGGTAAGTGTATAGTTTAACATATATCATAGGCATCCTCTGGTTCATCTTGTTGTAGTGTTTAATCACGCGATGAACAGTTTCAGGAACATACTCAAGTACCAAATTCAGATAAAGTTCATCCTTTCCAGTTGTTGAAAAGAAACAATGCTTCAAAGTCAAAACATTTGGGTGGTCTAGAAGACGCATTGTTTGCAGTTCACGATTCTTGTATCTCTTGTCTTGAAGAACCTTCTTTATAGCCACAGTTTCACCAGTCTCCAAGCACTTTGCCTAAATTTATACAGACAAATTAAACTGATTTTGAGCTCATCTACATAAACAAGTTTAAGCTAATTATAACAAATTGATCCCAAAGCCTTACTCGAAAAACAACTCCAAATGAACCTTGCCCAACAGAACGCTCAGCCATATAACTTATTGTCTGAAATCAGAAGATTATACATAAACTAATTAGGGAACAAGGGCAATATAGAAAAATTAGAAAAGAAAGTTCTAAATTGAGAACATGCAATAGAAACATCTATGCAAATGTAGAAACATATCTACCAAAAGAGGACTATCATTTGCATTCCTCACTTTAAATTTTCCATTATATTTTTCAAAGTTCAAGCCAATAATTTGACCAACAATTTTTCACAACTTATCCCTCATTACAAATAACAAAGAACCATCAACATATAAAACCATCTTGGCCCACATTAACATTAAAATTACGAAGTAAGAGAACGAATAGCAGCAGATTAAACAGAGCCAAGAATTTCATATAAAGCAACAGGATAATACAAATTGCAAAATTACATCCCAAAGAAGAGAAAAGTCATACCTGCTTTGGCTGGCCATTTCTGCCCCCAACAGTTGTCACAATTACACGCCCTGTCTCAGTTCCATTACCATCAACAACTGTGGGTTCCATTTCCTTACAACATTGACCAAGCTTGTCAGTATTCCAAAAAAAAAATCAATGAACCAAACAAATACAAGACAATTACAAAATCACTATATGTGCGTGTGTTTGTGTATATACACACACACACACATATGGTATTAAAGCAATGAAACAACATACTTTGTCATCCTTAATTTTCATGCCATTCAACTCCTCAGGCAACATATCTACATCAACAGCATTACGGCCACTGGGTGGTTCTCTCAAATCAGTAGGTGCCACCCCTACTGATGCCATTTGTTGATCAGATATTGTTCTTCAAATTTCCTTATAGTTTAATATTGATCATAAACCAACCCTTTACCTGTTCAAATATTTATGAAAAGAATAATCTATAAATTCAATTCTAAAACAAGATATAAATATGCACGCACATACATAATTTCCAATTCGCACCTTATACAAACATGGGCATTTTTTAAAAATTGCAGATTTTGAATTTCATGTGAAAAATAAAGAATAAAAAACAAAACCTGCAAGTAAAGCTTCAGCTACCTTTAATAAACCAATGAATTGGCGTACAATTTGGACTTTAAGAACAAGAGTGAATTACCTAATGATTTGGGACGAGGGAAGTGTTAGAAAACAAAACTCTTTTATCGTGTATAACAATGAACGGAAATATGAGATCTCCAGCAAAATTTTCATCGCAAAACTTGAATTATGTATACCAAAATTTTCTGTTCGTCTCAATTGCCTCTTATTCACCCAGAAGAGAAAACAGTTAAAAAAAACCATACTTTTTTTATTTTTATATTTATTTTAACAGAAAGATAATGAATTTGTGCGTTTGTTCCAGTCACTCATCCGCACAGAGAAAAAAGGTAGAGAGACAGAGAGCGGCTCCAGGTCATTATTGGTGAAGTAGAAAAATGGAAATTATAAATTAACCCACCCAAAAAAAAATAATAAATAAATAAAAGAGGGCACAGCCAAAAAAATCCACGAAAACAGATAGGCAAAATAAAGAAATATATAGCAAAGAAAGATGAGCCTTAACAAACCCTTGCAAGATTTTAACGTTTTTGACAAGAAATAATTTGTTTTCAATAATAATTTAATTTTCAAAAATTGAAAATATCATATAAAGTATTTGATACCAGACTTTTAAAAAAAGATAATTCAATTATATAAGATGAATGATAGTTTTACAGTCAGGTTATATATATATGTATGTGTGTGTGTGTGTGTGTGTGTGTGTGTGTGTACATTGAACATGTACCCTAGCGTATCATGGTTTGACAACTTCAACTCTTCAGACTGATCTCGTCGTTTAGAACCACCTAGTTGACGTATCAAGAGTTGGGACGAATATTCAAATCTTATCCGATTTCGATTAGACCACCATGTTTGTTTGTTTGTTTGTTGTTGTTGCTATCCTCGGCTGCGGTGGCCATGTCTTCTTCTTCGGTTGGGAAGAAGTTACATATCAAAACTTTATTCGCCTTTGAATGAATAATTTGAAGAGTGAGATAATTATATTAGGGTTTAGTGGTACGTAAAACATTGTATGGCTAGCTAGGTTTTTATACGCAGAGAATAGAGGTTTCTTATTTGGAAAGTGATGATATTCAAAACATCTTTTAGTTGTTTAAGCCACATGCAAACCAGAACTTTATGGAATAAAAATTTAAAAAATAAATAAATAAATAAATGTTAGCTTCTCAAACCCAGATGGCGTTGACCAAAGCAATCATGTTAACATCTACCTATTACTCTGGCTTTCCTTAAACACATAAACTCAAAACTCTCTCTGTTTGCAAATCTACAGCTTCCCCTTAAAGAAGAGTGCAGAGATGGAAGAAAACATGGCTTCACATGTCTGATTTCGTTGGAGTGCTATGAATTCACATGCCATTAACAATTGCTGCAGCTGAATTGACTGGTAAAGCTTTTCTCTCAGCTTCCCTTGAGTTGTTATTTGATAGGATGGCTTCCAAGCAAGTCGTTGACTTCGTTCGTGGGAACAAACTACTCGACCATGGGCTGCTCAAGTTGGAGATGATGTTACTTCTGTCAGTGATGCTGAGAATAAGCAAATCTCAGACCGATCTGTGAGGAAATGGCTTGACGAGCTCAAACACCCAGTCTACAATGCAGAGGACTTGGTGTATATCAGATCTACACTGACCCTTTGCGATGCGAAATGGAAGCTGCTTGTCGATCTAAAAGCTTCAAACTTCAGGCACTCAACTTCTTCTCTTCTAGATTCTCTGTTAAGAATGTAGAAAACGAGAAAATAGAGCACAAGATGGTTGAGATACCTGACTCACTAGAGCGTTTACAGAGAGAGGGGCACATACATATATAACGAGGAACGTTTATGGAGACGGAAGGGATGATAAAAATTATAAAAAAGGAAAAATTAATTAAATTATGAAAAATAAAAACAAAGATATAAACTTCTTTTTTTCTTTTTTCTACAAAAACAAAGATAGAATTTTTTTTGATAAAAATAAATGTAGATTTTTATTTATTTATTTTTTGATAACTTCATGTGAGAGGAGTGTATGTAATATTTAATATTTAATTTAGATAAGTAACTATAATCAGAACCACCAGGATGGAGGGAGACTCAAAATATATCTTCATATTGACTCCTGTTTAGTCTCTCAATTATCTCTCTCTTTGTTTTGTTTTCTTTTATTATTAGTTCTAAATTTAATCGGATTTATATAGAGTGATCGAGTACTCCTGTTGTCATCTCTCTCGTTCTAAATTTATTTGCGGACAAGAAAACATTAATAAACATTATTTTCATCTAATCTAATAAAAACAAAAATTAATAAGATTAAATAATAAATAAATTAAGAAACAAATTTATTATTAGTATATCATGTTGGCCTTAGTATCAAAGCCACCACTATACATAACAAATAAGATCATAAATAAAACTAGAATATAGACGAACAAATAAGATAAAAACATAGTACTAGACATAGACACCTAATAATACTAGACTTAAACACTTAGTAATAAAAGCTCATAATATTTAACTAGAAAATTTAATTTTTTTACTTATTCTTTGTATTCAGTATCTGGAAACTTAATTTTTTTTCTCAAATACTTAGTGGAGGGAACAAAATATAAGACATGGGATTTGGATTCCTTTAATTACGAAGAGAAAACATGCATGCATAAAAACTAGGGTAACTAATAAGTACTACTGCGACAGTCTACTATTCATCGAGCACTTGGCGCGCCTCAACAACTCGAACTGAAAAGCAGCAGACGAATCGTCAACAGTTAAAGCAATTGCATCGCCGGCCTCAACACCTCGAGCTCCTATTATATGCTTCCACCCCAACGCAAACGATTTGCTACGATCTCTCTTACCACCAGGTTCCATTTTCAGGAAGCTTTGGTGTTCAACAGCATTACCAACGCCTTCAGTCACATCCCACAGCGAAACACTTACTTCATTATCGACTCTGAATATGTCCGTTTTGCTTGTTGTTTCGACCGGTATACTATAGAATATTTTTCCAGCGTCTCGTGGTCTGACAGCTTAAGCTCTTTCGAATCGATCTCGTCGTTACGAACCACCTTGTTGACGGACCAAGAGTTGGGCGGGAAATTTGGGCCTACTCTGATTTCCACCAGACCACCATGGTTGTTGTTGCTGCTGCTTCCTCCGCCAACACTGCCATGCTCGGCTGCGCTGGTACCTGCTTTCATAGGGATGAAGTTGCGGAACAAAACCCTCTTCATTGTTTAAATGAGATTTTATGGTTGAATAGTGGTTTTATATGGCTCTGTAGCTATAGCCACCTTTATATATACGATATGTATATATAGGCGAGAGAGTTCGATGATTAATAATAAAAGTTAAATAAGAGACATTATTATATACCTTAAAGGGTCACGACCAAACCTTATTATTATTGTTCAATGATTTAAGTAACGTAGTGCAGGGTTTTGTATATAGATATAGTCAAGTAAACGATGAGGCTTGTATTAGGTTTTTCGTATTCTTTACGGGCAGAGTCAAGTAAGACATTCAAGTAAAACTCCTTAGGAAGACCATATCATAAGTTTTTTTTTTTTTTGATAAATAAGACCATATCATATTTGGATTAAAGTTTCTTTGAAACTTAATTGATGTGAAATAGATCGAATTGGAAACTTAATATTGAATAAGCAAAGTTCAAAGCTAGTCAAGCTACTGTAATAACACAAGCGATGTATATTCATTGATTATCTATAATGGATTAATCAACTTTTTTTACATTTTGTTAAAAAAATATATAAAACTTTATTAATTACATATAATCCACAAACTAATTGGAATGTATCATGTCAATTGTGTTGAAATAGATGAAAAGCTTTATTCTTCTAATATTGAATTAGAAACAATTATAAGTTTGCAATGTAAATGTAAATGTATATATATACACGCAATATAAATGTTATACTAAAGGCTGACCTATATCATTAAAAGATTTGTTTTGTCACTAAAATTTGTTGAATAATCTAACAAATTTTGGGAAAAAAGGAACAAATATGCCAATATACACTTTTAAAGCCATTAATATGGTTTCGAATTTCTTTAATATGGCAAAAATACAATTTATAACTATTTTAATTAATCTATCAGAAACATAAACATTTAGGACATTTTAGATAGATTGTGTTAGCGCATATATAAGCTCTTGGAAGTACATATCATTTTTCAAAAATGTAAGCATTAACTTATTAAATGTTAATTCACCAAAAAACCTTATTAAATGGTAAATTAATACGAGGCATTTAATAACAAATTTCTGTTTAAGCAATATGTCATATTTATTAAACTTATATTTCACATATTTCTTAATTTGTAAAATGAAAATCAATTTTAAAAAAGAGAACACATTCGCACTTAATAAATTTTCATTCTAGCCTCCAACACAAATTAAGTCAAGTACTACCCGCCAAAAAGGGCTGGATTAAAAATGGTTTTTTTCCAACAATTTTTCTTCTTTCATCTATCATTTTTCAATTACTGGCAAGGAATAAGAATCCACCTATATACATATAACAGTGTAACATTATTCAATATGTTACTATTATTTCATTTTTCTGCAACAAGCTTGTAAGACAATTTATCTGTTGTGCTTGTCTAGAACATTTTTCCAATACCTTCCTTCCGAGGAACCGATTCGTGAATCTCCATTCGTTTCCAGTTTCCGACCGATGAATCAATCTGCTGAACCTTGTCATACAACCCCAGCAATCCACCTGTATGTATAAAGAGCACCTTTCTTCCTTCCCACTTCTTCGGATTCTCAGCAATATCATTTGTAAATCTGTAAGCGGCTTTCCCACTAAATGCGAAGGAATTGCAAACAAAAAGATTAAACCAATTCAATAATCTTACCCGCAATGCATCAATGTCAATATGAACCACAATGAATGGTTTCATTAATACAATTCTCATACTAAGTACTATGTATGACAGTAGAAACTAATGGTGTTTCAATCATTTGGGGCCGTAACTTGGTTTTTCTAGCTTAAGATTCCACCAAATTCAGCATATGCAAAGAAAGGTATTGGAATTTATGAACATGAAATAAATATAGTTGATACGAACCTATAAACTGGATCAAGAATAACACCAGTAGTGGCTGCAATCTCCTTGATAAAATTAAGCTCCTCAGTTGTGTTGATTGCATAGCCTAGACCTTTGGCCTTTCAGAAGACAAGATCAATTATTCCATGTTGCATAGGACATTAATCATTTTATGTGATACTTGAAGTAGAGAAAAAGTTACATAAATGACAAATACTAATATGTATATGTACAGAATGACGCATAAAAAAGTAACAGCAGAGGATTCTATGTGCATATATTTATTTAGTACAAAAATCAGTACATGGGTTTGCAAGTGCACACCGATGTGTATCAATTACATAGACTGTTAGATCAACTGCCGATGGGAGATAAAGACAAACGAGAGAAAAGTAGAGCTTACTTTTAGTGAAAGGGAAACACATTATTAGTTAAAAGGCCCCAAAATCCCAGTTCATTCAGTTCTCAATAAAACATTGCATTTAAGGCATGGAGGTGCCTAATTCCCTAAACTGAGCTTGCCATACCAGAATTCAGTTTGTAGAATCCATAGCGAAACCACTTAGGCACATTATCATTCAAAAATCAATATATGAGCCTCCAAAATATATGAAATCCAATTGACAATATAATTTCTCCAGCTTTAGACAATATAATACTCCATTACAAACTCTACACCAAGAGTTTCCAATTATGACCGTCCAAAGTCTTGTTTCACATATGGCCAGTGAATTAACATCATATTCACAACCAAGATCATATAAAAAACAAAACTAGATAATCAATGGAAATTAGCATAAGGAAATGATTCAAAACAAATTGCTTAGATAGTTGGAACTTTATAGCTTTACAAATAATGGGATGACCTAACATATCGAATAGCAAATTTTCGTAAGTACAAAATTAAGAAAAAAAGGATTCATAGGTTAGATCACAGAGCATACATTGACTACGATAGGCTCCTTAATTGGGGCCATACAATGAAACTTTCCATAGATGGGGACATGAAGTAATTTGACAGACTCCCCCACAAAGTATAAAGCAGCTAAGAACTTGGATAGAGTTAAAAATCAAGTATATTTCAATGAAATTCATTTATTGGTAACTAAAAGAGCAAGCAGTACTTCTTTAATATAATCGTCACAATATGAAATATATACAAATAAACATAACTAAATGACTAGAGAATTATACCATATAACAAATATCTACTAAATAACTTATTATCAAAATAATCATCTGGTAGTTAGCATTAAGGTAATCTGACAATTACCGCCAAAATAGGCATAATGGAAACTGGAACGTCACTAATCTATATACTCAACACACTATACATAATCTCTATTATTAACTAAGAAACTAATAATTCAGAACATACTCATCCAGACAACTCAAATTGAGAATTTGTGCTTATATATATATATATATATGGAGTGGAAGGTCACTGTTTTTCCACTCAAGGTTACCATTGGATTTGATCACAAAGTAAGTCCTCGTCTATTTGGGTCTAAGTAGCCACCTAAGCATCTTCTCACTTTCATGTATCTTAAGCTGCTAATTGGGCAAGCATTACATAACAAATCAAGTGTGATTATGACACATTTGGACGACTTTTGTAAATAGACTTTACAGGGTGTTACATATTACAAACTTTATTTTACTTTACTGGGTGTTAAATGATCAATATGATGAACTCTCTCTAATTATTCACATGTTCCTGCACTACATTATTCAATATGAAATTTCATAACCTATCCTTTCTATATGACTATAACTAACAAAAATCAGCAAATATAATAAGCCTTAATCATATTATTTATGCACAAACAGCTTCATAAAATAAAAGGAAACATGTCAACACCGTTTATTAATATATGTATAGCCAGAACAGAGTAGGCCAACCACACAATCACATGAAACATGTGGCAAATGGTTGTAGATCATTTGTTAGTGTTCTTAAACACTCACATTTATAATGTTAACAATATTACGCGAGTCAACACGTGCATCAAGTCCATCAAGTAAGCCCTGAACATAGTCGAAGAAGTAATTGGGATCATCACAAACAGCGAATGCATGAACCTGTAAGGCAAAAGAAACTTGAAGTTAAATGATTTCTCAGCTATAGAAAATGAGAAACTTCAGAAAGGGAACATACTTTTGCCTTCACAGAACTCAACCATGACCCCAAGGATAGACCAGCAATTGTACCACCACTAGAAATCAACAAAATTGAAACATCAAAGAATATAAGTATAACCAATCATAACAATGAAATTTTACAAGCTGACAAAAATGGGAAAAAAAACTATTCAGTAGACCCAGCATCAATGTGTTACATGGTAAAAGAAAACTGACACTTTCTCTCTTTCTTGATCCTGTTAATCTTATTAAACTCTAAAAGGCACTAACATGGGACAAATGGTTATTCCCATAAGTCCATGAAGCAGAATTGCATATTACTTGGCTTTCCAACAATGCTTCATGTCGTGGAATAAAACTTCTGGAAAAAGTTAAGTAGTTTTGACAAAAAAAAAAAAAAGAAGCAATGAGAAATGTGGATGAAGAGTTCAAAAAGGGCAACAAAAGAACCAATCTGAATGCTTGTTAAACAAGAAAAAATGAAGTGCAGAAATAAAAGCACCAATGAGTTTGTAAAAATTCTTTTCATCAAAAAAGAAAAAAAAAAAAAGGAAAGAAAGAAATAAAAGAAGAAAAAAAGAAAAAGAAAAAAGAGTAGAGGTTTGATTTAACAAAAGTATCAGAATGAAACGTGCAATTTATGTCGTTCATTATCAATTTGAAGAACATATAAATACTAGAACAATACACATTACTCTTTTTTTTTTCTTTTTTCGTTCCTTTTTCTGTTCTGACAACTATTTGTAAAGACATTGAAAAAAGAATCCCTTGTATAGCAGAAAATTGTGGACGGCATGTATTTAGCGTTTTAAAACTGCTAAATTCTATGAAAGGGAAAATGAAGATCAGGTATATTCTGCACTTTTTATGTATAATTTGAGCGAAGTCCTTCTCATCATTGTGAGACAATTTCTATTTTTAGAGTTCTTTGGTTAAAAGAAAACCAAAAGGATTATATGTGCCTAGCTTCTTTTCAGAGTTCAGAAAAAGATTGTCATTATGGTTATGCATAGTTTTACATTGGAATGATGTTTAGTAAACTGTTTCAATTCTAGATTTTCATTTTTCTTTTCTGCAATTAGTGGATTACCCGTCCTCTAAAGATTGTGCATTGATTTATAAATTTTTAAGTCCTCTTTTGATATCAAAGAATTATAATAGATGGTATAGATCAGACCTGCCACATGCTACAACGATATCATCAAATTTTAATTTCTCTGGCACAGTCTGAAGCTGCTGCTCAATCTCTTGAATTGCTTCAATATAGCCCCTAAAAATTGTAAAATAACATAAATATAATAATGATAAAGGGATGGCTATCATAATAAACTTTAAACATTGAACATAAAGAGATAGAATTTAAGAGGTATATGTCCACATGCCACAATGAATTTAAAAGGTCCTGGGTTGCTCCACATTGGGTGGGCTACTAAGCAGAATAAGTATCAGCTAACACACTACAGATACAAAAGAAACTAGAAATCAAGGTAACTAGAAAAAATAAGATAGTAACTTGTGAATAATTTTATTAAAGAGACGTAAATTATAGCACCCAATTCAACATATTCAAATGCACGATAAATCAACCCTACAGAGGAAAAGAGAAAAGAGAAACTGTGTGTATATTAAACAAATCAAGAAGTGACGATCGTGTTCAATGATGGTTCTATATAATGATAGTTGTAACCCAATCTAACCAGGTTCCCAAAGAGTTTGATCCACCAACAGGAATAACATATGGCCTCCTTCCTTCATTCAGTAGCTTTTCTTTTAGGATATTAGTAAGAGCCTGAGATCAAATTTAATACAAAAACCTGAATGATAGTTATATTAGCACTAATGTCGAATGCATATATCAGTATAAATAAAGGAAACTATGGATAGAACATAATCTGTCCGCTTCCCCAATTGATGGCTGTCATTCAAGTTCAACAAATATTATGGTATCTTGCATTTTTCAATACTTTTGAGGTAATTTACTCTTACAAAGATCAGTTCTCGATAATACATTATTCAAGTAAAGAAATATTGCTTCACATGTAGTTTATTAAAGCATCTTTCAAAAGGACCAGGGTCAGCTATCAAAGATCAGTATTTTTACTTGTTATGAAAACTTTTACGTTTATCACAAATTAAATTATTAAAAGCAGTACGATGAATCAACCTAAAAACTCAAAATGACAAACTAAAACCACATTTATGCTGTAATTTTAATATCACTAGACGTGTATAAAGGGTTGCAAGAAATAATATTAACATTAGAACTAGGATACTAAAAGTTATCAGAATATGTATGCAGCAATTCCAATATGACAAGACATGCATTAAGAAGAACATAATTGAAAAAAAGAGAAAAAGGAGAAGTAAACGAACCACACTCCCAATTTTTGCATATTCCTCTTTTGAAATTAGTTCAACATGAGCTCCAACTAAACGCTCAACCAGAAGATTGCCCGTGAGTCCTGGATCATGATCAACAAGGACCTGAGGAACATGAAAAGACATGGAAATTTGTTTCAAACAAAAAATAAAGGCACATAATCACTTGATATGGAAAGCCAAAAAGTACACATATACTACTCATAAGTATGGTAAGATAATTTGAAAAGAGGATTCTGGCCTTAGAGGTGCGTAGAATAAGATAACAGTCAAGATTCAGGTATTTTGCAGCCACAGCAGTTGCACGACAGTGATTGCTTTGGATGCCTCCTATTGTTATGATACAGTCAGCACCCTTTGCTACTGCATCTGCCATCAAGAATTCCAACTTCCTGACTTTGTTACCGCTCAACTGCATTCCAGAAAGATCATCACGCTGGATATTTGCAAATATGTCTGTCAGTATGAAAAATTAAAGGAAGGAGAAATCAAACGAGAGCCAATTATAGAATAAAAACAGTAAAAAATTACATGGATCGGTGACACACAAATCCCACCGATTTCATGGGCCTATTAAGAGCCTAAGACAGCTTTTTACCCTGCTTACATGTGGAATCACATTACTAACCATTTTATAAAACGGTAGAAATTATATGCACAGAAACAGAATGCTCAAAATTCACAAAACACACACATTAGAGAACGAAAGGTATGCTATCTAAATTCAGAAAACACATGCAAATATACACTATTAATAAGTGATGTAGTATAAGAGTTAGTCTCAAACTTAAAAAAAAAAACCCAGCAAAAGTTATAGTGGACTGAAAATTCATTAGCTTCAATGGCCAATAAAAAACACTGCTTTCACCAAAACTCTAAAAAAACATTAAAGCTTTCATCTTTATACGAAGACATATCAGCCAACACCTACATGAGCGCTTTTTTTTTTTTTTTTGTATAGAGAAAGAGAGTACCTTTAACCAGACTTCAGTATTGTTGGGAAGATTAGGAAGATTCCATTTGTGAATTGGAGTTGGAAGCTGAGAAAGAAAATCCAGAGTGCTTGTAATTAATACAACTAATATACCCACAAGTCTCAAGAAAAAAGAAGAAAAACCCAGAAAATTGCTTACATGACCAAGAGAGAAGTAGTCAGAAGGAATGGGATTGAGATGGGTCGCCCAGGAAGGAGGGTTGTACGGCTTCTTGGTGAGAAAATCCAAGCCCACAGCTTTATTGGTGCCGGTGTTGACCTCCATTGGATGTGTTTGAAGCTGTGGAGGTGAGTAAGAATTAGAAGAGAGTGAGCGAGTGAGATTGAGAAGGCGATTATGGTGGGTGATGGGTTTCTTCTTGCTGATCGAATTAGAATGAATTGAGAAGGAATACAATGGACTGCTGCGGGTGAACAACATTTCAAATCATCATTTTCTATGCTCTGTCTCAGGAAAATTTGATTAAATTAGAGAAGCCGGGGACGATTAACCCAACTCAAGCGGGTAGTCTTCTCAGTGTAGGAACTATCATAATATCTTTTGTACTCTGCCTTGATACGCTTAACTTTTCTAGCATAAATCACACTTGAATGGAAACAACATAAGAGACAAAAACCAAGCCCGCAATCAGCAAGCAGAATACCAGAAGAAAATAAACAAAAAATCAGAAAAATAAAAAATAGCAGGGTAAAATTGTCTTTTTACTAAAAATGGATCTGATTTGGCGGATTATATTCTCTATTTTTTTTTTCACATCTTTGCAAAATTATCATCATATTTATGAAAATTACACTAGATTAATATTTCGTTTTGTTTCAATTTAAGAGGTATTTCAAAATCTTTTTGTAATATTCCTTTTATTTTTCCCTTTCTTTTTTTCTTCTTAAAAAATAGAAATTGCACAATTTTTGCTTTTAAAATTGGAGTGAGATGCACACGTATTTGATTCGCCCACATATATATATATATATATATAATTTTTTACAAAATTTTTGTTCCTAGATGAATTGGGTTATAGACTTTGACATGATATTGGTTACCAAGAACATATATATATGGTCTAAATCTCGAAATTATTGTTGCTATTATTCATATTGGGTCTCTCTCTCTCTTCTATTGGGTTTATTTAAAATCTAAAAGATTGATACGGATCAAATTAGGTGTATACGTGGTTAGTGTAAAGTGACGAAGCTAGAGCGTTTATTATGTTACTTTGATCCATGAATCATACTTTTTTTTGGGTGAGGGCCAACTGGGCAATTAGATTCGGTCGAACCCAAACTAGTGGAAGATATTACCCCAATGTTACCGCTAAACCAAGTCATGGGTATCCATGAATCATACTTGCACACTTATATCGTTGTTATATGATGTATGTGATTCGCTGAAGTTGCCAAGTATAGATGGATTACAAGGTTTATTAATTAAAATAATAATAATAATCAAGGTAATATAAGGTCTTATGAAATTTTATTCTTAGGTAGGAATTTTTGTGGGACACAGAGTAAAGGTCTCTATATATGGCTGTTCCGTTTGGGAATGAAGGGATGATTATGGTGGAGGGATACGTACTTATGGGCTTCTTGTTACTGATTATAAGATTCGAAGGAATAAAGAAGACAATAATGGAGCAATATTTTTATATTCTTATTCGCCATCTACGTTACTATAACAACAGTAGTATTTCTTACCTCTCTCTATTACTATTTTATTGCACATAGGACCTGTCCACACCATTAACAATTAACGTGCCCTACAAGCCGAACAAGTGCTGCAAGTCCAGTTACGTTTGGAAGCTGAGCTTGCTATAACATTAAAAGTGAACACCGGGTATGTAGCTAGAGGTTCAGCTGGAAACCTTCTTTAATTAAAATTAAGCCCCTCCCTTGCCACTTTTTTCCTTCACCACCTCTCTCTAAGAGTCCAAATATTATTTTACCAAAAAAAGAAAAAGAAAAAAAGAGTCCAAATATTAATACAAAAGCCTGCTTTTTGAACAAGGTACAATGGGCACGTTGGTAGGGCATGTTGTACCATGCTTAAGGTTGGGCTTACGGCAAATCTTTTACCACGTCTAGCTTCATGCTTTTCACCCCAACTCATATACCGCACCAGCTTGGTTAATTTCCCTTCTCCAATTTAAAGTATTTGGAGCTCTACTTGATCATGGTAATTTCATTAAAAACAATCTTGCACCAAAAACTGGTATTTTTTGGACAACCTGGATTGCTGAAATCTTCAAAAAATCCTTCTTGGATTGGAAACTTCACCATCTTCGTTGTTGGTCTTGGCTTATAACTCTCGCTTGGGCCTGGAAATTAGCATTGGAAAATCCAACTGTCCCCATGGTTGGACTTGACTTGTAACTTAGGCTTGGCCTCGCTCTTGTCTTGGCAATGATCTTTTGCTAACTTGGACTTTAAGTTTCGGCATGAAATTCTGGCTTGGAAGTTGTTCTAACTAGGCCTTGAGTCTTTGCTTGAAAATTTGGACTTCGGCTTGAAATGAAACCTTGGAATTAAAGTTTGGCAAAATTCTCGCTCCCTTGCCATTCCAATACCAAAACTGCTTGGAAATATAATTTCTTGAAATTTACAAACTTGTTCAACCCCTTCAGGCATTTCCAAAAATCTAAAACCTTATTAAGGCTTTTTCCAAATTTTATTATATTATATATATAAGAACAACTAACCAATTACTAATTAGCTGATTAATTTTTAAAAAATTAAATCAAGATTCAGTTAAGGGTGGTCAAAACAATTTCTATGCCTTATTACACTAATTAAAATCATTTTCCATTTTTTTTTATTTCTATTAATTCATGGGTTTCCCTTTTGCATCCTTTGTCTTCTTCATCTAATACTCACAATAGCTGAAGAAAATATCAAAGTACGTAAGTGAGAGGCAATTATATATATATATATATATATATATAATTTAAGTGAGAGATTTAAGAGTCTTGAGACCCATATGAAACCCAGAAGTATTTGTTTTGTAATTTCCTTTCTATTCTTTTTTTGGGAATTTACTTGATTTTTCTCTCCCAACAACCAAAAATAATCTCACATTCACAATTATAACATACAATAAATTTATTTGAAAGTTAAGTCAATTATTTAATCAATAGAATAAATATTTTCCTTTTATGGTAAAATGATTTTGGGGGAGGAATCTTTCCTTTTTTTGTTCCCCCTTTATTTTCCTCTCACTTGTTAAGAACCAAACGCAGACACTGTGTTTGAAAAGAAAACAAAGATGTGGACCATTAATTATATATGCTAAGCGCTGTCAGAATGGAACACATGGTGTTGGTGCGTTAATAATTTTCTCTGGGTTGAAGTAGGTTCAAAATGATACATACATATATATATATATTTATTTATTTTTTTGTAAGAAAATAATTCTTTCAACAATTGATTAAAGGGATAGTTATAAAAGTTATGGTGGGTACGTGAAGTATAGCGTGCACACATTAGTTTTCCTGTTATAATTGAACTGACATGCGAAGATTGAAGTGTCATGAAGTAGGCTCGTTCGCTTTATATGATAAAGCCATTTAGGACCCTTGGGGGGTTCTAACCAAAATGATTTGAACTGTTTCCAAGACACTGCGTTATTAATAATATTATATGATTTGGACTTTCTTTTCGTTTTTCTGGATAGAAATGATTAAATAATTGAAATTATTATACCGAAACTCTGGTATTTTTTCGGAATTACCAATTTAAATAATACAATATAAATATAAATATTAATAAAATATTATTAATAAAGTATTATATAACATCAAATCAACAGAAGTTGTCATTTAACATATATAACTGAAATAATGAACAATAAAATGAACATAAATAATCTTTATGTAATTGGTGATAGAATATATCAGTGATGGATATATGTAGCTTAGCTGCTTATGTGGTGGTTGATCTGTACAAAAAGTAAAAAATAATTTACATAATACAATCAACAACTGCCATGTATATTGGATTGGGTGCTTTGTTTGGATCGTTATGCAATATTGATGTAAAAAATGACCGTATGATATAGTCATAATTAAGGAAGTAATAGATTTCTTCCACGTCAAGATCCACTGGTGTTAAACATAGAGAGCACCCCTTCTCCTGAAGTTAGGTCAGTTTGCCAATTAGCATTTAAAACGAAAAAAAAACAACAAAAGGGATTGTACCCCATGACTAATTATTTTAGTATCGTCATCCACTGTTTTTTCAACATTATATCCAAACAATATCAAATCCCACAGCCAATGTTTAATTGATAGGCATGAACATTGCGTCAGAGACAAAGGGGTGTAAGTCATTCGGAGTATGGAGAGTGAGGGTTGAGGTTCAGTTTGAACCCTCTTTAAAAGCCTCTCCTCTCCCAACACTCCCTCTTCACCACCTACTTCTCTCTCTGTCTCCAACCCTAATCAGTTCAATAGTAACACAGAAGCTTTTTGGACAATGGGCACTTTGGTTGGCCATGTTTTACCAGGCTTAGGCTTCCTTCTAATAGGTTTATGGCACCTTTTTAACCACATCAAGCTTCATGCTCTTCACCCAAACTCTTATACCACTCGTACATGGTTTCCTTTCTTCAAGTTCAAGTATTTAGAGCTCTACTTGATAATGGGAGGCGCCACTGCCTCCGTGGCCATGGAACTTTTCGTCGGCCCTACTCGTCACCAACCCTTCGACACCGACGGAACCATCCCCTCCAACCATCTCCACAATTTCGAGCACTCTTTAATCTCCATGACCATCTTCGTGTACGCCGCTTTGGCCGTGGTTCTTGATCGAACCCGAGCCAAAGCGCGACACGAATTGACCGAATTCCTCGTTGCCGTAGCCTTCGCTCAGGAGCTTTTTCTTTTTCACGTTCACTCTACTGATCACCAGGGTCTAGAAGGCCAGTACCACTTGCTGTTACAGTTCTTGATTTTTGTTTCTTTCACCACAGCTCTCATGGGAATTGGTTTTCCCAAGAGTTTCTTGGTCTTTTTCGTACGGTCTCTCAGCATTTGCTTCCAAGGTGTTTGGTTTATTGTCTTGGGAATCATACTGTACACCCCAAGTTTGTTACCTAAAGGCTGCGCCATATACTATGACGACGGTCACTTATGGGTCCGTGCTCCGATGATGAGCATCTTCACCGAGCTAAGTCCCTCGCCAATCTTTTGTTCAGTTGGCTCTTGATTGGAATGACCATTTTTGGAGTGTCCTTCTACTTGGCTTTGGATGAAATTTATGGCCAAAAGGTTGATTGTTTTTCATTGAAAATGGAAGTACTAGATGATCAGGTACGAGCAGCAGACGAGTCCGAAGATGACGTGGAATCCCAGAAGAAAATCTATGGTCTTGGAGCTTCTAAAAACCTGTCTCTTTTGGAAAAATCAGCCCTGTTGCCCGCAGAGACAGAAGATTGTAGAATTATAGCCGGAAAATAGTTTGAAACAGATGTGGATATGTACGAGTGTGTGTGTATATGTATATATATATATATATATATATATATATATATATATATATATTTGTGTGCGCATGTATTTTAATAAATAAATACATATGCTTTCACCAAAAAAAATAAAATAAATAAATATATATATATATATATAATTTTGTTGGCTTAATTGAAACAAGTTACATGAGTGCGTCTATATTGAAATATTCTTGTAAAATTTTTCGTTTGGTTTAATATAAATGGTTTATCTTCACAATTAGTAAAAAAGTAAATGGTATGGTATATATTGGACTGCCAATTTCATATGAATCTTCTTTATATTTTTAAATTTTCTTTGATAGTTATTAAATTTTTTTTAGTGAAAAATAAATGCATTAACACAAAAAAAGATTCCGGAACCGGATTACAGAGCAGCAACGGTCTGCTCAGCCATAATTTTTCAAAATACATATATTTTTATATATATTAAATTTAAGGATTGAAAACATATATATTTTTTATATTGCAGGTGAGGGGTTGAACTCGGATCATTACAGATAAAACAGTACCATAGATTTTTACCCTCAGGGGACAAATGATTGAAGATATTGAGCACACAAGATTTTGTCGGGACTTAATTTTATATGAGGCCGAATTGCCCCCAAGGACCCCGATGTTTAGCATAGATACAATAATCACCTCTAGTGTGGAAATCATAGTTAATTAAATACGAAACTGCAAATTAAAAAAATGTATACGATACAGAGAAACATGCGGCCAACAAATATTACAGCCTAGTGTAAGAGTCAAGGGCACTCATCCAAATCGAACGGTGTAACCTGAGCTCCATTTAAAATTGTCCAACGACCATACGTTTATCTAATAAGGTAATTAAGATCACTAATTAACTAATTAATGCTAGATTTGTTAATTTTCACTTACTTGATTAATTGCTTGCTTTTTGGATGTAACAAAGATGGCGATCGTTATAGTCAATCGTGTTGTAGTATATAAGGGCTTCCTCAAGTGACATGTTTGGATCATTCAACTAATCAACGCCTATAAATTAAAATGGATGTAATTAATATCAATAAAAATTGCATCGTATTTTAAACTTGATAATATTATATAATAGAAAATCTTAACAAAATTGATCTTTACCATTCTCCGTAATGTAAATAAATTCTGATTGCAATCAATTTCAAAGCTTTTTTGGAGATTGCAAATATGGTCTACCTAAATATATATAAATGATTTGGCGACTGGTGTGTATGCTATTGCTCAAATTAGCCCCACTTCACTCATTATATTCTGAAAAAGATTTATGGTAGAATATATATATATATATATATATGCATGCTAATTGGGTTCTAATTAAATTTTGGATTCTCACTTAATTACTCTATTATTGTTAATCGCCTCTTTAAGAAGACCAGGTAGGTGTATGGCAGGGCCATATGAAACCAGAAGTATTTGTTTTGTAATATCTTTCTTCTTTTTTTCAGGAATTTACCTGACGTTTCCTCCCAACAGAAAAAAAAAAAAAAATCTCGCATTCACAGTTATAATAAACAACAAATTTTTTTATTTGATAGTTGGATTAAATATTTAATCAATATAATATATATTTTCCAAAACAACCAATTAAATATGGGAAATGATTTTGGCGAGGAATTTTTTTTTCCTTCATTTTCCTCGCACTTGATTTTTCTAAAACTTTTAGAAAATAAAGATGAGGGACGGCTAACCACGCTCAGCGATGTACCAAATGCTACACATAGTGCATAGTTAAGTATTTCTCTGGGTTGTATTAGGTTCAAAGAAAGTAATTCTTTGAAATATAATTATAAAAATTAGTGGTGTGCAAGTGAAGTACACTAGAGAAATATATTATTGTTTCCTTTAAAAATATTGCTACAACATATACACACACACACACACACACATATATATATGATCTATCCGAATCTCGAAGATTGTAACCATCCCGATTCGAATCTCCTCATTTTTTGTATGTCTTATATTATATAATTAATTTAATACAGCTCCAGCTCGAAGTTGGTAATATGCTTATTATAAAAACTTATATGAGGAAATAGTTTATAGAAAATAATTAATAATATATATCTTCTAGGTCTTTATGTCTCTTTCATTATTGTTGACTTTGAAAATGGAGAAAACAACGAGACAGCCATCCATCCATAATCTATGATAGTTGTGAAAAAAGAGGACAACTTTGTCATATAACATAACTGAAATAATGAAAGTAAAAAAAAGGACAAACTTTGTCATTTAAGCTTACGTGGTAGTTTATCATGTATGCATGATACTAAACAAATTAATCTCTAGGGTTGAGATTAATGTGGTAACCCCGTAATTAACAAGTCAATAAATTTCTTTCAGGTTAACACTAGACTAGAGCCAGTGACATTAAACACTGTTTTCTCAACCTTATGTACAATTTCAGACAAATATCAAAACCCAGAGTCAAATAACTAATTGTTTAAAGGCTTGGACAGTGTGTCGAGGACAAATTAAATGGCGTAAATCACTCGGAGTGTGGAGTGAGGGTAGAGATTCATGAGTTTGAAACCTCTATAAAAGCCCCTCCTCTCCCACCTCCTCTTCTTCACCACCTATCTCTGATCTCTCTCTCTAACCCTAATCAGTTCAATATTAATACAAAAGCTTGCTTTTTGAACAATGGGCACTTTGGTAGGCCATGTTTTACCAGGCTTAGGTTTCCTTCTGATAGGCTTATGGCACCTCTTTAACCACATCAAGCTTCATGCTCTTCACCCAAACTCCTATATCACACGTACATGGTTTCCTATCTTCAAGTTCAAGTATTTAGAGCTCTACTTGATAATGGGAGGCTCCGCTGCCTCCGTGGCCATGGAACTTTTCATACGCCCTACCCGTCACCAACCCTTCGACGCCGACGGAACCAGCCCCTCCAACCATCTCCACAACTTCGACCACTCTTTTATCTCCATGACCATCTTCGTGTACGCCGCTTTGGCCGTGGTTCTTAATCGAACCCCCGCCAAAGCACGACTCGAATTGACTCAATTCCTCGCTGCCGTAGCCTTCGCTCAGGAGCTTTTTCTTTTTCACGTTCACTCTACTGATCACCAGGGTCTAGAAGGCCAGTACCACTTCCTATTACAGTTATTGATTTTTGTTTCTTTCACCACAGTTCTCATGGGAATTGGTTTTCCCAAGAGTTTCTTGATCTTTTTCGTACGGTCTCTCAGCATTTGCTTCCAAGGTGTTTGGTTTATAGTCACAGGAGTCATGCTATACACCCCAAGTTTGTTACCTAAAGGCTGCGCCATGTACTATGACGACGGTCACTTATGGGTCCGGTGCTCCGGTGATGAGCATCTTCACCGAGCTAAGTCTCTTGCCAATCTTTTGTTCAGTTGGCTCTTGATTGGAATGACCATTTTTGGAGTGTTCTTCTACTTGGCTTTGGATGAAATTTATGGCCAAAATGTTGATTATATTTCATTGAACATGGAAGTACTAGATGATCAGATACAAGCAGCAGACGAAACCAATGATGACGTGGAATCCCAGAAGAAAATATATTGTCTTGGACCTTTTAAAGACCTGTTTCTTTTAAAAAAATCAGCCCTGTTGCTCGCGAAGACAAGAGATGCATGGTAGAATTATTACTGGAAAATAGTTTGAAACAGATCAGAATATGTATGAGTGTGTGTTCGTGCATGTATGATTACAAATAAATGCATATGCATATATTTATATATATGGTGCAGTAATATATATTCCTATTTAATTTGTTTCATTATGCCAACAATATAATTTTGTTGGATTAATTAAAACAAGTTATACCATGTGGGGGAGTGTATATATATGTTTGTGTACATATATATATGTTATGTGCATGTCTCATGAGACTGTCTATTTTAAAATATTGTTGTAAAATTGTTTGTTTGGTATGGTTTAATATTAATGGTTTATTTTCTTGGTGAAATATTTTATTAATGGTTTATTTTCAAAATTACTAAAAAGGGTCAATTCTATGGTATATTGGACTACCAATTTCATATAAATCTACTTGACTTTGGTATAGCTTAATCTTAAAACAGTAATGTCAATTTCACCCCTACTATCCTCTATCTCACTATAGTGAATTGGTTTTGAAGCATTCCACCAGTTTTTAGCGACTTTGATCAGTTTCAAAAAGCTTATATGATATCAATTAACTAAATACATATATAAGATATATATATATATATATATATATATATATATAACCCACTTAATTAAAGATTAACATAACAGAGATTTAAGAGCATTATCAAAGAATAAACAAAGAATATTGTTCATGGAATTCACCTACCCTTGATTACCTGCGTGTACAGCTTTACTTATTTAGATCCTTATAAAGGTTATACGTTGTATATTTGTTGGTCTTGAACTTTCCCTATATCCCAGATGACACTTAATCTCTTTATGGTATCAGAGTCCTATATTTCAAATGATTTTTTTTTTTGTTCCAATATAGCCACCATCAACTTAAAATACATGATAGAAACTAAATATGACTTGACTGCATATAAACACCTTAATATGGCTTCTACTTTCACCACTTCCACAAGATATAGAAAAATACTGTTTTCATATAGTTTACTTTTTTTAAAAATAATTGTTACTTATGTGAAAAACCTAATTCCAAACCCAAAGAGAGCAACAAACATAACAATTCAGGAGTTAGAAGGCCATCTCCCCTTGTTAACAATGTGAAGTGAACGAGAAGAAAGATGGTATAGGTTAAAACACACCTTTCGCATTATATAAAGAATACAGGTACAATCAATCAACCCTTAAGCACACCAGTTTATCAAAAAAAAAAACAAACCTTTTGCTCACCAATTAATTAAGAGTAGCTAAGTCATAGGAAGGTACATTATTGAAGAGCTAGCAAGATATATAGTATATTGATTTGAACACATTTAATATATATATTATGGGGAAGTGTAAGAATCAAGGGCACTCATTCAATATCTGACGACCTGATAGGAGAAGGATTATATGTATCTATATATGGTTTTTGGAGGAAAGCCTTGAACCAGTGGGCAGAGAGTTTGGGGTATCTTTTCAGCCCATCTTTGTAATCCACGTAGTTGATACCAAATCGAACAGTGTAACCTTGACTCCACTCAAAGTTGTCCAACAAAGACCATGCAAAATATCCCTTCACATTGACACCGTCCCTGCACCAAGTACATGGACAATTCATTTAACTACTAAGGTAATTAAGATCACTACTTAACTAGTGCTTGATTTGTTAATTTGCACTTACTTGATTGCTTTTTGCAGGTAATAAAGATGGTGATGGTGATAGTCAATCCTGTCGTAGTCGATAAGGGCTTCCCCAAGCGATATGTTTGGGTCATTGAACTCAGAAACGCCTATAAATTAAATGGATAGTTAATTAGTATCAATAAAACAATTATCCAATTTTATTCTTCATAATAATAATAGAAAATCTTAATAAAATTGATCATTACCATTCTCCGTAATGTAAATTAGTGGGTTATGATACTTCTCCTTTGTGTAGAGCAACAGTTCGTGAAATCCTTTCGGATAAACGAACAGCCAATTTGAAGCAGTCTGCATTATATCATATCATGTTAATATGCAAACGTTTTCGTATCCAAACTTCTTTGTTCTTTAAATATATATATATATATATATACATACATATACATATATATATATATATACGTACATATATGCACATTAATATTTGACACCCACCGGTTCACCAATGGGGATCCCAAATCTGTAAGCTGCCATAAAAAATTGAGCAAGAAACTGTTAGTCCTCAGCTAAAGAAATATGAAAATGTTTAAAAATATATATATATATATATATATATATATATATATATATATAAAAGGTTGATTAGGTGTGCGAGGTTAATTTAATTAGTCTTTGGGTATGATTTTACAAATACCTGATTCATTAACGTGAGCGTCAGTGATGCAACTTTCTATTCCAGTATTATTGAAAGGAGGTACATTACTTGCATAGTTAGTGGTGTAGTAATTCATTCCCACAAAATCGAATGACCCTTTTACAAGCTTAGATTGTTCTTCGCTAAATTTGGGTAGTCGATTCCCAACATAACTTCGCATGCTATGGGGATAATCACCATTTGTCAATGGATCCATGAACCTGCATTAATCACTCCCAAAAATTATTATATGAAGTTTGGAAAGTTTATATAGAACTTTTATATGAATTAGAAAATAATATTTATACTTTATAGTTTTCTCCTATTGATGCTGCTATCTATGTATAAATGTTTATCATATAACTAGAAAAGAGATTTTTGGGCAATATTAAAAACATCTATAACCATAAACAAGAAATATATATATATATATATATATATATATATATATATATATATATATACACAAAAATATATAATGTTAGACTATCATAGATAGATATTTGGATCATATGATACACTAACACTACATGATCGCCATTTTTTAACAAAACGATACACATTCCGTTACAAATTTTGAATACGTATATGAGTTTTCTTAATTCTACGTGCCAAATTTTGTTTACGTGCAACAGTATTGGAATGAGTAGGAAGGAGGCATTTCAGACGTACCATCCAAGTATAAAATCAATCGCTCGAAGTGTAGCATTTCGGTCTTCCTCAGTGTCAGAAAATGGAGTCTTCCAGTTGCATACCAGTGTTATACCTATCAACCCCTTCTGAGATGCCTATATACGTATGTACGTGTTCATTAGCATATACTAATGTAGAATATTGAATTTGATCTCCTACGAAACGTTTGTTAACTTATTCTGCATCAATATATATATGTTATATATACAGACCTGATACTTGTCCTTGTACATCTTGACGGCAGCAGCGTGAGAAAGAAGCTGGTGGTGTGCGACTGTATAAGGCTCAGTGCCAGAATCACCACCAGTGCAGTTCAGTTGTTGCCATTCGGAGCATCGGTACGGGGCCAACCCTTCTTTTGCATAACCATCTCTGCTGAAGGTCCATGGTTCATTTAAGGTTATCCAGTGCTTTACTCTATCCCCGAATTCCCTAAAGCACAGCTCTGCGTATTCCCCAAAATGCTTCCTGCATTCAACATGCATGCTTATTGTATTTTTAATTTATGCATGCAATCAATAAAAATATGATGAATATGTATATTAATATATAGATTCATGCATGTTCACTTACACGATGAGAGGGCTTAAGAAACCACCATATTCGTCTTCTAAAGTTTGTGGAACATCCCAGTGAAATAATGTCACATACGGCTTCAAACCTACAATTATTTATTTATTATAAATTACGTGAAATTTTATTAATTATTGGATTAAGAATAATAAGATTCTACAAGTCACGAGTACCTTTGGCAAGGAGTTCATTGATTAGGTTGTTGTAATATTTTATTCCCTCCTTGTTCACTCCGCCACTAAGTTTTCCATCTGGTAATTAACCAACCAAGAAAATATTAATATTGATAAAAATTGAAAACAACAGTAAGAATGATAAAGATTCAACGAAACAAATAGTAATGAAAAAAATAGTTCAAAAAGGCCTTATGTGAACCCTATGATGTGGACATCAATGTTAGCTTACTTGGCAACAATCTGGACCATGATATAGAGAATCTATATGCATCAAGATTCATTTCTTTCATAAACCCCACATCTTCCTGCAATGTCCACAAATAATTAATTAGGAATTTCAAGCATTCACAGGAACTATATATTTATATTCTATTGAAACAAAAAATCGAGTGAGTTTCTCTCTTTTAAATAAGGTTTTTTTTTTTTTCTTTCTTTCTTTATGTACCTTGTACTGATGATATGCATCAACAGCCACGTCTCCATTGCTTCCATCCTTTATCTTTTCTGCAATTCATAAAATTAATTACAAAGCATTCAGGAGATATGGAATATTATTTTGTAGGACAGTCCATCTAATGTAACGCCAATTTTGTACGCCTGTATAGTTGATTATTTGATGGTAGGTCCGGTGTAAAAAGTGAAAGATAGGTAATTAAATAAAAAATCAATCAACCGCTGCCATAAGCAAGTGATTGGTTCTTTATTACATTTGCATTGACAAATATAATAATAAAAATAAAAAATTTGATTTTAAAATATTAAAAGTCTTAATTTTATAAGTAAGATTGAAAGGGAAACAAAATAATTAGAAAGATTCCTCTAATAATATTATAGAATATTATGCATGAATGATCATGCTCCCAAGTAACAATAACCACTAATCATATATATATTATATTAGAGACCTGGATATTTGTGTG
Organism: Rhamnella rubrinervis; assembly: GCA_007844105.2. NCBI lineage: Eukaryota > Viridiplantae > Streptophyta > Magnoliopsida > Rosales > Rhamnaceae > Rhamnella > Rhamnella rubrinervis. The sequence goes on from CM017585.2 coordinate 16,580,731, forward strand.
TGTAATAATCCCACAAGCTTGGTCCTCTACCATCTTCACTTACAGCGCCTTCATACTGAAAACCATCAGCAAAAAATGCGATAGTATATACCCTATATATTATAATAATAATGATGATGATAATTTTTCGATCAGGTCTTTATTTTAATTATATTCATTGATTTCGTCCATTTTTGGGATCGAGGGCTCTATTGAAGCTTTCGTATATAGTTTTAACATGAAATTTACCTGATAGTAATTAGACTATATATATATATACACACTTACATGTATATAACTTAAACACAACTATGTGGAAAAGCCTACCTGATAAGCAGAAGATGCTGTGCCGAATACAAAACCCGTCGGGAAACTGCTCCGGTTGAGCGACGAAACATTGAAATCAGTAGTAAGTGCATAAGTATTAGCAGCTGTGGTCGCAAAACTACTGCTGCTTGTCAAAAGTAGAAGGATCCATAAAGCGACTGAGCCTTTCAATGCCATTAACGTACTCATATTTTCAGATTTTTTTTTTCTTTCTTAGGTTCAGTCTCTACCACCTCCATTGGTGTTTATATATTATCAAAAATAAAAAAATATTTAAAAAATGAATTAAAGTTATTTCAAAGACATTGTACACAATATCAAAATTAGGAGTCTCCTAAGGCCATTTTTTAATGCCATTACTAATTGAGAACATCACTCGGCAATAAAATAACAATAATTGTTAACAAATCTCTTTCAACAATAATAAATAGATCGTCACGGGAAAAAGACATATCAACGTACAAATAATTTAATTTAAATATCAAATTAAAATAGTTAAAAAAAATATAATATAATCATTCCACAAGGAAACGAGTATATATTTTACCATGTAATTAAGCAAATTATTAGTGAAAGATCGAGCCAGCTTATTTATTTATAATTTTTTATATTATTATGATTTGTTTTAGGATTTATATTTATCATATCCACGCACTTGATACCAAAGAAAACGTTATAATTAACCAGAACTCCATTATTCAAAGTCCTCATCCCTACACCAAACACTCGACCGGCCTTATCGCTTAACTATCTGGCACGTAAAATCAATATAACCTAAAACACAGCAATAAAATAATAATAATAATTGATATCTTACACAAGGAAGTAGATATATCCACACATACACACACACACACACACACACACACACATATATATATATACACACACACACATGGAGATCACGACCAGGTTTAATATGAATGGCTTTCACAATTAGTAAAATGGTAAATGCTATGGTACAAGTATTGGACCACCAGTTTCTTATAAATCTACTTTGCATTTTTATGTTTTCTTTGATAGCTTGGGACGTTTTGAACTCGGGTCATTGAGGAGAAAACAGTAGGTGGTTTTTTACGTCCATGGGTCGAAGGATTAAAGATATTAAATATGCAAATTTTTATCATGACCTAATATTATATTAGGCCAAATCACCCTCAAGGACCTCGATGTTTGGCCGAAATACAATAATTATTCTGATCCTCGATCTGGTGTGCAAAAAAAAATATTTCATCTATTAAAAAATGTGGAGAAAGATTGGGCCAACAAATATTTAATGGAAAGTTTATCAATTTGCTATTTACGTGTATGGTACGATATAAAATAAAATATGCGGCTTCAAAAATACGGTATCTATGAATATTAAAACTAATTATTTCATGAATAAATTAAAAATGATAATAACCAAATCCATTAACATACAACAAACAAGCAAGTTACTATTACAAAGCAAAAACAATTTTTAACCAAAAACTATATATTCACCTTAATCTTAAAACAATAATGTGAATTTCACACCCACACATAAAATTCTACTATATATCCTCTGTCTCACTGTAGTGAGACGAGTATATATTTCACACCACTTTTTAGCGACTTCTGTTTTTATTCCAATTCATTGCCATCATGCCCTTTAGTGTAAGCATCAAGGCACGAATTCTCATTCAAGACCAGGCGACGTAATAGGAGATAGACTATATATATAGATGCATATCTGAGATTTTGAGAAAATCCTTGAACCAGCGGGCAGAGAGTTTGAGGTATCTTTTCAGCCCATCTTTATAATCCACATAGTTCATACCAAATCGAACAGTGTAACCATCACTCCATTCAAAGTTGTCCAACAAAGACAACGCAAAATATCCCTTCACATTGACACCGTTCCTGCACCATGCACAGGACCATAAATTTAACTAATATGGTAATTAAGATCACTAATTAACTATCAATACTTTATTTGTTAATTTGCACTTACTTGATTGCTTTTAGCAGGTAATAAAGATGATGCTGGTAATACTTAACCCTGTTGTGGTCCATAAGCGCTTCCTTAAGTGTTTTGTTTGGGTCATTGAACTCAGAAACGCCTATAAATTAAATGGATATAATTAATTAATATCAATAAACAATCTTATTTTATACTTGATAATAATAATAGAAAATCTAAATAAATTGATTATTACCATTCTCTGTAATGTAAATTAGTGGATTATGATAATTTTCCTTTGTGTACTGCAACAGTTCGTAAAATCCTTTTGGATAAACGTAGAGCCAATCTGAAGCGGTCTGCATTATATCATATCATGTTTTATATATAAACATACATATATATATATATATATATATTAAATATACATATGAAATAGCTGTTTTGAAGATTTCAAAATCCTCGATTTCTTTCTCTACATATGAATAATTCTTCTATTATGCCTATCTAATGTTAAGTTTTTAATCACAGCCATTGAGTTCATCATCTAGTCCAACTGATAGGAATCAGAGGCTAATTAAAAACTTGATGTTTTTAACATTAGGTCCACTTGATAAGATGCAGACTATATATATGCACACACAATATTATTTGACACTCACCGGTTCACCAATGGGGATCCCGAATCGATAGACTGACATCACAAATAGATCAAGAAATTGTTAGTCCTACGCTAATTAAAGAGATCAAAATTAAATATATTTATATACAAAGGTTGATTGTATGTGCATGGTTTAATTAATTTTTTGGTATGAGTTTGTAAATACCTAATGTTTTAGCGTGAGGGTCGGTAATGTAACTTTCGTTTCCAGTATGATTGAAAGGAGGTACATTACTTGTAAAATATGTAGTGTAGTAGTTCAGTCCCACAAAGTCAAATGACCCTTTCACAAGCTTAGATTGCTTTTCGCTAAATTTGGGTAGTCGCTTCCCAACGATACTTCGCATGATATGGGGATAATGTACATTTTTTAATGGATCCATGAACCTGCATTAATCACTCCCACAAATTTTGACTACGTATATAATCGAGTTTTCTTACTTCTATGACTTTGGGGTTAAAATTCCAAAGTTTGTTTACGTGCAACAGTATTTAAATGAGTAGGAAGGAGAGGTTTCACACGTACCATCCAAGTATAAAATCAATCGCTAGAAGTGTAGCATTTCGGTCTTCGTCAGAGTCACAAAATGGAATCCTCCAGTGGCATACCAGTGTTATGCCTATCAACCCCTTTTGAGATGCCATATATGTATGCACATAATTTAATATATGCTAATATAGAATGTTAATCTACTAGATAACGCTGCTAGCTTAATTATTCTACATTAATATAAATTATATCCAGACCTGATACTTGTCCTTGTATATCTTGACGGCAGCAGCGTGAGAAAGAAGCTGGTTGTGTGCGACCCTATAAGGCTCAGTGCCAGAATCACCACCAGTGCAATTCAGGTTTTGCCATTCAGAGCATCGGTAAGGTGCCAACTCTCCTTTGGCATAACCACCACTGCAGAAGCTCCATGGCTCATTTAAGGTTATCCAGTGCTTCACTCTATCCCCGAATTCCCTAAAGCACAGCTCTGTGTATTCCCTAAAATGCTTCCTGCATGCACCATGCAAGCATTCTTGTATTTTTAATTTATGCAAGCAATCAACACAAATATAAGGAATGTGTATTAATTTATAGATTTATATTCACTTACACGATGCGATGGCTTAAGAAACCACCATACTCGTCTTCTAAAGTCTGTGGAACATCCCAGTGAAATAATGTCACATACGGCTTCAAAACTACAATTATTTATTTATTATAAATTAGGCGAAATTTTGGTTAATTATTGGATTAACATTTGGAATGAAAAGACTATATAAATTACGAGTACCTTTGGCAAGGAGTTCATTGATTAGGTTGTTGTAATATTCTATTCCCTTTGGGTTCAGTCCCCCACTAAGAGTTCCATCTGGTAATTAACCAACCAAGAAATATATAAAAATGATAAAAATTGAAAAAAGAAGAAAACAGTGAGAATGATAAAGGTTGAAAAAATAGTTCAAAAAGGCCTTATGTGGATCCTATGATTTGGCAATTTTATCTTACTTGGCAACAATCTGGACCATGAGATAGAGAATCTATATGCATCCAAATTCATGTACTTCATAAGACACACATCTTCCTGCAATATTCACAAATAATTTAGTAATATAGTTTAAGCCATTTTAAAGCATGTGCTTGAATAAATTTACAAGTTGCTAACTTAATTGGCGTTTTCTTTCAAGGCCTTGGCGACTTTGAATTTTGGTGGAGGAGATGTGGACTTTGTTAGGATTGATTAAAGCAATTGGGTTTGGTGATCATTTGCCAAAATATATAAGAGAAATTGCCATTTTCTTTATGGTAAAGTTTATTGTCCCAATCAAATGTTATCTTTTTCATTGTTCACCATTATTTTGTTAGGAATTTTCAGCATTGACAGAAACTATATATTGTATTAATCAAACATAAAATCGACCCAGCTCATGTTGTAAGTTTCTCTCTTTTAACTATTTTTTTTTCTTCTTATTCTTAAGATAATAAAAAAGATTTATTTTTATTTTTATTTTTTAGACCTTGCACTTATGATATTCATCATCAGCCACGCCTCCATTGATTCTATCCTGTATCTTTTCTGCAATTCACAAAAATTACAAAGTATTCAGGAGATGTAGAATTTTATTTTATAACACAATCTACAGCTAATGATATATTTATAAAACGTTAATTTTGTATTGTACGTCATCCCATCATTTTCTTATATACAATTTTTATATATAGTGTACATACATACACTATATTCATCACAACGGCAGACCCACCACTTATTTTATATGACAATTGATTGATATATATATATATATATATATATAAACACACATAACACTAAGACTTTGAAGATGAAATTTTTACTCTCAGCCATTTGCATAAAATCAATAATTGAAAATGAAGGCTGTGACTTTTAAGGTTTCAAAAGTATCAATTTCTCTCTTTTTCAGCGTCTTTTCAATATTTGTTACCCAGTCCCAAATCAAATGTCTAAAGGTACAACCTTTAAATCTCCAAATTAAAATTCAACAATATTGAAATCAAACCTAGAAGTGTCAAGTGTGCGAATTAACTTGTCTTACTCCCCTTTAACACATCTTCATTGTACATGCAATTTTTTTAAGAAAATTAATGCAAAAACAAGGCGGGGGGACTAACGGTGTACAATTTACTATAATAGTTCATGGAGGTCATTGTCAAAAAAAAAAAGGTTTCAGTAACAAATTGGAAATTCAAGGAAGCAATAGTAATAGTTCCAATAAAGTTTGGGTCAGATAATATTATAGAATTAATTATGCATGAATAATCATGCTCCCAAGTAACAATAACCACTAATCATATATAGATTATATTAGACACCCGGATAATTGTGTGTGTAATAATCCCACATGCTCTGTCCTTTACCATCTTTACATGCAGCGCCTTCATACTGAAAACCATTAACAAAAAATACGATAGTATATTATAATGATGATGATGATGATAATAATAATGATAACAATTACAATAATAATTTTTCTATCATGTCTTTATTTTAATTATAGTCATTGATTTCGTGCATTTTTGGGATCAAGGGATCTATTGAAGCCTTCATATATAGTTTTAATATCAAATTGTCCTGATAATGTCGATCTATATATAGTTTTAAAATCAAATTGCCCCGATAGTAACTGGACTATATCTATATATATATATATATATATACACACACACACACACTTACATGTATATAAATTAAACACAACTATGTGGAAAAGCCGACCTGATAAGCCGAAGATGCTGTGCCGAATATGAAACCCGGCGGGAAACTGCTCCGGTTGAGCCACGAAACATTGGAATCAGTAGTAAGTGCACAAGTATTAGCAGCTGTGGTAGCAAAACTACTGCTGCTCGTCAAAAGTAGAAGGATCCATAAAGCGACTGAGCCTTTTGATGCCATTAACGTACTCACATTTTCAGTTTTTTTTTTTTTTTTCTGGTGAAATCTCTACCACCCCATTGGTGTTTATATATTATCCAAAAAAAAAAATATACGTATATTTTTTAAAAAATGTATTAAAATAATTTCAAAGACATTGTACACAATATCAAAATTAGGAGTTTCCTAAGGCCAGTTTTAATGGCATTACTAATTAATTCATTTTGGTTATGATATTATCCAAAATTGAGAATGTCACTCGGCAATAAAATAACAATAATTGTTGACAAATCTCTTTCAACTATAATAAATAGATCGTCATGGGAAAAAGACATATCGACGTGCACATAATGTAATTTATATATCAAATAAAAATAGTTAAAAAAAACTATAATATAATCATTCCACATGGAGACGAGTATATATTTTACAATGTACCTTAAGCAAATTATTATTGAAAGATTGAGCCAGCTTATTTATTTATAATCTTGTATATTATTATGATTTGTTTTAGGATGTATGTTTATCATATCCACGCACTTGATACCAAAACAAAAACGTTATAATCAACCAGAACTCCATTATGCACATCCTTACACCATACACTAGACCGTACCGGCCTTATAGCATAACTAGCTGGTACGGAAAATCAATATAATCTAAAATGCAGCAAGAAAAAGATAATTATTGACATCTTACATAAAGAACTAGACCGGCCTTAGGCTTAACTAGCTGGTGCGTAAAATCAATATAATCTAAAATGCAGCAATAAAATAATAATAATTGACATCTTACATAAAGAACTAGACAGGGCCTTATCGCCTACTAGCTGGTGCGTAAAATCAATATAATCTAAAATGAAGCAAGAAAATGATAATAATTGGACATCTTACATAAAGAACTAGACAGGCCTTATGGCTTAACTAGATGGTACGTAAAATCAATATAATCTAAATGCAGCAATAAACTAATAATAATTGACATCTTACATAAAGAGATAGATATCATACATTCACACACATGCCCCCGCGCGCGCGCGCACACACACACACACATATATATATATATGTATCTTTTAAGAGTAATGCCTAAACTTAAGAAGCCTTCCTTGGAAAGCGATCCAAAGTCATACCAGAAATGGGCTGCCCCAGCGTCCCCATATTAACCACCACATGCTCTGAAGAAGAGCATCGTCACGGAGCTAAGTCCCTTGCCAATCTTTATTTCAGTTGGTTTTTTATTGGAATGGCCATTTTTTGAGTGTTTTTCTACTTTGCTTTGGATGAATTTTTATGACTAAAAACCTGATTATTTCTCATTGAAGGTGGAAGTACTAGATGATCAGATAGAAGCAGTAGACGACTCCGATGATGACGTGGAATACCGCAAGAAAAAATATGGTCTGTTGCCCACAGAAAATAATGATGACGTGGAAAAATCAGCCCTGTTCCCCGTAGAGACAAGAGATGGTAGAATTATAGCTGGAAAATAGTTTGAAACAATTGTGAACATATATGAGTGTGTGTACATGATATGTGTGCGTGGATGTATGATTATAAATAAATACATATGCATTCATATATATATATATATAAACATATGCATGGTACAGTAATATATATCCCTCTTGAGTTTGCTTCATTACGCCAACAATATATAATTGTGTTGGCTTAATTGAAGCAAGTTATACTATATAGGGGAGCGTATATATATATACATGAGTGTATGTTAAAATATTGTTGTAAAATTGTTTGTTTGGTTTGGCGGCTTAATATGAATGGTTTTCACAATTAGTAAAATGGAAAATGCTATGGTACATATATTGGACCACCAATTTCGTATAAATCTACTTTACATTTTTATGTTTTCATTGATAGCTTGGGACGTTTTGAACTCGGGTTATTGAGGAGAAAACAGTAGGTGGTTTTTTACGTCCATGGGTCGAAGGATTAAAGATATTAAATATGCAAATTTTTATCATGACCTAATATTATATTAGGCCAAATTAACCTCAAGGTCCCCGATGTTTGGCCTAAATACATTAATTAATCTGATCCTCTGGTGTGCAAAAAAATATATTTCATCTATTAAAAAATATGGAGAAAAATTGGGCCAACAAATATTTAAGGAAAGTTTATCAATTTGCTATTTACCTGTATAGTACGTTATAAAATAAAATATGCGGCATGAAAAAAAGGGTATCAATGGTAATATAAAAACTAATTATTTTATGAATAAATTAAAAATAATAATAACCAAATCCATTAACATACAACAAACCAACAAACAAGTTACTATTACTAAGCAAAAACAATTTTTAACGAAAAGCTTTATATTCAACTTAATCTTAAAACAATAATGTGAATTTCACACCTTCACATAAAATTCTACTACATATCCTCTGTCTCACTACAGTAAAATGGGTTTTAGAGCATTAATCCACCACATTTTATCGACTTCTAGTTTTAATCTAATTCATTGCCATCGTGCCCTTAAGTGTAAGAATCAAGGCACGTATTCTCATTCAAGACCTGACGACGTAATAGGAGATAGACTATATATATACATGCATATCTGACTTTTTGAGAAAAGCCTTGAACCAGTGGGCAGAGAGTTTGGGATATCTTTTCAGCCCATCTTTATAATCCACATAATTGATACCAAATCGAACAGTGTAACCTTGACTCCACTCAAAGTTGTCCAACAAAGACCATGCAAAATATCCCTTCACATTGACACCGTCCCTGCACCAAACACAGGACCATACATTTAACTAATATGGTAATTAAGATTTTTGGTAATAATATGGTATTTAAGATTACTAATTAACTATTAAAACTTGATTTGGATTTGTTAATTTGCACTTACTTGATTGCTTTTCGCAGGTAATAAAGATGTTGCTGGTAATACTCAACCCTGTTGTGGTCCATCAGCGCTTCCTCAAGTGATATGTTTGGGTCATTGAACTCAGAAACGCCTATAAAGTAAATGGATATAATTAATTAATATCAATAAACAATCTTGTTTTACACATGATAATAATAATAGAAAATCTTAATCAGTTGATTATTACCATTCTCTGTAATGTAAATTAGTGGATTATTATACTTTTCCTTTGTGTACAGCAACAGTTCGTAAAATCCTTTTGGATAAACGTAGAGCCAATCTGAAGCTGTCTGCATTATATCACAACATGTTATATATATATATATATGTTTGTATGCATATACATCAAATGTACATATGAAATAGCTGTTTTGAAGATTTCAAAATCCTCAATTTCTTTCTGTACATATAAATAATTATTCTATATTTTTATGCCTATCTAATGTTAAGTTTTTAATCACAGCCATTGAATTCATCATCTACTCCAATTGATACGAATCAGAGGCTCTGATTAAAAACTTGATGGTTTTAACAGTAGGTCCACTTGATAAGAAACAGACTATATATACACACAAAAACTATTATTTGACACTCACCGGTTCACCAATGGGGATCCCGAATCGATAGACTGACATCACAAATAGATCAAGAAATTGTTAGTCCTACGCTACTTAAAGAGATCAAATTTTAAAAAATATATATATAAAGGTTGATTATATGTGCATGGTTTAATTAATTTTTTGGTATGAGTTTGTAAATACCTAATGCTTTAGCGTGAGGATCAGTAGTGTAACTTTCTCTTCCAGTATCATTGAAAGGAAGTACATTACTTGCATAATAAGTAGTGTAGTAGTTCATTCCCACAAAGTCAAATGACCCTTTTACAAGCTTAGATTGCTCTTCGCTAAACTTGGGTAGTCGCTTCCCAACGAAACTTCGCATGATATGGGGATAATCTCCATTCGTTAATGGATCCATGAACCTGCATTAATCACTCCAACAAATTTTGACTACGTATATAATCGAGTTTTCTTACTTCTATGACTTTGGGGTTAAAATTCCAAAGTTTGTTTACGTGCAACAGTTTTGAAATGAGTAGGAAGGAGAGGTTTCACACGTACCATCCAAGTATAAAATCAATAGCTCGAAGTGTAGCACTTCGGTCTTCCTCAGAGTCAGAAAATGGAATCCTCCAGTGGAGTACCAGTGTTATGCCTATCAACCCCTTTTGAGATGCCTACATATATATGCACATGTTTTGGCTTATGCTAATATAGAATGTTAATCTCCTACATACATAACGTTGCTAGCTTAATTATTCTACACTAATATAAATTATACCCAGACCTGATACTTGTCCTTGTATATCTTGACGGCAGCAGCATGAGAAAGAAGCTGGTGGTGTGCAACGATATAAGGCTCAGTACCAGAATCACCACCAGTGCAATTCAGGTGTTGCCATTCGGAGCATCGGTAAGGCGCCAACCCTGCTTTCGCATAACCATCACTGCAGAAGCTCCATGGTTCATTTAAGGTTATCCAGTGCTTCACTCTATCCCCGAATTCCCTAAAGCACAGCTCTGCATATTCCCTAAAATGCTTCCTGCATGCAACGTGCAAGCATTCTTGTATTTTAATTTATGCATGCAATCAATAAAAATATAAGGAATGTGTATTAATTTATAGATTCATATTCACTTACACGATACGAGGGCTTAAGAAACCACCATACTCGTCTTCTAGAGTCTGTGGAACATCCCAGTGAAATAATGTCACATACGGCTTCAAACCTACAATTATTTATTTATTATAAATTAGCCGAAATTTTGGTTAATTATTGGATTAACATTTTGAATGCAAAGATTATATAAATTACGAGTACCTTTGGCAAGGAGTTCATTGATTAGGTTGTTGTAATATTCTATTCCCTCCCTGTTCACTCCCCCACTAAGTTTTCCACCTGTTAATTAACCAACCAAGAAATATATAAAATGATAAAAATTGAAAAAAAAAATAGTGAGAATAATAATGGGTGAAAAAATAGTTCGAAAAGGCTTTATTTGAATCCTGTGATTTGGCAATTTATCTTACTTGGCAACAATCTGGACCATGAGATAGAGAATCTATATGCATCCAAATTCATGTCTTTCATAATACTCACATCTTCCTGCAATATTGACAAATAATTTAGTAAAGTACTGTGAGCCATTTTTTTAACATGTACTTGAGTAAATTGACAAGTAGCTAACTTAATTGACGTTTTCTTTCAAGGCCTTGGCGATTTTGAATTTTGGGGGAGGAGATGTGGACTTTGTTAAGATTGATGTGATCATTTCCCAAAATAAGAAGAGAAATTGCCACTTTCTTTATACTAAAGTTTATTGTCCCAATCAAATGTTATCTTTTTCACTGTTCCTTATTTTGTTAGGAATTTCCAGCATTCACAGAAACTAGATATTGTATTGATGGAACATAAAATCAACCATGTTCATGTTGTAAGTTTCTCTCTTTTAACTATTTTTTTTTCCTTATTCTTAAGATAATAAAAAAGTTTATTTATTTATTTATTATACCTTGTACTTGTGATATGCATCAATAGCCACGTCTCCATTGCTTCTATCCTTTATCTTTTCTGCAATTCATAAAAACTACAAAGTATTCAGGAGATATAGAATATTATTTTATAACAAAATGTACGGCTAATTATATATTTAACAAACGTTAATTTTGTATTGTACGTCATCCCATCACTGTCTTATATACTATTTATATATATAGTGTACATACATACACTATATTCATCACAGCAACAGACCCACCACTTACTTTGTATGGCAGTTGATGATATATATATATATATATATATATATATATATATATATATATATATATAAACACATATAGTCCATCTCATATACCTAAGACTAAGACTTTTAAGATGAAATTTTCACTCTCAGACCTTTGTATAAAATCTATAATTGAAAATGAAGTCCCTGACTTTAAAGGTTTCAAAAGTATACATTTCTCTCCTTTTCTGCTTCTTTTCAATATTTGTTACCCATTCCCAAATCAAATGATTAAAGGTACAACCATGAAATCTCCAAATTAAAATTCAACAATATTGAAATCAAACCCAGAAGAGTTAAGTGTGCGAATTAACTTGTCTTACTTGCCTTTAACACATCTTCATTGTACATGCAATTTTTATAAGAAAATCAATGAATAAACAAGGCGGGGGGGACAAACGATGTACAATCGTTCATGAAGGCAATTGTCAAAAAAAAAAAAAAGTTTCAGTAATAAATTGCAAATTCAATAAAGTTTGGGGAAGCAATAGTAATAGTTCCAACAAAGTTTGGTTCGGATAAATAGTGAGGCTCGGCGCAAGCATTAAATAATTGAAACAAGATCTCTGAGTTTGATTTGACAAATATAATAATAATAATTAAAATTTAAAATTAATATGAAAGAGTTACAATTTTGTAAACAATATTGAAAGGGAAAGAAAACAATTAGAAAGGTTCCACTAATAATATATTATAGAATTAATAATGCATGCATGAATGATGATGCTCCCAGCTAACAATAAATAAGACAAAAAGAAAAAGCACAAATCATATTTTTGCTTCGCTCCACTAATCATATAAAAATAAAATATTAGAGACCTGGATATTTGTGCGTGTCATAATCCCATATGCTTGGTCCTCTACCATCTTCACTTGCAGCGCCTTCATACTGAAAACCATTAACAAAGAATCCGATATCATAGCCTACATATTATAATAATAATAATAATAATAATAATAATAATAATAATAATCCTCCGTCTTTAATTTTAGTCATTGAATTATTGCATGCATTTGGGATCGAAGCTCTCATTGAAGCCTTAATAGTTTTAACATCAAGGTGACCTGATAGGAACCGATCTCTATATCTACAGACATATATAGAACTTAAACACAGCTATGTGGAAAGCCTACCTGATAAGCCGAAGCAGCTGTGCCGAATACGAAACCCGCCGGGAAACTGCTCCGGTTGAGCGACGAAACATCGAAATCAGTAGTAAGCACACAAGTGTCAGAGGCTGTGGTAGGAGTACTACTGCTGCTTGTCACAAGCAGAAGGATCCATAAAGTAACTAAGCCTTTTGACCCCATTAACGTACTCAAAGTTTCAGTTTCTTTCTTTATCTGGTTTTGTCTCCACCACCTCCGTTGCTATTTATATATTATCCACTATCCATTCCACTAGACAAATACAGAGTAATATATCAAATTAAAATATTTTTTAAGAAAAATGTATTAAAACAATTTCAAGGACATTGTTACGTAATATAAAAACTGGACGTTTCCTATGACGACTTTTTAATGCAATTACCAACTCATTTTCGATATGACATTATCCAAAATCGAGAACGTCATGACTCGGCAATAAAATAACAATAATTGTCAACATGTATCTTTCAACTCTCAGAGAGAGATCGTCATGGTAAAAAGACATATCAACGTACACATAATGTAATTTATATATCAAATTAAAATATAATAATGTATATATCACTCCGCAAGGACCACGAGTATATATTTTACAGTAGTTACATGTGACACAGAGAGAGAGAGAGAGAGATTATTAGTGAAAGAGCTAGGTGATTTATTTATAATTTTTTATTTTTTTATTTTATTAGTATTTTTTTTTTTTTGTAGGATATAGCATCCTTGAGCCAGTATTAGTTTTTTTTTTTTTTTAATGATTTATGTTTATTATAAATTAAACGTTGTAACCAGTACTCCACTATTCAAAGTTGTCATGCCCACACCAAACACCGGACCGGCCTTATCGCCTAACTGGCTGGTACAGACCACCAATATAATCTAAAATTCAGCAATAAATTTGGGAAAAGTCTCTCGTTAGCTAAAATTATTGTCAGTCTTTTAGGTTGATCACATGCATGCATTATTCCCAAGTATTTTATAAAGAGAACCATCTAGAGGTTACCTTCACGGCTAAAACTTAGACCAAGATATTGTAGATATACACACACGCCATAATGAGTCATTTACCCAAAAAAAAAAAAAAAAAAAAAGGTCAACTAATCGGTCATATGACAATCTTGACCGGATTAGAGGACGTCTTTGACTTTACTGTGTAGTTTGGATCCTGACTCCTGCGTGCCAACCGAGTATTCGGCTTCTATTTTTTACTTTTTATTTTTTTATTAACATTAGGAATGAGTTAGACCAAAAAAAAAAATATATTTAAACTAATATGAATAAAAACTTTGCTTTACGTAACTAGCCTCTATATCCTCAAGAGATCATACTACCAACATGGTTTATCCCTTCGAATCTTTACAATATATATATATATATATATATATATGCAATTGCTACATTATTACAGGTTTTCGTTCCAAAAAAATAGAAAATAGTTATGATAAAAATGTATATTTAGTTCAAATTTAAAATTAACTGAGGCCTGCACTTTAATCACGTGCTATTTAGCTAGTCTTGCTATCGTTACAATTTTTATGGCAACATTTGTTCTTTCTACTCCATAAGAGAAAACAAAAAATATTTTTCAAATAATTGATTAAAAAAAAATCTGTACTCTTTTTTAAATATATATCAAAAATGAAAAAAGTAGTTTTGTTTACGTCGACAGAGCCCAATGCATTGGGGCAAAACAAGGCCCAAGATTCTACACGTTTCGTTGGGCAACTCAGATTGGGTTGTAGAGGTTAATGGGTCACAGGCCCATATTGGATTACACTTTATTATCACTTTCCCTCTTTTTCTTTTTTCTTTTTTTTGTCAATTATATCATAATATTTTAAATTTTAATTTTAATCTTTTTTATATTTATTTATTTAATCTAAATTCATAACCTTTGCCATCTAATTCAAATGATATGACTCTCACACCTCACGCTGCCCGAAACATTCATGATTTTTGGCTGATGAAACCATGGAAAACCACTGAGCTGTTTCCTGTTGGACTTTTTTTCCTTTTTCTTTTTTTTATCAATAAAAGTTGCATTGAGCACAAAAGAAAACCCCAAAGGGCATACACCAAACCAGCGGGTCAAGTAAAAAGATGTCTACAAAGTCTTTTGACATACCAGAAAAAGAAACATCAAGCTGATTACACCATACATTAACATTGCTACTAAAAGAGAGTTTTGCAATAGGATCTGCAGCTAGATTGGCACTTCTGGCATTCCATTCCAACAGCCACTCTTTGTTCCTCAATAAATTCCTGCAGTTGATAACTAAATACCTTGTATCCCAAGCACATGGATCTGAATCAGATAGCACCTCCTTGACAGCAGCCTGTGCATCAGTGGACCATATGACTTTACTCCAATGCTTCTCCGTTGCTGTCTCAAAAGCGCATTCTATTGCTTTCAATTCCGCTTGTATTGGACCACATCAATTAAATGGGTAGAAATTAATTCATAATAGTGATTTTTGGCTGATGAAAACCATGGAAAACCACTGAGCTGTTTCCTGTTGGACTTGGACCACATCAATTAAATGGGAACAAATTGATTCATAAAAGGTTTGGCAAAGCTACAGAGCTGTTTCCTATTGGACTTGGACTGCATCAATTAAATGGGAACAAATTAATTTATAATAGGATTAGTTATAACATGTCTATGGCATGATAAAACAAACCCCTGCTTTCTTCATAATAAGAAGAAAAAAAAAAACACGTCTCTAAGACTAAATTATATTACAAATTGATGTCAGATAATTCACGCAAAATTTACATCCATTAAGATTTCAAGTGCATAAACAAACGTCACCCAAGCCCTAGTACTGCTCTTTTTCTTCGTTATACCTCAGTATTCCAAATTATAAATATAGAACATAAAGCTTTGTGTTCTTATCCTCATCTGCGAAAAAAAAAATGTTTTGAGAGACTTTGGCTGTGCGTATCTTCGTGCTGTTCTGTTTTTGTTTATGATATTTTGGTACGTAAAGAGTTAGAGATCATGAAGTTCTAATTTCATCAATATTATTCAAACCACTTGCAGCTTATCATCGTGTTGATCATATAGGTGTTCTCAACGTGGATGCGAAGCCTAGAATCCACTGCATGCTTCTGTGGGATATTATTATTTTTTTCCAGGTAATTATTTACCAGACCCTGATTAATTTTGCCACTGAGTTTGCTACTTTTTGTTGAACCATGAATTTTTTTTTTTTTTTTGGGGGGTCTTTGGACATAAACATGCATCAAACAGGCCTCTGAATTTTTAACTTATTCGAAGAAGAAAAATTAAATACTTAAAATCTGTTTTGTTAAGAAACTATTCATCTTTAGAGGGCTTATATGTATAAAAAAGGGAAAAATTACAGCGAAACAACGATTCTGTAACTCAATCTTTTTCATGAAAGTATGTAAGAATTGTTATATAGAATTTGCTTCATCTTTCTATGTTTTTTTCTTTTAAAGTTATAATTCCGATGGGAAATTTCATGGAGAAAACTACGTACACGAAAATAAATTTTATTATTATTATTATTATTATTGAGAGATATATAAATTGTTAAAAGTTTTACAAGGATCAATATTAAAGTTTACTGCTGTTACCATATGGGAACAGCAACTTAAATTTATACAACTTTTCAGGAAAATTAAAATTAAAACTTATTACTGCACAACTTGTACACGTCTTGTTTGTAGTCAGTATATATCTATTTGAAAAATTAGAATATTTCAGTAAAGTCCAAAACCAGAAACGTGACTAAGTTTAAGATCTAAGGAAGAGAAATAAACCAAAACTACTTGTACTTCCTAAAACTTAACAAAGGCTTCCTTGTACCTAAAGCAAAATACGAGAAAATTATAAGCTGCATGTCTGACTTTTAAAATACCAAAGCACCACATGGTTATATTATTTTCTAAGCCCACATTATGCCTTAGAATTTGGCTGAATTTATTTAAAGAAGAAAACTCAAACCCCAGAAAAGGTCCCTCTAAGAGGTTACTTTCGCAGCTAAAATTAGACCAAAATAATGTAGATACAAGTCAATTAATGAGTCATATATATATATATATATATATATGTATATATGTTATGTATGTTACACTTAACTATTTATCATATTTAATTATAAATCTGGGTTTTCTACAAGGTTTGAGTGTGACTTAGTTTAATTCAGGAGGAAAATGCATGCAATTTCAAGGTCTTGCTTGATTTGTTTCCAAAGATGTAAATTACATTATATTATCAAATATACATGCAGAGAGAAAATTAAGCAATAAGCAAAGGAAACTAAATGGAAAGAACCGGCGAAGTCATGATCTTGGAGGGGGAATTGACTTCTTCCTTCGCCGATAAATACTTCAACGGGATCGAAGATGAAGAAAATGGGAGGGAAAGCGAAGGAAAGTGGAAAAAAATCGGAAGGAAAATGATGACCAAGTCATTGGAGGTGGCTGAAAAGGGTTGTAATTACAACCAGCAGGTGGTGAGGATTGGAATGCTGTTTGTGGCTGTGGCTGTGGCTTGTTTAGTGCTATCTAATTCAGTTCCCAGAACTTACGTGCTGAGCCAAGTCTTTTCCAGAAACAGTGGATTTGTGGTGAGTTATATATATCAACTCCATGTGTTTTTTAGCGCTTTTATTTATTTTGTTTTACTAAAACATTGGAATTACTTTTTGTGCTTTCATGCGTGCATATATGGTTGTTTTAGTGTCCTTTCTGCTATGTATTTTAGAGTCGCATTTGAGACATTTTGGTGATTTACATTTTTATTCTTTACTTTTGAGCTATATATATATAGTACTTATATTATATGTTTAGTTATTAACATTTTTAATTATAATTTAGTTGAGAAATAAGTACTTATGCCTGTCCAAAAAACTCTCACTTTAAGAATGGCTGTCAAAATTTTGACGCTGTCATATAAAGTATGAGGAGGCTATAACTTGTAACTTGTAAAATTTTCAGGGAATCCACCGCAGGAACCTTTCATTGGACACAATACTGGAAAATGCAGCAATGCAGGACAAAACGGTGATCATAACGAACCTCAACGATGCGTGGGCGGAGCCAAATTCGATATTCGATCTGTTTCTGAAGAGTTTTGAAATAGGAAACAACACACAGAGACTTGTGAATCATTTAGTAGTGATATGCTTGGATGAAAAGGCATACAATCGCTGTTTAACTTTACATCCTCATTGTTATAACCTCGTTACCGGCAACAACTCTACTAGAGAGGCTTTTTTCATGACCCCAGAGTACTTAGAAATTGTTTGGAGGAAGATTCATATTATGGCCACAATCCTTGAGAAAGGATACAACTTTGTATTTACAGTATGTATTCTTTTTCCCTTTTTTGTTGGTCAAAATATTCTCTTCATTACACGTACCACATGCATGCCTGCATATTATATAAATATATAGAGCAACAAAAAGGTATTTATGGATCTAGTATACTGTTTGCTAACAAATTAAACATATTATAAAGAACCCCTTTGGATGTTGTTCATGAATTTGAAAGTATTTTACTTAATATTTCCTCATAGAAACCTCTTGTTATAGAAACCTCTTGTTAACAATGTTGAAGTTTTCTTTTAATCTCAGGATACAGATATAATGTGGCTACGAGATCCATTTCCGCGATTTTATCCGGGCATAGATTTCCAAAGTTCATGTGATTCATTCTTCGGAAACGCTTCTGATGTAAATAATCTATCAAACACAGGGTTTAGTTATGTGAAATCTAATAACCGAACGATTCAATTTTACAACTTCTGGTACGACTCGAGAAGGAGATATCCTCGTCGTCACGATCAACATGTGTTTGATACGATTAAATACGATCCATTCACTGCAAAGATTGGAGTACAATTGAGATTTCATGACACTGCTTATTTTGGTGGATTTTGCAACCCTAGTAGAGATTTCAACGTAGTTTGTACAATGCATGCAAATTGTTGTGTTGGTCTCCAAAACAAAATTCATGATCTTCAGATTTTGCTTGAAGATTGGAGGAGATTTATGTCAAAGGACCCAACTATGCAACAAAATCCTCATTGGAGTGTTCCACAAAAGTGCAGGTAGTAAAAATATATGTATCTTTTTATTTTTCTATATATTTAATATATTGTAAAATAACAGTGCAACATTTTACAAAGTCGGGTTTTAATAGTAATAAATTCGTATCCAAAAATTCGCACCAATTATCGATTTTTTAACTGTGATTATTTTTTTGTCCTTTTTATTTGATTATGACTTTTTGTTTTCACTTTACATCCTTCAGACGTGGCAATTCAAGAAAGAAGAATTCTACTTAGGCAAAGTGGAAGCCTTAGACTCCACTACAGTTCTTTATATATATATTTAGACACATCACCTTAGAGTACCGTTATATACATATGTATATTGTCCACTGAATGATAAAGCTTTTCATTGGATGTATTAAGACTGAATAGTTTAGAGGTGAAACAGTGAACAAGTTATATATTTTTGAAGCAGATTTACAGTTAACTCCTTAATTTCCTCATGATCATATATATATATTTCCACCGTTAAAAATGTTTCTTGAATCAATAGTTAATTTAGTATTCTCCAATCAGAAAATGTTGCAAAAAATCTAATTACAATTGCTTGAGAAAGTCCCTACTAATATGAATGGATTAAGTTGACCGGTTTCTCAAAATCAGGATCTAAGTTTGGCTGGAGCTGGAGGTATTTTCAGATCAATGCTATAATCAATTTTACATGTTAATCCATGAGAAGGCTACCCAGTGGCGATGCGGCTGAGCTTCGGGGTCTTTTCCATGTTCTTTCTTTAGTTTGTCTTGGGCCGAGATGGATTTTGATTCTAAGCCTCACCTTTGCCTTGCATTGCTTAATTGAGCGTCGTAGAAAGTTGCTCGTTCTGGATTCGGAAGTTGATTTACACTATTCTATTGGGTAAAAAACAAAACGAAGGTAACAAACTGGCTGATGACACTATGGCAAAGTAACTTATAATTAATATATCATCTTTCAACTCGTCATTTTCTTTTATGTTATTGGTTTGTGATGTACTTTGGTTTTTTGTTTGGGGCTATGCCTCCCACTGTACGTACCAAAACAAAGTACATATAAAAGAAAGTACTCTTATCTCTTATTTTGATGCATGATTAGTGGATAAATTTATATAATCTAGATTTAGGAAAAGTGAAATAAACTAATCGTAAGATGACACGTACTCAAAATTTTGGTCCTAATTTGCGGTTTTAGTATTATTGAAAAAGAAAATAATAGGTAAGATAGCAGAAGAAATAAATATTTGCGTTATCGATATGTGCTCCTTTGTATATATCCGAACAAATTGTGGGGTATTGAGCACTGAAACTAAAAGCAACCAATGGGACCGTGCGCTTACCAATGAACATCCTCTCCCACTTAATTAAGCACAAAAATAAATACCAAAGTTGACCAACACATAATTAATTTATATAAAAAATAATATTTTTTCGGACAAATAGTTTTCCTAAAATTGTCTCTCTCATTTAATGAACTAAAACCTTCTACGAAAAAAAAAAGAAGTCTTTGGAGCACAATTGGTTTGGCAGCCTATGAGTGTCTCTTTCTCCCTAGTACTCTCTATCTCCTAGACTATATCCACTGAAGCATTTCTTTGGGTTTTCTACAATTAAAACTATGAATGGACTTGTATATATAGGCATATATTTAAATAGAAAACTAAAAAGACGAGTGGACTTATATATAGAGGGGCATATATTTACATACATGCTGTAATGGTTTTTTCTTCCTTCATTTTCTTTTACACAGAAAGAATTAACCAGCCCGGTCACTTCTCTCTCATGAATAAATAATACATATATATATATATATATATATATATAAAGAGGGATAGAGAAAGAGAGAGAGAGTCAGAGAAGGAGAAAAAATGGTCGAAAATGGATACATTAGCAGGAGGGTGGTGGTGTTGAAGATGGTAATTATTGTGTTTGTGGGGATGGCAGTGGCTTACTTGCTGCTCTCTAATTCACTGCCCACGTCTCATTCGTTCACTCAATTCTTTGCCGTTAACACTCACTTTGGAGAGGTGATTTAAAATAAATTATTCTTCTTTTTCGTTGTTCATTTGCTTTTAATTAATGTTTGATTTTGTGCTTATTGCTGTTGTATTCTTTTTTCTCTGTTTACGTTTAAGAATTTTTTTGGTTATTTGTATTTTTTTAATTTGATAAATAGCAATGCTCTCTATTTAATAATATCCATGCGATTGTTTACATACTAGGATTGCAAAGATAAGTTTTATTATTGTTATTAATATTATTTTAATAAGAGAAACAAAAGAGGGTGGTGGATACAGAAGTTTGATAGTGATTCTGATTAAAGGGTAGCCATTTTGTATTAGGATATTGGGGAGAAAAGAATGTAAAAAAACAGACTTTACAAATGCTTGATCATGATTACACTGATAGTGATGAAAATTTTATAACTAATTAATAATAATATATATGTATAACAATATTGGTCAAAGAGACAAGTATCAATGTGATTCTACACTTTTATTAGGGAAAAAAAAACTAGAGAGAGATATTTTTCATTAAGAATGTAATAATTGGGCCAATTTGATCCCAACAAGTTAAATTTTGGTCATTGATAGTGATAATTAGCTTGTATATTGTGAACTATGTTTGCTTAAAATTCATAATTAGGCTCAACATTTTATATTAGAAGCGAATAATTAATCTATATATTTGGGTAAAGCAGAATAAGTGAATTTTTGATTTTTTATTTTATTTTAATATTCTCATTTCTGAAATAAATAATATTAAAAAGAACTTAGTTTATATGATGTTCATAAAAGACTAGCTGTTCCATCCGGAGTAAAGAAAATGGTAATTAATGTAACAAGTAATACGACTATATATAGTATTTTTCTTATATAGTCAGAAAGAAAATTATTTTCAATGACTAATAAAACCACTAATAGAGTAGCCGAGGCTGACGTTGGTAGCAAAAATGGTTTGTCCACTTGACTAGCATTAATGATGGATAATTGGTCGAGTAAAGTCAAAAGCAATTAATTGAATCAAATAAGTTCTGCACTAGCTAGGGACTTGTCTACATAATTAAATAAAGTTAACACCTACATATGTAGCATATTTATAATTTTAAAAATAAGTAATAGTTGAATTATATAATTTTAACTACATATGTACATATGTACACTTGCATAGTTTCTTCACTTAACATCATAACCAATAATCCATTGAAAGTTTTGAACTTTATTATATATGTTAAATTGAAGTATAAAGTTTCTGTAGAAGACATATGACAGGTAATTATACAATAAATTATTGTCTTAATTAATTTGATGGGTGTACATTTAATTTCTTCCATTTCCTTCCATATTTTTGTTCTCACTTTAACTATATATATTGAATTATATATGATAATGATTATATATAAATATGTGTGTGTGTGTGTGTGTGTGTGTGTGTTTCAGGGCATTGACAAGATTGAATTGGAAATAGTTCTTAAAAAAGCATCAATGGAAGACAACAAAACAGTGATCCTAACAACCCTAAATGAAGCATGGGCAAAGCCACAGTCAATATTTGATCTATTTCTTGAGAGTTTTCAAATTGGAAACAACACACAGAGACTGTTGAAACATTTACTAGTAATATGCTTGGATGAAAAGGCCTATAATCGCTGCTTACTTATACATCCTCATTGTTATCACCTTCGTACCGCAGGAATGAACTTCTCCGGTGACGCATTTTTTATGACACCGGACTACTTAAAAATGATGTGGAGGAGGATTGAGTTTTTGGCCGTTGTTCTTGACAAGGGATACAATTTCGTATTTACGGTATTTTCTACCTTCTTTTCAACATGACCTACTTATTATATATAATTCAATTACTATTGTACTTATATAAACCTAAAAGTTAAGGTAGAGTCATAACCTTATTAAGTAGATAAATTAGTACCTTCTATTAGTCGCTTCAACTATATAGTATTTTCTGCAACCAATTAATGGTATATATGGTTTTTATTTCTTTTTTTCTTTTTAATCTCAGGATACTGATATAATGTGGCTACGAGATCCATTTCCACATTTTTATGCCGATGCAGATTTCCAAATTGCATGCGATTTGTACTTGGGAAATTCTTATGACGTAAATAATAAACCAAATGGAGGATTCACTTACGTAAAATCTAGTAAACGAACAGTTCTGTTTTACAAGTTTTGGTACCACTCTAGAAAACTGTATCCACGACGTCATGACCAAGATGTTCTTAATGAGATTAAACACGATCCGTTCATTACCAAGATTGGATTACAACTAAGATTTCTCGACACTGCTTATTTTGGTGGTTTTTGTCAGCCTGGCAAAGATTTTAACCGAGTTTCTACAATGCATGCAAATTGTTGTGTTGGTCTAGAAAACAAAGTTCATGACCTTCAGATTTTGCTTCAAGATTGGACAAAATTTATTTCATTGCTTCCAACTATTCTACCAAATTCTTCATGGAGTGTTCCACAATATTGCAGGTACATATATACATACATATACACATATATATTTATAATTTAGATATATATGTTGTATATATATGTTCTTAATTTGTTGCTGATAATGAATTTTTCTTTTGCTTTCAATGAATGGTCATTTTCATGAAGAACATCCTTCCGACGTGGACGTGGTAGTTCATCAAGAAAGAAGATTAATTCTCAAAGGGGGAGTAATTAGATATGATGACAACAAATATAACTGTTTTTCGGAAAAGTGGAATTAAATCTTGAATTAATTACGATCAGATTGTCCATTGAAATGTGGCATTGTAGATCTTTGTTCATAAACAGAGTAATTATTGGTATATTCCATTTTATGTCTATGCTATACTATAGAACTAGCTACACACGTCTAAATATAAGTGCTTAACCTCTTTCTGGTTTCAAATATTCAAAAACACCCCATTAAATTTTAAATTACCTTAAATATTTTAAGTCATATAACATTTTGGCTATTCAAACTCAACAATATCTTGAACAAAATAATAACAAAAACTATAAAAATAAAAATAAAAACTTATTGTTTCTATGTGTGTGCGTAATCTTTGAAATTCAACATTAGATGTATATATATTATATAATTAAATATATCAAACCCAACAGGTACGTCTAATATTGTTTTCTAGTTAACTGATCATTTTGCGCAAGGATTGGCCTGACCAAGAAACCCCAGACCCCATGACATACGTCGTGGAATTATTATTTGTTTATACACGCCCATGTCTCTTTCACTCCAATCTCTCTTTAGTCTAAATATATAGTAATCAACATTTTGTCTGTTTTAGTTCTTCTTTTTTTTACAAGTTTACAACCATATGCTAGTTTGATTGACGTGATTTTTATATATTTCTAGAAGGCGTAGCCGGTCTTCCTCAATTTCTATTCAAAACATAATAGATAGTTCAGTTGATAAGTCAATATTATCAAAGATTCACTCAACTCAAAATAATAATAATAGAATAAATAACCACAAGAAAAAATCATAGCAAGGAGCTAAGTTATCGAAAATGAACTTATCACATATATTGAGAGAGACACATGAGAGACAGAGGGAGGTAGAAGAAGAGAGCAAAGTTTGAGATGAACGAAATTGACTTATCTCATATATATAGAGACTCACACACAAATTGAAGAGACAGAGGGGAAGAAGAAGAAGAAGAAAATGATTGGATTCGTCCTTCTTTGAGTCATGAATATTGGGAGAGGATTGTTTGGTGGCTTTGCTTGCTTTGCTTGCTTTGTCAATTCAACTCTTAGAAGAAGAGCCAAGCTTTCAACAGGTAAAATGAAAGAATACATTGAGTTATCTTTACTTATATATATTGGCCTTTTTTTGGTAGAATTATATATATTGGCTTTTAAATGTGTTCATTTGCTTTGCATTATTTGATAGCATATATTTAGGATTGGAATCATGATTTTTTTCTTCTTGATTAAATTTTTTAGGGATAAATTTCGATCTATTATATTTCAAGATTATATATAAATTTCAATTATGCTTTGTGCTTTAATTGGGCAAAAATAATTCAAATCACTTCCCACAAGTTTGATATTTTGAAATAAAAAATAAATTTTCTGATAAATTTTCTAAATCACATTATAAAGTATGTGTCAATTTGGTAAAATTATAAATTATTTTTCTCATTAGAGAAAAGGCATAAAAAAGGCTGAAAAGCTAAAATGGAACAATCTATCAGGAAAGTCTAAAAAGTAAGGATAAATAATTGTAACAGGATTTTTTATTAATTATTTATTTTAAGAATTTTGCAGAACTACTATTGTATTTTTGGAAATTACAGAAAATATTCTACTTTTTTCTGAAGTCATCTCGTTTGTCATAATTTTTTTTAATTACACATAAATCGTCACATTTTTATGAATTATATTGACATTAATCACACAGTTTTGTACATTTTAATTAATTTCTGAGTAAAAATTGTTTAATTTGATGCAAATATATATAACATTTTTCTTGCAAAAATGAATTTTGATGATTCTCATTCTAACATTTAAATTATCTATGATGTATATGTTTTAGGGTCGACCAGATTCAATTAGAAATAGGTCTAGAAAAGCATCAATGAAGGACAATAAAACAGTGATCCTAACAACCCTAAACGAAGCATGGGCAAAGCCACACTCAATATTTGACCTATTTCTTGAGAGTTCGACAAACAACACGCAGAGATGGAATCATTTACTGGTAATTGCCTGGAAACAAGGCTTAGAACATGCTTGACATTGCATCTGGTTATAATCTCCGTACAAGTTGGACTTTTCTTGAGCATATTTCAAGGCTCTGGATTAACATTTGATGTGGAGGCTTAACTCTTGGCTTGTTCTTGACAAGGGCATGAAGTTTGCTATGGTCTTGACTTTATTTTCACCTTATTCATTGATTTTAGCCCATTATATTTTTTTGCAACATCACATATGATGGAATTTTGTCACTTGAAATATATTGTTTTGGTGACTTCTTTAACAGTTTAAATTTTTAAAACTAATTTTAACGTTCTCAACGTACCAACGGTTATCATATTAGGATAGATGAGTTAGACATTTAAAATAGAGGTTCAGATTAGTTGTTCATGGGTAAAGCCCACATTTATTTATTTCACACCTTTCGTTCTCTTGTGAATGGGCAAGGTCCACAATTGCATTCAAGTGGGCTTACACTTGGGGACTAGTGGCTTAACGACTTCTACACGAAGAACATAAACGTTTTTGGTTGCTTTTAATAATTTCTATGAATTAAAGTCGTTAAATTTTTTGTTAACAAACATTTTTTGCCTGTTATTCTCAGGATACTGATGTAATGTGGCTACGAGATCCGTTTCCACATTTTTCCCAGATGCAGATTTCCAAATTGCCTGCGATGTTTTCTCAGGAAATTCATACGATGTAAAAACAAACCAAACGGAGGATTTACTTATGTAAAATCCGATAATCGAACAATTCCATTTTACAAGTTCTGGTACTACTCCAGAAAATGGTATCCAAGTGATTACCATGACCAAGACGTTTTTAATAAGATTAAATACAATAAATTTATTAAAAAATTGGACTACAATTAAGATTTCTTGACACTGCTTATTTTGGTGGGTTTTGTGAGCCTAGCAGAGATTTTAACCTAGTTTGTACAATGCATGCAAATTGCTGTGTTGGTCAACAAAACAAAGCTCATGACCTTCAGATTTTGCTTGAGGATTGAGAAGATTCATGTCGTTAGATTCAACTATGCTATCAAATTCTTCATGGAGTGTTCCACAAGATTGCAGGTATATGTATAATATGTCTATCTGTATGTTTCTTCTATATTATATTATATAGAGTAAAAATAATTTTAAGATAAAGAATACGCAATAGATTGATATGAATTTAGGTATATTTTTATGTGCATTGTATAGTCTTTGTTGCAGATAATTAATTATTCTTTAAATTGTTTTCAATGCATGGTCATTTCCTTGATCAAGAACGTCCTTTCAACGGCAAAACTCAAGAAAGAAAAATTCTCAAAAGGAGAATGCTTAGAGTTGTACATACACTTATCTTTGAAGGACATTAGACTCTGTTTTCTTTTCCCTCTTTTTCACTAATTGGTAGACTTTGAATAATTAAATTTAAATTTGTACATTGATTCAGACATATATTTTAGTTCAGTGGATGTATTAAACATGAACACATAGTGATATTGATATATATCCTTGGAATTGTGGATCATACTTATATTCAATTATATATAGGTTTAACACAATTTTATGTGTCTGACAAAATTTACATAATTTATAGTTTAACTACTAGTAGTAGTATATGTGTGTGTGCGTGTGTATTGTTAAACAATTTGTGCTTCTAACAATTGAATATTCATCTTTGAAAGAATACAAATGCATAATGCTCATCAAAAGTACTCAAAGCTCTTCCAACAAATTATATCCATACATATCCACTCTGAAAACGTTTGCACAATGCCATTCATGTTGCTGAAAAATCTTATATCAAAACAATAACGCTATAGTCATGAATAATTAGAAAAGAATCACAATCAATTCTCTCTCTGAAGCTCCAATAAAAATTCCCCACGTGTTATGTATCATAAACTTATTAATTAAGGACAAGGACTTCACGTAAAAAGAAGAGTAACAAGAATTCCATATTTTCCAGCAATATATATATATATATATATATATATATATGTAGGGAAGCGATAGCAACAAAACAAAATATGTCATTCGATACATTGTACACTATACCAAATCAAACCACCAGATTTATATTAGTCTCTAACTTTGTTTTACCAAAAATTTTGCCTAAAATTTCCGGCTGAAAATATTGGGAGGTAGAAAAACCACAAATTAACTAGATAAAAAGTCTTTGGAATCTTTTTAATTAATTTGTTTGGTCTGTGTCTCTCTCTCTCTCCTTAATAAAATGTACTCGCTCCATTTCTAGAGTTTCTACCTAATTTAATACATCTTTGGGTCTGCCACGAGAAGGCGTGCTATGCATTGCTTCCTATGCATCACGTGTAATTAAAAAGCTTTCAAAGTCAAGTATCCCAACATTGACTTGTCAGCTTCATTAACGCAAGGACAATGCCATTATGACTGTCAAATTTTATGATAATATATATGTTCAATAGTGCTATTGTGGACAACAACGTGCCCTACATTGGGGCCACTCATCAGACATATCATTCAATAGGATTTATCCATGCATGTCGATCATAAATTTTCACTGGCCATGTTAGAAGCCACCACAAGTTGTTATAAAATAAAGTGACGTGGTAATTTGACAGTTAAAAACTGCCACATCAAGGTGCTAAAATTTAAAATTTGTGATGTAAAGGTTTATCCTGTCCAGTATATGCTCAAACATTTTCCTTTCTATAATCTAGTTTTCCTTCTAATCAGTCGCGGATTTATTAAAGCAATTCTCTGACTCAATACACAACAAATTTTCACTAGTATGTGTAAGTTCATTATAATTGTTTTGAATTCTAATTTTTATTGCTATATATATATATATATATATATATATATATATTGACATTACTTACTTTAAATAAATAAAAATGCTACTTTTAGTATCGTTTCCATTGTTGTTCTATTTGTCCCCCACTATTCCGAACTCCGGGCTCTACCCTTGCTTCAATGTGCGTCAAGATTATTATTATCAAGAACAAAAAATAACTAAACCCAAAGAAATAACCAGAGCAGCCATTGGTGATGGAGGGATTTGCTTCTTTCTTGCATAAATACATATAAAAGAGAAACAAAAAGCTAAATACAGAGAACATTATATCAGGGTTAGCAGAAAATGATCTGCAAGTCAAGTGGATTAGAGGTTCAAGATCATGATGAGAAGGGTTATAAAAGCTGGTGCGTGGTGAGGATCGGTGTTGTTTTTGTGGGGGTGATTGTGGCGTGCATGGTGCTTTCTAATTCCGAGCCTATGTCTTACGTGTTTATCAGAAACAGTCGCATCATGGTCAGTTTGATTCATTCATTATCTTCAACATGCATATGTGTTTAATTTCCACATACTTGCTTACAAATTCGCTTTATATCAACCTTGAAATATATCTCAGGGCATGAACAGGAATACATTAGATATTGTTCTTAAAAGAGCATCAATGAAGAACAAAACCGTGATCCTAACAACGCTGAACGATGCGTGGGCGGAGCCGAATTCGATATTCGATCTGTTTCTCGAGAGTTTTCGTATAGGAAACAAAACGAAGAGATTGGTGAAACATTTAGTAGTCATATGCATGGATAAGAAGGCATATAAACGTTGCTTAGCTTTGCATCCTCATTGCCATCACCTTCGTACCAAAGGAATCAACTTTTCAAGTGAGGCATTGTTTATGAACCCTGACTACTTGCAAATGATGTGGAGGAGGATTGAGTTTTTGGCTCATCTCCTTGAGAAGGGTTACAGCTTTGTATTTACGGTACTCTTTCCTCTAATTAAACTCATGCATGCATGCATGCATATGTGTTATTACAATGTATTTACATTTCTATATAGTTTAATAAATAGAGATTTTTAACACCTCGTAAATGTTATTGTGTATTTCTCTCTAATAATTATCTATGAATTAAAGGTTAATATGTGTTAGTAATTTAAAGGTTTTTAAATTAAGTACTTGTGAACACTTTTTATTTTTTATTTTTGTATGTCAGGATAGTGATATAATGTGGCTACAAAATCCATTTAAACGATTTTATCCAGACGCAGATTTCCAAATTGCATGCGACTACTTCTGGGAAATTCATACGACGTGGACAACCTACCAAATGGTGGATTTAATTACGTGAAATCGAATAATCGAACTATTCAATTTTAGAAATTCTGGTACAAATCCAGAGAGAGATATCCGGGTCTTCATGACCAAGACGTACTTAATAAGATCAAGCACGAACCGTTCATTAAAGAGATTGGACTACAGTTGAGATTTCTGGACACTGCTTATTTTGGTGGGTTCTGTCAGCCAAGAGAATTAATTAATCTAATTTGTACAATGCATGCAAATTGCTGTGTTGGACTACAAAACAAAGTTCGTGACCTTCAGATTTTGCTTGATGATTGGAGAAGATTTATGTTATTGAATCCAACTATGCTATCAAATGCTACATTGAGTGTTCCACAATATTGCAGGTATGTTTATATATATATATATATATATATATATATATATATATATATATATATATATATATATGTTTTATACAAACTTTGGGCAATAACAATTTTTTGAAAAAAATTATAATTAGAAAACTATCAATTTAATGAGATATCTATATCGTTTTTTAACTAATATTTTTTTATGACTTTTTGGATCTGTATTTAATTTATGTTCATTGTCGTCAAGAACGTCCTTCGAACATCACAATACCAGCAAGGAGAATTCTAAAACTGCGCACAAGAAATGACCAGGATGACCGTAAATGTACCTATCCTTACTCATTAGGTTATTAGTCACAACAAATTTTGTAGCTAGAAGTGAAAATTCTATGCCTATAAACCGTAAGCAACAAAAGTTGTGGCCATGTCAATTGCCACAACAATGTATAGTTTTTCTTGTAATCAAAAGTATTTTTAGGCACAGATAATCTTCATGATTAAAACTAATTGTTGTTAGTCAAACATGATTTAGCCAAAACACAAACTAATTTTGGCTACTGAGTCCGTACAAAATGTCTTTATCTGTTTTTGTGTATATAAGACTTGAACCAAGTGTATGATCATTTAGATATAAACTGTACATATGCACCAAATGTTTTGCGTTGACGAAGACCAAATAGGGTAGCTCATATTTTGCCCTGATGAATATGAAGCCACATCAGCTTTGACAAGTCTACATACCAAATATTTTACTTATTAATATTTTTAATTCTTTATTATTTTGAAAAAAAAAATATATATATAGATTTGAATTCTCCTCTGCGAGAAATTTATCAATGAATTAAGAGTCTTGAAGCCCATAAGCTTCAGTCCTTCAGTCCTCCTTTCTTCAATTTCCTGGTTTACGCCACCAATTATTGCCATCTATACTACAAATAAACCCTTATATATAAACACCTCCGAATTAATATCCACGGACATGTCCCACGTAGCATGTGACAATAGTGAAAGACAAGACAACCCTCACATTTTCTAACTCTGTGGGGCATATGTTATATGAATCTCACATGCAAATCATTCACGTTTTATTATGTATGTATGTATGTATGTATGTATATGAGATTGACATGATATATATCTAATTTATATATATAAACTAGCTAAGGTTTCAGAGAGAGAAAGACAACCCATAAATGTAGACCACGAAATTATGAGGTGGACCACTTGGTTTTTTTCTTCTTCTTTTTTTTTTTTTTTTTCTATATATACACGAAATTACCAAACCCACTACATATTAATTTATGTTAATTATTTTACTAATTTTGTTTTGCCAAATAATTTGTCTACAATCTCTGGCTGAAAATATTTGACGAAGTTAACCCTGAAAAGTCTTTGAAATTTTTTATTTGTTTAGGCTAATTGATCTCTATTTTCAATTAGTTTACACCTTTAAAAATCTAGTTTAATATTTGAGTTTTCTAAAAGGATACCAATATTATATAATATATACATGATCACTAATAATAAATTTTCAAGGTCCAACTTGTAATTTTTTATCAAAAAAATAAATAAAAAAAGATCCAACTTATAATTAATTAAATTGTACCCATCTGCTGAACAGCACATTATTGATTAATTAATTGACATATTAAATTAATGCAAGGACGTGTTATTTAGACTATAATAAAAAAAATTTACGATTTGAAAAAATATTTTTAATTGAATAATAAAAAGAAAATTAAAGCAAGCTACCCAATTTAACCGACTAAACGGAAAGAAAATAAGGTGATGGAGGGAATTGACTTCTGTCATCAAAGAGAGAGAGAGAGAGGGAGAGTGAGAGAGGGAGAGAGAGCACAACATAAGGCGAAGATGATGAGCAACTCTCAGTTGGTTTAGAGGTTGAAGATGATAATGAATTTACTCCTTAATTTCCTGAATAAACATACTTAGAGTGAGAGACAGAGAGACAGAGAGAGAGAATTAGAAGCAGAAGATGATTAGCAAGACAGTTGCTTTGGAGGTTGATCAGAAGGTATATAACTGGCGGTGGACGGTGAAGGTGGCAGCGGTGTTTGTGGGTGTGGCTGTGGCGTGCCTGGTTCTATCCAATTCACTTCCCAGCAGTTCTTATTTGTTTTCCAAAAGCAGTGGCTTCAGGGTGAGTTTCAGATCCTTTTTTGTTTCTTAATTTGCTTTTGTTTTACGGAA
The DNA here is from genome assembly GCA_007844105.2 of Rhamnella rubrinervis. Lineage (NCBI taxonomy): Eukaryota > Viridiplantae > Streptophyta > Magnoliopsida > Rosales > Rhamnaceae > Rhamnella > Rhamnella rubrinervis. The sequence continues at coordinate 16,613,312 of CM017585.2, forward strand.
ACATTGAATTAGTTTTGCTCTAATTTGTCAATCTTGGTTTTGATTTTGTGCTGATGTTTTATATATATGTTTGCTTTGGAGCAAAGATAAATATGCATGTGTGAGTGTGTATATGCGTATATATAATAATGATCCGTGTGAGTGTTTATTTGCTAGGATTTAAAGCATAATTTTGTTTCATTTTTCTTTTTAGTGAAAATGGAAATAAAAGAGTGGAGTAGATACAGGATTCAGTGAGTAATAATTCAAGAGGTACTATAGCCAGTCGATCTGTTTGGATAGGGAGAAAAAGAATGAAAAAAGGAAAAGAAACAAAGGGGCAATGAAACTGACGGAAACTAGAAACATTTGCTTTCATCAAATTAGTCACAAGTCAACGTTACAAAAATATATATATATATTTTCTTTGGTAAATAAACGTTACAAATAATTTTCATACAATTCAATATCTAAGTTTGATTTAATTATTAATTACCAAAAAAAAAAGTTTGATTTAATTATTAAAAAAATAAATAAAAAAAGAGGATAATAACTCAACTGCCCATATTATTATTCATTTTAAACTCTGTCATTCAATGGCATATTCGTAAAAGCATAGCTGTCGCATCAGAAGTAAAGATGGGTGAAAGGAAAATGGTAGAAGAAGATGAAGCAGAGAGTCTAATCACCGTCGAAGCAAAAAAAAAATTCAATCAGAGAGCTCTCACGTTCTCATCTTCATGTGTAGCGTGGCCGTGTCAAAGAGCATATTTAAAGCATTATTTATAGTGACAGAAAGCATTATTTTCACAGCTTTTAAAAGGTCAGGAAAAATAATAAAATTAAAATCTCCAAATGGGTACAAGAAAAAATTGACGCCCAGATCGTTTTTCCTTTTTTTTTTTTTTTTTGCTGTTGTGAGGGTGGGTATATGTTTTTAAGTAATACTTATTTAGCATTTTTTTTTATAATTACAACAATAATTTAACAGTAATGTTATAGGAACACAATGTTTTCCAACTTTGTTTCTCAATTATAATGTGGTATTATATCAATGATTGGCAAATTGATATAATAAATGTGTAATGCCATCCTTCCACTCTTCCTGGTACAATAGATAGTTCGTTGCACAAAAAAAAAAAATTAAAATTAAAAAAAAAAAATCATGTCAAATTAAAAATTATAGGGCAGTGGCTGATTCAATCATGTCAAATTTGAGGAATGTAATCATTTATTTAGATATATATATATATATATAGGGCAAACTTAGTCATAATACAAGTATAGTGTTGAAATTTGAAACTACCCCAAAAATTAACTAAGCAAAATATAAATGTGAGACTACAGCCTCAAATACAAACTATATTTTATCTCATTTCCCATTTTCATTCTCTGTTTCTTAACTATTCAACTATGATGTGGTTTCAGGGCTTCAACAAGAGCATTCCACTAGACGTAGTTCTAAACAGAGCATCAATGAAGAACAAAACAGTGATCATAACAACGCTCAACAATGCATGGGCAGTGCCAAATTCAATATTCGATCTGTTTCTCGAGAGTTTTCGTATAGGGAACAACACGCAGAAACTGGTGAATCATTTAGTAGTGATATGTATGGATGAAAAAGCACACAGCCGCTGCTTAGCTTTACATCCTCATTGCTATTACCTTCCAACCGAAGGAGCCAACTTTTCTAGTGAAGCGGTTTTTATGACTCCAGACTACTTGCAAATGATGTGGAGGAGGATTGAGTTTTTGGCTAACCTACTTGAGAAGGGGTACAGCTTCATATTTTCGGTATTCTTTCTTTACACCTCATGCATATATATTTACACAAACTTCTTTTGTAGTTCAAAGTTTTACGCCTCTACCATTGTGTTTCTATGTTCTACTTATACTTTCATTCGAATTCAGTTTTTCTTTGCAACTTACCCCTTTGTTTAGCATATAATGCACAAACTCAATCACAGTTCAAGAGTGAAAAGAAATTCACAATCAAATGAAAATAATCGAAAGACTATATCAAGCATGTTGCCAAACACCCAATGCCTTAGATATCTAAACTAAAAAGGAATAACTTGACAAGAAAATGAAATTCAGAAGTAAGTATATGTGAAATATGTAAGGGTAACCTTTCTAGTTGCTGCAGTAATTCTTTCTAATATTTCATATGACTTAAAAGATTCTTAATAAGAAGTGTCTAAAATAATTGTTAACACTTACATATTTTTTCCTTCTTTTTTATGTCAGGATACTGATATAATGTGGTTGCGAGATCCTTTTTTACATTTCTATCCAGATGCAGATTTCCAAATTGCATGCGATTACTTCTGGGGAAATTCTTCTGATGTAAATAACCTACCAAATGGAGGATTTAATTATGTTAAATCTACTAATCGAACAATTCAATTTTACAAGTATTGGTACAACTCCAGAGAGAGGTTTCCAGGTCTTCATGACCAAGATGTACTTAATAACATAAAGCACGATCCATTCATTACAGAGATTGGACTACAACTAAGATTTCTCAATACTGCTTACTTCGGTGGGTTTTGTGAGCCTAGTAGAGATCTTAACCTAGTTTGTACAATGCATGCAAATTGTTGTGTTGGTCTAGACAACAAAGTTCATGATCTTCAGATTTTGCTCAAGGATTGGAGAAGATTTACATCATCAAATCAAACAGAGGAACCAAAAGTTTCATGGAGTGTTCCACAATATTGCAGGTATAGTTTGATCTATTTATGTTGTTTATACAACACCATAGAAACATTTTGTGTTGGTATAACAACTTTAAGAGAAAAACTTTACAAGAATCATCGATTTAGATATCTATCTTCTTTATTGTAATAATGACTTCATTTTTGTTTTAATGCATGGTCATTATCATCAAGAACGTCCTTTGAACATCGCAAAAAGCAAGGAGATTTCTCAAAGGGGCATAAGAGATGACAGTAAATGAACCTCTTCAGCAAAGTGGAATTCTTGGAGTAAATTTTCCATTGATTGACCACAATTTATTCATTGGGTGTATAAGACTTGAACAAAAGTGATTCATTGTTTGAACCTGGATTATGGATTGTATTGTAGGTATTATTCAACCATTTTAATACCAAATGACGAGCTACCACATGTTTTCAATTAAGTTTTCCTTAATTGTATATTTTTTTCATCAGTTTGTGACGCACATAGACTAGAATTTTCTATTTGATTGTATTTACCAAATTAAAAAATGTATAGTCCAGCTCAAGAGTTTGTTTTTTCTTCAAAAAAGTATCACAAGTGTATGTAATCCTACATGAGAGAGTGAGAAACATTAAATTGTAAACAAATTATGCCCTTTCTGCAATTTAAGAAGATCAAGCAGGGGATATGTTACCAATGACTTAGGTGATCACTTGCTGAGAGTTTGTGCAGATTTAGCATTAAAAGCATCAATCTTTCATCCAGAAAGTGAGAGCCCTCTCCTCTGCTCTGCCACAACAGTGTTTCAGTTTGTGAATTTTGATATCTGTAATATAAGGACAAAATAAAAAGTTGAAAAAGTTATTACTTTACATATTAATGAAAATGTCTTTAGTTTTACACAGAAAATGCGCAGAGTTATTTAGATCTAAGAACATAAAAAGAGAATAGCATAGGGTGACGGAAATGGCGGAAACTTGGAAAACAAGGCAATCTCCAGTCTATTCTTAAGGCGCTAAAGTAAAATTAATTGCAGATTTGCAGTAAAGTTAACCATATATAATCTACAAGGGAATCTATTAGCTAGCTAGCCTTTTCTTTGTAATTTTCTGTGCAGAGGCTGCAACTACACTAGAGTAATCAAATTAACGTGAGTTTGAGTTTGAAGCTTTACTGCCCCAACAAGCTAAGCAGGAAAAAGATTGTAGCAGGAAAACAACTAGAGACTGAAATACTCAACAGCAACAAGAGTTTCAGTAGCCTAATATGATAAATTACAAGCATATTTGAAACCAAACCAATGGGTATTTTACATTTAGCAGGATGAAAAGACCATGTGGATAAAGTAATATCCAAGTAAGCCCCTGTAAGATCAAAAAATAAATGTAAGGTTCTGTGCATAAACCTGTTTTTGTACTGTGCAATCATAAAGATTAAAGACCAAGGAGTGAAAGCCCAACAATCATGGCATTCTATGCAACAACATCTCTTTCCAACATACCATGAATTCACTCTGTGCTTCAACCAAATCCCACATTTCGCATACAAGTCAATCAAAGCAGGGCAAACACATACATCAGAGTGGACCCCAAGTCGTCTTTCTTGTTCATGAATTTCTTGACCAAACTTCTACATCTTGCAAACCCAACTATCCATTAAGGTTTAAGACCCACAGAGCATCCCATAATACAAGTCCACGAATTTCTTGAAAGCTCAATTCCAGCCGTACGCCTTAATCATAAGGTTCCACAAAATAAAAACTTAGGTTGGGAATTACATCGAACACTCTGCGAGCAAGCTCTACCCGATCACACCCAATACACACAATAGCTGGTTTTCGAACAGCTGCGACGTTTCGACAATGTGGGTACTGCTCTTAAGGAGACATTGATGTATTTTCAAGGGTGAACAGAGAGATTCCAATAGGTGGTAGGATTCAAGAAAGGGAATGAGAGAACTTGCTTGGTTGGCTGAAGATTGCTGGGCTCTAATGGCCAGCTGAGTTATGAATTGGTTAGAGAGGGAAGAGATCAGAGCTTCGTTTGCTTGGTGACTTTTGAACAGTCTTGCCCACCATAACATCTCCTTCTTGTTGCGGCCACCCAAAACGTTGTGCCGGGAAGAAGCACAATTTTGGAGGAGCCGTTAGCAGTTGGAGAAGAAAAAACCAAAAAAGAAAAAAAAAATCAACAAATTATTTAATACAAATATTTATCTTTTAAAAAAATAAAAGTGAAACACTCTCTTAAAATTGTTTAAAAATTGTAAATTTTGGAATAAATAAAGTTGTTAAGGAATAATATGCTTTAAACGAAAAGTAACAAAAAATAGCAAAAATAATAATAATATTATAAAAAAATGAGGGTATATAGATATTCTTTGATTTATGAGAATTGGACTAATTGACAAGGGTCCAAATTCATTGATTATACACAATGCTTAATTAGCACCATATTAAGTTCTATAAATATTTTAATTATTTTGACTCATCTTATTAAATAATTATAATTATAATATAAATTCGATTATATTACAATTAAGCTACTGTTAAACCTTTTATAACAATCCCATGATCATCTCCATTACTTATAGACATTTACCTACAAAATAAAAAAATAATAATAATAATCTCAATTATTTATAAGCGCTGCCTGCAATCATCCATGACCTCCGCCAGTTCTGTCTCTGAAACTTTGCAACCAGGCGAGCCATGTGGTTTATCATACGTATTAAATCGAAGGCAAATAATGCTGTAGAAACACACATATGACTCCCACGTTTCAAACTCTTCCCCCAACGGATAAAATTTTATCTCCTAATAATAATATTTGATGATTCTCACACTAAATTTTTTTTTTTCAACAAAAAAAGAAAAAAAAAACTCTTCTCCAAGGAGAAAATACGTGACCCACATACATACATATACACATATATAATGGGAATCTCTTTTATTTTATATATATATGTGTGTGTGTGTGTGTCATGTACATATATAATAATCTCTTTTATAATATATATATATATATATATATATATTTGGTGAGCAATCTGTTTTTATATGTTATATGTATAAATATTATATATAAATATACCACGACTCAGCTAGAATCTAAATTAATTGAAGAGAGAGTTTGGAGAAGAAAGCAACCCGAAGTCTGAAATGAGCTGTTTCCTCTTGTACCTGTACACTAACATACCAACCCACCATATTATTTATAATTTTATATAATCGTTCTAACCCCATTTTGCCAAATAATTTGTCTAAAATCTCTAGCCTGAATACATTGATTTGTTTTACAAAAAAAAAAATACATTGATAGCCCAATGAAAAGTCTTCGAACTTTTTGTTTTATTCTCTCTCTCTCTCTCTCTCTCTCTATATATATATATATATATATATATATATATGTGTGTGTGTGTGTGTGTGTGTGTGTGTGTGTGTATTAACATATATACGTCCTTTTAGCTTGTATTTATATATTTACAAATAATATTTGAGTGGAACCTGTATAGTTTGTCTGAGGAGGAGGAGGCATATATGCAGTAACTGGTCTTCATATAATATTAATAGGAAGAGAAGAAGAGAGAATTGCTTTCAGCAACAACCAACTAAACCCAAAGAACCAGCTAGCTTTGCTGCTTGGCGATTAGGAAAACTTTGACTTTATAATTCACCTGAACAGAGAATAGCAGAGAGAGAGAGAATCTGCAGAGAAGAAGAAAATGATGAGCAAGTCAGTATGTCGTAAGGAGGCTGAAAAGAAAAGCAAGCATAAAATGAAAAGGACTGTAGTGCTGTTTGTGGGGCTGGCAGTGGCATGCTTGGTGCTATCTAATTATTCAGCGCCAAGATCATATGTGTTGAGCCAAGTCTCTGCCAGAAACACTACTACTGCTGCTGCTGCTGGCTTTGAGCCTGAGGTTAGTCTATAACTTTATATTGTGCTTTTCATTTCATGTTGTTAAATGATATGAATTAGTAGTGGTTTTACTTTTAATTGTTTGCTTAATTTTAGTTTTTGAGGAGGATGTATAAATGTTGCCTATGCTACTTATTGTTTAAGTAAGGAGTGTGAAAGAAGAAAGAAATTAGACTAAGAAAAAAACAGTGGCAATACAAAAAGAATAATGCTTAATTTGTGTCCCTAGCCATGAAAATTCACGGTCCATTTGTGAGTCCAATGAGCTCTGTCCATGTGGAGTGTGAAATTTCACATCTCAGGACGAATAGCATAGACAACTATTTAGATGTTTGGCAATGATTTTAATGATTTCTACACATATATAGTTGTTTAGTATTAATGGTTCTAATTGAAAGACTCTAGAAGCTCTAGACTTGACTAAGCAGACTAACTATTTAGACAGCAAACCATGGACAATAACGAGCAATAGTTTCTTCTTCACTTGACAACACAATCATAATACTAAAAATTATTGTTTCTTTCCCTATGACAAAATGAAATTAACCTCCTCACAAAATTCCTCACATCCAATATGGTAATAATTTGCTCATTAATCATTTCTAGTTTCATCATCAATACACGAAACTGATCTATTCGTTTCTATGTTATATTGAAACATAAAGTTTCCCTTAGGGGCCAGTGGGAGCAATAAAGCAGCTATTTCCTCATACAAAGGTCCCAACTTCGAACATCCTCAAACTGTTTTCTCAGACAAAGGTCCTGACACCGAACCTCAAACTGTTTCCTCAGACAAAGGTCATGACTTAGAACCTCCTCAAACAGTTTCCTCAGACAAAGGTCCAGCTTTCGAACCTCCTCAGTCCAAGGTAAAAATGATAATAGTAGAAAAAATGTAAAACGTAATATTATCATAATCATAATACTAAAAATTATTGTTTCTTTCCCTATAATAAAATGAAATTAACCTTCTTCACAAAATTCCTGACACACAACATGGTAATAATTTGCTCATTCATCATTTCTAGTTTCATCATCAATACATGAAATTGATCTATTCTTTTATATGTTAAATTGAAACATAAAGTTTCCCTTAGGGAACAGTGGGAGTGATACGGCAGCTATTTCCTCATACAAAGGTCCCAACTTCGAACCTCCTCAAACTGTTTTCTCAGACAAAGGTCCTGACACTGAACCTCAAACTGTTTCCTCAGACAAAGGTCATGACTTAGAACCTCCTCAAACAGTTTCCTCAGACAAAGGTTCTGATTTCGAACCTCCTCAGTCCAAGGTAAAAATAATAATAGTAGAAAAAATGAAAAATGTAAAATTATTCTTAGCCTTTATTCACCTAGGAACTTGTATGATGTGATTAAGCTAGTAATGTTTTTTAATACGTCTTTAAAAATATCTACAAAAAAAGAAAAAGTTAAGCAAAAGAAAACGTAGTTCAGATACAAATACATTTTCTCTCATGCACAACTTTGATTCTTATTTTAACTATTCAAATGTTATATGTATCAGGGCATTGTCAAGACTCAATTAGACATTATTCTAGAAAATGCATCAACGAAGGACAAAAACGTGATCATAACAAACCTAAATGATGCATGGGTAGAGCCACATTCAATATTTGATCTGTTTCTTGAGAGTTTTCACATAGGAAACAACACAAGGAGACTATTGAATCATTTAGTAGTAGTATGTTTGGATGAAAAAGCATACAATCGCTGCTTAGCTTTACATCCTCATTGTTATCAACTTCGTATTGAAGGACTCAACTCTGCTGGTGAGGCTTTTTTCATGTCCCCAGACTACTTAGAAATTGTGTGGAAGAAGATCGACTTTTTGGCCACTATTCTTGAGAAGGGATACAACTTCATTTTTACGGTACTATTATCCTATACACTTCATACTTTACAAAGTATATCTATTTACATACTTAACAATAACAATATTGTTGTTACTGTTGTTTTGCTACTTACAATCTAAGAGTTATGGTGGATGCAAAACATAAGTAGATTAACCTTTTAGTTTCTGTTTATAACTTCTGAAGCATTTTCCTCCTTTTTTCTAATCAATTTTATAACGAGCAGTATTCACCAAAAAAAAATTTGCAAGAAGTGGTTAATGTTATTGTTGACATTTTGTGCTTTTTGATTCTCAGGATACTGATATAATGTGGCTACGAGATCCATTTCCACGCTTCGATCCAGAAGCAGATTTTCAAACTTCATGTGACATGTTCTTTGGAAATTCATCTAGTATAAATAACCTACCAAATACAGGCTTTAATTATGTAAAATCTAATAATCGAACAATTCAATTTTTAAAGTTTTGGTACAACTCCAGAAAGACATATCCAAATCTTCATGACCAAGATGTATTTAAAAAGATAGTAAACAATACATTCATTACAGAGATTGGAGTACGACTAGGATTTCTCAATACTGCCTACTTTGGTGGGTTTTGTGAGCCTAGTAAAGATTTCAACCTAGTTTGTACAATGCATGCAAATTGTTGTGTTGGTCTAAAAAAGAAAGTTCATGATCTTCAAACTATGCTTGAGGATTGGAGAAGATTTATGTCTTTTGATCCAAGTATGCAACCAAATTCCTCATGGAGTGTTCCAAGAGATTGCAGGTATATATATATATACATATATTGTTTTATATGTTTATGTTTAGATATACATGGAAGCAAAATTCTATGGTATTTTTCTTTTCTTTGTTTCCTTTTTGCAAGAACTATCATTTTATATTTCTATGTTCTTTTTTGTTGATAAATGACTTTTTTTTTTTCCAATGAAAGGTCATTGTCATCAAGAATATCTTCTCGGCAAGGCAATTCAACAATGAAGAGTTCTAAAAAGCGGAATAGGAGAAAAGCAACTTTGGCACAGTGATTGAAAAAATCTTTATTCATTTTGTGAATTAGTAATGAACTTGGGTGATGGATCATTCTGAAGTTTCCTATGTAACATTGAGTTATACTGTCTAATGTATGGTAGGCTCAGCCCATTTGTACATTGAGTGGTTGAATGTTTTAAGAAAGCATCAAATTATTAAATCCAACATATCCGAACTTCTATTATATAAGAATTGTAACCTAGTGTGGTATATTTATGCCATACTAATACATTGTTGAGTATAAAGCATAAATTCACTTCCAAAACCTCGGATTTGTATTGTGTGTATAAAAATTTTATATTACTGTCAATATTTAAAGGAATTATTAGGAATAAGTGTTCAAAAATACTCCTTTATATAACTTTTGGGAAAAAAGGTACCTGGATATCTGCAAAAGTATTGCCCTTTGATCCACTCTGGATGTGAGAATTTATTTTCTGTACACAGTGAATCAAAATGACCAGAACCTGGAGAATTTACGTAGCACATGACATTAGAAACTATGTTAAAACAGAAAACTGCCCTCGAGTGCACCAACTTTTAATAATCTTCATTTTCTTTTTATTTCTCTACCCAACTTTTTAATATTCTTAATATGTATGTATATATGTATTTTTCCATAATTAGGCTTATCCCAAACCATGTCAATGATGTATCCTCAATGGCACAGTAAAAAATTTCGTATATGAGGAAGTCCCATGAGGAAAAACTGTCCCTTCTGGTGTGGCTCAAAGTTTATAATTTTACATAAAAATGAAAAATAAAAATAAAAAATAAAAGTTGTGAGCATACGTCTCTTTCATGGTCACTTTTGTCATTAAGCAAAAGATCTAGCAGCTGGTGCATAAACATGCAGGAAATGAAAAAATCATATGTGCCACATTCCAAATAGGTTGTTCTAATGTGCATATGGTAAAGTAAGAGATGAATTAAGAGACAAAATCAGTAACCTGCCTCAAATGGTTGTGGTAAAAGGGACAAAGGAAAGATATTCCTTGTTCATTATCTTCTTCACCAGAAGTCCCCACAGTTGCATATTCCATCAGTGAAATGATGAAATCGACTTGTATCTCTTACAGTTATGCGTCTCTTTGTAACGAGACTAATAAGTTTTATGGCAGCATGGCAATCACCACAAACCCGCAGATTCTTAGTCACTAAAATGGGTTTTCTAGGACTTAGACTGAGGATTCCAAACGCAATGGCCAGTTTCTCACTGTGATAAAGGAGAATCCTTTCCTTCTCCTCTTCCTCAACATCTTGAAGAACAAAACCAGATTCTGCATGATATCCCAACCTTTTCATACCCACCAGCAGTTCCTCTAATTTTTCATGTATCTGTGTTGACTGAGGGTGGGACTGATCTCCACCAACAAATCCATGAATAACACCATTTACCTCAACCCAACTGCATCCTGGACTCTTCTTAAACCCTTGGTTCTTCTGCATGATTCTGACATTTGCTGCATCATCCCATTTCCCAACAGCACTGTATATGTTTGATAAAAGCACAAAATTTCCAGTACCTTCAGGCCCTAGCCCTGGATTTTTGATACTTCTTCCCCAAGTTCAATATTATTATGGATTCTGCATGCAGCAAGCAAGGAGCCCCACACACGAACATCAGCCTCAAATGGCATTCTCTGGATGAAAATGTCGCCTCATCCAAAAGTCCAGCCCGCCTAGAAGATCAGCCATGCATATGTAATGTTCCATCCTCGGAATGATGTTGAAATCTTGACTCATGGCATAAAACCAGTGTTTCCCCTCAGTGACAAGTCCTGAATGACTGCAAGCAGATAAGAGACCAATGAAAGTCACATCATCAGGCTTAATACCAGCAGCATTCATATAATTGAATAATGAAAGTGCTTCACCCCAAGGCCATGAATTCCATAACCAACTATCATTGCATTCCATGAGATGATATCCCTCACATACATCATATCAAAAACTTTCCTAGCAAAATTGAGATTTCCACACTTTGAGTACATGTCTATTAGGGCATTACTAATTAAGCTGTCAATAGCAAAGCCATGAACGATTGAATAACCATGTGCGCATGCCCCATGTTGTCGAAAGCAGCCAAATGTGAACAGGCTGGTAAAACACTTACCATAGTTGGCACATCTGGCTCAATCCCTGATAATTGCATATGGTGGAATTTCAGTAAACCCTCCTCTGCATAACCATTTTGCACACACCCTGAGATGATAGCACTATAAGAAACTGTATCTTTTGACATCATTTTGGCAAAGAACCTAGCAGCATTGTCTATGTTCCCACACTTTGCATACATTGAAAGTAGTGTGTTACCTACCATTGTATCTAATTCAAACCCAGATTTTATTGCGTAACAATGTACTTGTCTCCCTATACTGAGATCATTTAGCTTCGCAGACGCCCTAAGAATGCTGCCAAGAGTAACTGGTGTTGGCTTCATTCCACTTTTGCAAACCATTTCAACAAATAATGCCAATGCATCTCTCATAGAATCGCACATAACATATGCTCCAATCATAGCACTCCAACAGATTTCATTCCTAACATCCAGAATATCAAAGATTCTTCTTGCATAAGATATGCACTGACATTTAGCATACATATCCAGAAGCCCAGTTCCAAGGACCACATCATTACAGAAATTCCTTCTTACAGAGTAGCCATGAATAGCCTTACCCTGGCTCAGTGCATTAGCTTGAGCAACTGTGGGAAGCACTGCCACAATGGTTGACGAGTTGGGACATGTTCCCGCTTTCTGCATTTGAATAAGCAATTGCACAGTGTCATCGTAATAACCATGAAGAGAAAACCCAGCAATCATGGCATTCCATGCAACAACATCTCTATTCAACATACCATGAAATACTCTATGTGCTTCAACCAAATCCCCACATTTCGCATACATGTCAATTAAAGCAGTGCAAACATAGACATCCGAGTGGAGCCCAAAGCTTTTTGCACGTTCATGAATTTCTTGACCAACTTCTACATCCTGCAAACCCGAGCACGCTTTTAGAACAAATGGGAAAGTGAATTTGGTTGGTCTGACACCCGCATTAAGCATCCCATGATACAAGTCAATAGCTTCCTGGAAAGGTCCGTTCCAGGCGTAAGCTCTGATCATAAGGTTCCATAAAATAACACTTGGCTTGGGAATTTCATCGAACACACGGCGAGCAAGCCCTACCAAATCACACGCAATATACACCTGGGCTAGTTTCTCAAATAGCTGCCATCTTTCCTCAATGTGGGTATTGTTCGTAAGCAGATATTGATGGATTTTCTTGGCTTCATAGATAGATTTTGACCGGTGGCAGGCTTCAAGAAGGGAAAAAAGAGAACTTGCTTGGTGGGCTGAAGATTGGTGAACTCCAATGGCTAGCTGAGTTGTGAATTGTTTATAGAGGAAACTGATCAGAGCTTTGTGTGCTTGTTGATCTCTGAACCGCCTTGCCCACCATAACATCTCCTTCTCTGTTGCCCCACCAAAAAACGCTGTGTTCGGAGAAAAAAGCCTAAAACGCGGAACCTTTACTTGCTTAATAGCCGTCGGAAGAAAATAAGGGTCTGTTTGGTTGAAGTTCCATAAACACCTTCAAAAAAAAAAAAATTGTTTCGAGGTGTTCTAAAATGACTTAAAAATACTTTTAAAAACCGCCCTCTTCTCTTTTCCTCTGCGCTCTTCTCTCTTCTTTCTTCACTGTTTCTCTCTTGGGTGTTGAATTTGCTTATGCTGGTTTCTCTCTCCATCTGGTGCATCAGCTATATGAAATAGGCTCTGATTTTCTCTCCATTATTGGTACTTTACTTGCCCATTTTTGGGTGTATGCATGAATCCCTATAAATGTTGATTTTCTCTCCATGATTTTGAGCAGTAATATTCGTTATGGTGATCCACTGATTCTAAGTCTACCAGAAAAAAGGACTAACTGATTCTAAATATTAGGCAAAAACTAAAAAATTGGTGATTCAGATAGAAATTTGTAAATCTTGGGTATGATGGATTATCTGAAATTTCAATGGGTGGTTTGATTAGGATTAAAGTTTTCAATGAACCCTTTATTCGGCCTCCTTTCTGTACTGAGTCTGACTCTCTGGTTGTTGCTTGTAATTTATGTGGATTAGTAATATGCTTGATGTGGTTTCAAATTGCTATTCCAGCTTATTTGCCTTGTAAGACTGGTGCTTTGCCAATATTATAGTATGCTAGACGAATGCTTCTTGTGTTCTGTTTTTGTTCCTCTTTGGTATACTTCTCTAGTCCTTTTATTTTACACTTCATTAGTACATATTCCATTTCAAAGTAAAGAAGCTTGGAATTGTCGATTGGCTTATATTCCATTTCAAAGTAAAGAAGCTTGGACTTGTCAATTGGGTGTCTAAATTTCGTCACACATCCGGACCTATTGTTGCTCTGTGTATTTTTCTTTATCTAGTAAAACTCTGGTTTGGATTTTTCTTGTTTTGAAGTGTAATGTCAATTTAAAATATGGTCACATTTTCCTTTGATTTAAAACTGTTAAAATGGGGTCTCTTGCACAGTATAAGAGGGGGCAATCCACTATAAAATGTCCAAAAACTATATAAGAGGGTCAGAGTTTTGCATTCTTAGTTGTTCTAACACTTATCTTCAATTTGCATTTCTAAGTTATTATTATTTTCAATAGCTTTCTACTCTTTCACTTGCTTTAAGGAGCTCCTGTTGTCTTGCATTGTCAACACTCTGCAATTAATTCATGCATTTTAAAGCTGAGGAGATTGGTAGATATTTATTCTATGGGTTTCATACAAGCAAATAAGCGGTTGCACAACAGTCACGAAAAAATCATCTTGCATTGAGTTTTGGATGGAGTGGTAGATCATGCCTACTTGATTTGTATTAAATCCCAGTTAAAAAAGAAAACACATATAGCAAGGGGCTAGGGCAGTGGGGTTTAGGCAAAAATTTATTTCAACTGTAAGAAATTTAGAGGTGAAATTGATAGCATCAGTGGCTGAATTTAGACAAATGTAAGAATGTTGGGCATCTAACTAGGCAACTGATAGCATCAATGGTGTATGCAAAATGGTCTGTTTGATGAAGGTTTTATGTAAGCATCAATGGCTACTATAAGAATACTAGCACTCTTGCTGAGACAGCAATTCATTTGAGAAACAAAAAACGTTAGGTTGTGACAGAATTAAGCAAATAGCAGAATTCCATGGAGTTGTGTCTGCTCAAAGGTACACCTTTTGCCAAATGTGATCCCACGCATTGGACCAAGGTACAGAATAATGCTCTTAACAACATCCATCTCAGTTTTGCACACATTTGTTATACTAAGCAACCACATTACAGGTCTGTTGCAAGAAGTTTATGTAGGCAATAACCCATAAAGGCCAGAAGCAGAACACTTATTGAGCACCTCTATAATGAGCTATATGTACACACAAACAAATACATATAAATAACCCGCATATAGGGGTGCGACGCAACAGAGAAAAATCGATAAGATTTTTACATTTTTATCTGTGAAAATTAAAATTCGAATTTTAATATATATCTCATATATAAACAGAATATAAAATATATTTTATCTCCTAACTAATTCATGGGCTAATAACTTTTGCCTTTTTTTAGATGGTCTAAACGAATTGAAATCTGCTCTCCCTTTATATTCCATTGATAGGACATGTTAATCAACCTGTTGTCAAAATGTTATTAATGTGATGAGTATTAAGATGGGATGGTCTAAAACAAATTGAAATCTGCTCTCCCTTTACATTCCATGGATAGGACATGTTAATCAACCTATTGTGATAGGTTTTAAGATAGGTAAGGATACAACAGATCTCAGTTCGTCTAAAATTCGACCAGTCAAATTGCGAATTCAAATTGCTATCCTCTCATTTGCAGCTTGACCACTACTTAAGCTTTATATATATATATATATATATATATATATATATATATAGTGGAGATAGAGTAGGGGACATGTGATGATCTAGATTCTCGAATGGGATAGCACTTTTTTTATTTATTAATAATAAAAGTTTAGAAGCAAAAATAAAGTGGAAGAAACAAAGTTAGATTGGATAATGGATGGGATTGGTGGTTTACACATACAAATTCTGAAAAAAGTAGCCAGTGAGTGAGATGTCAAAGGAGAGAACCTTCTTTGTTCACTTTACTAGAATAGCAAGATCTTCGAGGACTGTTATAAAAATAAAGAAGAAAAGGATAAAAGTGGAAACTGGAAAAAAAACAAAAGTAGTAAGACATGGCATTATTTGCTGAGTAATAATTACGTAAAAAGTTAGAGATTTCATATATAAAATATTTACATAAAGAAAAAGAAAGTTTTCACTAATTAATTGAATGAATGAAAAAGAGGTGGCGGCAACCCCATCTCTTCACACAAATTCTTCTGCGGCTTCACTTCAGTATCACGATTTCCTTTCTCATTTCTCTCATGTGCAACTCATTATTATTGTAATAATTATTATCATTTTAATTCATTTGAATGCCTGAATTGTAATAATAATTACTCATAAAATACCTAAATTAATCAAAATATCTTGAAAAGTTAATGAAGTTTAAAGGTGTATATGTATATATGTATGATTAGAACTCGTTTAAAATTTTGACATAAGTTTTACAATCATAATATATATCATAATTAACAAATGTACTTACTATATATATATAGAAAACTATACTTCTTGGTTTTCTATTCTTTTCTTTATTTTTTCTTGATTTAATTTTCTTATTACTATATCTTATTAAATTCCAATATGGCTGTAACAAATTCAATTTATATAAGGGTAATTGACAAAAATGCACTCCCGTATAACCTAATTTGGAAAAATACCCATTTCTTCCTAACCTTTGCAATACCCTACCCAAAGTACCCATTTTACCCTTATCCCTCTCTCTCGCGCCTCTCTGTCCGTCGACATTTAGAATTCAAAAAAAAAAACACGATCTTCTTCTCCGTCAACGGCAACAAGAACAACAATGGCTCCTTTTAAGAGATTGACAAAGGCAAGTGAAAAGCAGGCTTCATCCAAGCAATCTGCATCAACCCCTAAACCAATAACTAAAAACAAAGGAGAAAGAGAACCCAAAGGTACAAGAGTGGCAAAAGCCCCACCACCACCTATAGAGAAGACGTCGGACCGTTGAGAGCAAGCCCCAACCAAGACAAACCACCACCAAGCATCTACGGTTTGTATTATTGTTTGAAGCAAATTTTTGTTAAAAAATTAATTTTTATTATTAATTGGCTATCAAAATTATAGAATTTTATGTGAGGTTAAGGTTGTAACTGGGTTTAGAATAGAATATGGGGAAACTCTGGCAAAATTGTGATGAAATTCTCTGCAGAGTGAAGCCCACATGGGTTGGCTTTCAAAGTCCCCGCAAATTGCAGAATATGTTTGGAGGCCCCGTACTTCAGGTGTCCGACCGCAATCGCGGTGGTCTCCATATTGAAGATCATAGTTAGGCATAATATGGCCCCGCAAGATGGCATAGGGACCGCCTTCGCAGGCTTAGATAAAACCATGTTGATCATAGCGCGAGATGCGGTTTGCATTCTGATTTGCGTCTTATAAAAATGGGATGGCCCAAGAAAACGGCAGGCGACTCGCTTTGCGGCCATTCCCAAAAGGATCTGTTTTATAATAGCCCGCAAAATGGCGGTCCGACTGTTAAATGGCAGTGCCCTCTTGCCCATTCCCAAAAGGATCGTCTTATAATAGCCAAAAATGGTCCGACCGCTAAATGGCGGGCCAATTCAGATAAAAACAACAAGTTGTTGGGACAGATGCGCCGCTTTGCGGCCATTCCCAAAAGGACTGTCTTATAATAGCCCTGCAAAATGGCAGGTCCGACCTGCTAAATGGCAGGGCTGGATTCCAGATAGCAAACAACCAGTTGTTAGACGGGCAGGATGGCAGGGCGGACCTGCTGTTTTGCAGGGCCTTCTATATTCTAGTACTTGTAAAATGGTATGTTGCCGCATTATGATGGGCGACTGCAATGTGGCGTCCGCACATCTAAAATTCTTCATTTCCTTTTATTTTTGTCTGATATTTTTTTAACATAATTACCATTTTTCTAATTCAAATATTTTAGGTTGTGAAACGGCTTATACCAGTTGATAAGAAGTATCATGCTCACCTCACAAGCAATTCCAATATCACATTCGCACTTGATGTGATAAAAAATAAGCTAAGCAAGGGTATGGACAAATTGAAGGATTCATTTGTTGGAAAATTTTAATCAAGACTGCTTCCAGTGGTTTCATTCACCGCTACTATTGAATCAAGTCGAAGCGATGATCTGAACGTGATGGAGTTCGACTTCCACGTATTGGGGCGAGGTTCGATAGGAAGTCATTTGCAATGATAACTGGTTGAATTCATGTAAATTTCCCAACGAAAAAGAATTAGAGCATCTCCGACTTGTGGGTGAAATACTTTGGTGACACCGGACCAATGAGTCAAAGTGATTTCATTAAAGCCTTCGAGGATTTGGATTTTGATGAATCTGATGAAGAGGTTGAAAATAATGTCAAGTGTTGCATGTTCTACTTTCTTGAGACTGCATCGCTTGGGACAAAAAGAATGGTGAGAAACCAAACTTCAACATTATCCAAAATAATGAGTGGATAGATATCCGTGTAATTTGTCATACGATGTCACCATTTCAAATTTAATCAAGGATTAAGGAGGGCAACAGATCGCAAATTACAGTGTCAGTGGATTTCCCCTTGCCTTTCAGGTAAATATTGTATTTATATTCTTTATGAATTAATTGTAATGCATTCCATTGATTTGTCTTATTAATTTGACTTGTTTAATTGTGTTTTAGATATGGGTTTCAAACTATACCGCCATCGCCACACTTGCACCGTGAAATATCATGGAGTGATGTGTCCAAGGATGCTAGGGTGGTCATGTCCATCCACCTCCAATACACCAAATTGGCTGAGTCTTCAATCAAATGATGTAAGTTTTTCATTTATGTTTTACCTTAATCACCTAGTGTATTTGTAGTATTTTATTATATAGTTTATGGCTTTATATATATACTAACTTTATTTTTCAATTGTTTTAGTATATTATGAAGAATGAATCGCATCCAACCGCCATGGAATTGCGCAGCACATATATGAAGGGATTCCGCACGTGCCGTGACCTAAAATATTATGGTCCACCTGTTCGATGATACCTCAATCCCAACCCATCGCTTCCTTCATTGATTGAGACAATTACTAATGAGGGTACACGATCGCATCTCATCCACCGTGACCAAATCTCGGATTTGAAGTTGCGACGAACCGCATAGTGATTTGGTTGCCATGCTGAATTGAGATCCGAGTTGCAACAACAACGCAATGAAATCCAAAATATATCATCTCTGTTCACAACTCGCTGATCGGCCATGCCAAAGGTATTTTATATAACTTATAAAAATGTAGTAATTACATTATGTGTGTTGTTACTAATTGACTACATGTTAGGCATTAGTAGTAGCGGTTTGGGATCCATATACTTCAGTTGATGATGAGCAGAGAGCTGCATTGACTGCCTTCCTGGATGATCAGTCAACTCAATTTCATGTTGTGGAGTACGACATGATGGATAAAAGTTCATTCAACTTGATTTTGACAAGTGGAGGATGGTTGCGGGATCAAGTATGTATTCACTATATTTTTAGTGATTATATCTTCGTTTTTTATGAGTATATTTATTTCAATGTGTTGTTTAATTATGTTTTTAGGAAATCGATGCCGCAATGTACTACATTAGGAAGAGGATAACTAATAATCCTCAATTGTTTGATCAGCGATGTATTGTCACTGACTGCATGTTTTGGGTAAGGAAAATTTTCATAAGTTAGTTAAGATTAATTATGTTATGTTACTAACTTATACATGATCGATAGGCTTCAATGCATGGACGATATGTGAAATATCTGAAGAACTCTCCAAACGAAGAGGAGGATGAGCTAACTAAAGATGCTGATTGGGAAAAGGAGATGAGAGATTCTCCATTTGATATGTATGCGTTAGGCATGTTACCTGTTGGATCAAAGTCTTGGTTGGAGATTGATTATGTCAGTAATTAATCCAATATCATTGACTTATTTAAAGAAAATATTATTGTAACTTTAATTCTAATGAGATCTTATTTTGAATGCAGGTATATGTGCCGGTTAACAATGACAAAAACACCGTTAGCGCCAGGTCGACATCCGCTTCACACATTACATTATAATGACTAATCGCCATGACCGGAGATAAGTTCCAATGCAATAATGCCAAATGCTTGTCCATTTTATTTCCATACTTCTTGATGGTACATGGGTACTATGACCATCATTCGGATCTAAAGAGTGAAGGGAATTATAACATGCAGCCATTCTCCATCAAACGTGAGGACAACCCAAATCTACCCCAACAAACAGTTTCGTAAGTTTTTTTTACTTAACTTATTTTACCTAAATAATTTGACGTGACCTAATTGTGCTATGTATTTTTTATGTGCAGTGGTGATTGTGGAATTTACATAATCAAGTACATCGAGTTTATGGTCGGTAAACGACAATTTGATTTTAATGATACACATACCCTTCTTTTTAGAGAAAAATTAGCAGTGGATATTTTCCATGAACAAGATGTATTTTATTTTATTTTTTATAACATGCAATGTAATTTAATATATAAATTAATATATTTTATTTTCTTTTTTAACAATTTAACATTTTGCATTTTGAAGTAATAATTAGGCATATGGACCTGCAGGATGGCATGGAGGACCGGCCATCATGCAGGTCCGTATTTACTAATCTTCACTTTTAAGATTGGTGAGGAAGGACCTGCAGGATGGCCGGTCCTCCATGCCATACGCAGGCCTTCCTCATCCAATCTTCATATAGGGACCTGCAGGATGGCATGGAGGACCGGCCATCATGCAGGTCCTTATTTACTAATCCAAACTTTTAAGATTGGTGATGAAGGACTTGCAGGATGGACGGTCCTCCATGCCATACTGCAGGGCCTTCCTCATCCAATCTTCATATAGGGACCTGCAGGATGGCATGGAGGACCGGTCATCATGCAGGTCCGTATTCACTAATCTTCACTTTTAAGATTGGTGAGGAAGGAGGATGGCCGTCCTCCATGCCATCCGTAGGCCTTCCTCATCCAATCTTCATATATGGACCGAGATGACATGGAGGACGGCCATCATGCAGGTCCGTATTCACTAATCTTCACATTTAAGATTGGTGAGGAAGGACTCTGAATGGACGGCCCTCCCCGCCATACGCAGGCCTTCCTCATTCAATCTTTCCATATTAAAAGTGACTAGTGAATAAAGACCGCGGGATAGCTTTTCCCACCATTCCGCAGTTCTTCCTTGCCAAAACTTCATTAGTCCTACCACAACTTAATGATTGGTTAATAAGGACCTACGAATGGCGGTCCACCGCCATCCCGCAGTCCTTTATGGTGAAGAACAAAACATCAACATATTCTCTAAATCCTTACAAAAATAAATGTAAAAGTGGTGATTCATAACCATAGTTTCGCTTAGTAAATACATAAATCACAGTGGAACATTACCGCATGTTTGCTGATTGTCAAAACTCCGCGATCGACCGTGATTTACGACGTCCGATCTTCCTCCGATAAAATTCTTCTAGTCCCAGTCTTCCACCGAACTACTTGAGGATTTAGGCCATTCAATTATGTCCGTGGTGCCGCCCACATACACTTATCATCAAGCGGGTAAATGGTTGCGCATAACATGCTCCATGATGAAATATTATAGTATTCGAACAAAAAGGGTAAGGAGACAAATTACGAAATCGACACAAGAATTGCATGTATACATGGATATTGATCTAATTGAAACCGCCACACGAACATGTTTTTTCCAAATCGATAAATATCAACTTCAAATAATGAATATGAAATTGCATAAGCTCAATAGTGTTACGTGAATCTACGACACTCATTCAATGTCTTTTTAAAATTTTTCTAGTCATGGTGTGACTGTGTCAGAACCTCGCTTCAAGGCCGATCGTAAAACCATCCCCGAATCAACCTCCGTATGGCCTCAAGTAGTGGTATGCGTAATACCTAGCATCTTTTAGTACAAAGATTCATACACTCGGCTATATTGGTTGTCATAATATTATATCTATTGCCCGAAAAGCTCTAGCCCACTTTTTTCGCCTATAACATATCTATGAGCTCTAATGTCAATGGCCTCTAATCACGATATGTCTTTCAAAATCAACTTCTAAATAAGCTCCTCGATAAAAGCCATATGCACATGCTTGTTTTTCCAAAATACAATTTCACATTGCAAGAGATGATACATACAATTCCTATGATGAGCATTGGGATAAACCGTTGAATCGCCCAATCCTTTATGTCTATCCGTAATGAATACAAGATCATGAATTTCACCGTATGCCTCTTAAATCCAAGAAACCAAGTGTACGATTTCACTTTCAGACTGCAATGCCAAAAGCTGGATATATTTGCTCATTACCATATAAACAGGATGCAATTAATGTACCAATATATTTTCCTTTTAAATGTGTCCCATCCACAATTACGACCGGCCTAAGATTATCGAATCCGGCAATACTTTTGCCCTAAAGCCATGAAGAAATATAAGAAACGATTGTCTTCATCCGCTGTAATACGAGTAATAGTGCCGGATTCTTTATCCCCAACATGTGACACCATACCGCAATATTTGATATGATTCCTCGTGGTACTCGATATTGTGTAGTGCACTTTCTCTTGCCCTCCATGCCTTATCGACGCTATTTGAATGCCTAACTCATTCTCAATATCGATACTATATCTTTGGTCTATATCGACGACCAATTTCGCGGGTACTTCGATTTTATATAATTTTCAATATATTTGCTAGTTGCTTGGATGTTGTGGATGACATTGTTCAAGTCACGAAAGTGTTTTTGATAAATACTTTAATTGCCCAAAACTCTACATTTGGGATCCTAGATGCACGTAACCGCCACTTACAATTATCAAATACACATTGCACTTCAAACCTGCGTGAACAAGATTTCTTCACCTTGTACTCCCAATTTTCCTTCAATGCATACATAGACAACTTCTGCTGCAACTCCTTCTTGTTTGAGTATATTTGTCCAACCAAAAGTTCATCATTTGAATATATCAATTGATTGATACTTGAACTTGGTTCACTTAATGAAGTTGAAGTACGATTCACAGATTGATAAAATTGAGCTTGAGTTGGTTGTGACTCACTTTCATTACGAACCGGATGATACCTACACCTATTATCATTCCAAATAGGTGCAATAGGGGAACTAACCACTGGTACAAAAGGAATGTCAACATTCATCACATGAATAGGTGATGTAGCATTTAATTCATTATCATCTCCCTCCACCTCATTATACATTGTAGTTTCCTCATCCTCATATCTGTGCCATTCTCCATATGTATCATTGTTGTTTTCTACATCGAGTTCTGCAATATTACGATGCCTATCGTAATCATCTATTGTTGCTTCTACCCTATCACAGAAATTTATTGCAGACCAATCCACTGCATTATTTTCCTCGCCTTCATTTTGAGGGATTTCATCTTCTTCACAGCCTCTAATTCCACTTCTATTAACAACCACTTTATGTTTTGAAGAAGAAAGTTTATTGCTCCCACTTCGAGAGGAAAATGGAATCACGAAGGCATTATCTTCTTCTCCAACTATCGGTATATCTTCTTTCGCCTCAATCTCAATAAATAATGGTGATGCATGCACTGTATCAACACGACAATGCTCTTTGAAAAAGCACTTCACATCTCCATCGTCTTCAATCTCAATTGGATCCAACTTGTAACTAGATCGAACTATATATTTTATTATGATACGAAATTCGTTGAAGTTTATGTTTGTCGCATCATAGGCAATTTGTAGTAGTTCATCATATGTGCAATTTGTTTGGATTAACTTTGCTTTCGTCCTCCCACCAACATACTCCCAATTTCCTTCACCATCAACCTCAAACCTTCCTTCAAACCGAATAACAACTACTGTATTTTCCTCCATTATAAACCTACATGTACACAAAATCACTAAATAAAATCACCAAACATTATAGGTCAGTCATTTAGCAGGTCGAACCTGCAGAATGGCAGTTAGAACCTTCCGTTTTGCAGGTCAAACCTGCCATTATGTAGGTCGGACCTGCCATTTTGCAGGTCGGACCTGCCATTTTGCAGGTCCAATGCTATTGTTACATGGACCGGCCAAATGGTGATAAATAGCCATGCCATATGGACCTGCCAAATGGCAGGTCCATGTAACAATAGCATTGGACCTGCCGTTTGGCAGGGACCTCGGCCATTTGGCCGGTCCAAATCCATACGGCATGTACAACATCAAAAGAACCTGCCATAATGCAGGGCCTCCAGCCATACTGCAGGTCACTATATCCCCGGCTTGCGATATCCCTATACCAACCATCATCTAACATAACAATGGTTTTCTACTTTTCGTTAAATTTAACACATATGGACTACTATAACTAATAGATCTTACCATTTAGATGAGCTTTCTCCTTCTTTAAAAAAAACAACGAAACAAAGACTAATGCCACATGAAACTCTTCTTCATGCGATTCCTCCTTTCAAATCAATAAAGAAAAAGAAACGGAGAAAACAATGAATCGAGAGAAAAGAAAGAATAGATAAGAGGAAGGAATTACAAACAAGGAAGAATGAGTTAGGTTAGTGGATATAAAAAATAGGGGTATTTTTGGTATTTTGTCTATGTTTTACAAAAATTAAGGGGCAGTGGGTATTTTTCCAAATTAGGTTATATGGGAGTGCATTTTTGTCAATTTCCCTTTATATAATGTTCTTTTTAGATAAGACAAAAAATGAAATAAAAGTTATTGCTCTCTCTATTATATTCACTTGTGGAAAAGCCGGCGGTCAAGGCCAAATTTTGTTATTATGTAAATATAGCTTAGCTGTTTTGAATCTCTTGCTTTTCAAGAACAACAAAAATGGTGCATCACGGTCGGTTGTTGTGCCAAAAAAAACAGATAAAAAAAACAAAAATAAAAGGTCAAGATTATTTATTCTTTGTTCCTAGCAATAAATCAGTTTAAACACAAATCAAATTAAATAACCATTATATTATTCTTAATAAAAGGTTAAATATGTTCTATAAGAGATATATATAATTTTTTTTTTCTTTTCTGTAAGTAAAATCTTGGAATAGAGAAGTGTTATGGGGAAGTATTATAGAGTAAGAAGAACGTTTGTCTGGGAAGAATCTAAAAAAGGCAAAAAAAGTGAAAAATGAGCCAAAGACAAGGTACTTTGAATCCTTTTATAATGTGAATCATGATGGAGCTCATAAGAAAAGAAAGCCAGACACTTGGATGAATTTTGCAGAGGAATTGTAGCTCCAGAGAAACCAAATAATTATAACAAACACATTCATATTCAGATCTTCTTCGACGTCAATCGATAACATTAATGGCGCCTGTGGGATTACCTCCTGGTTTTAGGTTCCATCCCACCGACGAAGAGCTTGTGAGTTACTATCTCAAGAGAAAAATCAGTGGCCAAGAGATTGAACTTGATATTATTCCAGAGGTTGATCTCTACAAATGTGAGCCTTGGGAATTAGCAGGTCTCTACTTACCACCTCTTCCTTCCTTCTACCTACCCTTTTCATTTTCTTCTTCTTCTACTCCGTCTATATCTATCTATATATTATATGCATGTGTGTATGTGTTTGTATATATATGGGCAATTTCTCTATTCACTTTCATCACCACACAAACTAACACACAGTCAAGAACATAACCATATATATATGAAACATCATATATGTGTGAAGATTGAAGGACAATTTGGTGTTATATATATATATATATATATATATATATATATATATATATATATATATATATATATATATATATATATATATATATATATATATATATATATGTATATATATATATATCATGTATTTATATTGTATAGAATGAATTTATTTGTTTGATGTATATATACATATATATATATATATATATATATATATATGTTTTATTTTTTTTGTTTTCTTATGCAGAAAAATCGTTTTTGCCGAGTAGAGACCCGGAGTGGTACTTCTTTGGACCTCGGGACAGGAAGTACCCAAATGGGTTCAGAACAAATAGAGCGACGAGAGCTGGATACTGGAAATCCACTGGGAAAGATAGAAGAGTTACAAGCCAGAATCGAGCTATTGGGATGAAGAAGACGTTGGTTTACTATAAAGGGAGGGCTCCGCAGGGGATGAGAACCGATTGGGTTATGCATGAATATCGACTTGATGATAAAGAGTGTGAGGACAACTCTGGTATTCAGGTACGTACGCAAACACACACACACACACACACACACACACATATATATATATATATGCATATATATGTTGCAGCCAACAATAACGGTGATCATCAGACATGGACTAACTGATTGTGAACAATTTCATTACTAAAGCCCAAAGAAAGTTTCATGGTCATCATCATCCTCATACTCATGTGTCTCTGTCTGTACATGATCAGTACATTTGCATGTGTATATACATACATACATATATATATATATATACACACACGTGTGTGTGTGTTTGTTGTCGATACATACATCCAAGTAGCCTCAAATGGTTGGAAATAAACAAGTAAACTTGAAATAATTATTAATTATCATGTTTCTATACTGTATCTAAATTTTCTCTTAAATATATGTACAATGTAAATTGGAGTCTAGCTATTAAATGGGAGATTAATACATATAATATTCTACACAAAAAAACTGATCCCATATAGGTACGTGAACATATTGTGAATGTTTCTAAAGATTTTATAAACCTTCTTTGCTTGATGTCTATGAGAATAAGTTAATTAATTTACTGATAAGCTTCTTAATTAAGTGTTACATATACCAATATGTTGAAGTAGTAATCTTTTTTTCTTTTTGTTTTGGATAAAAATGTTGTAGTAATCTTATTAATTTGAAATAAGCCAAATGAATAATTTGACAATATTAATGAGAATTAACATAAAAGAGGCCAATTAACTCAAATGTTGTTTTAGTTCTTCATAATCCTTTTTGCTATTTTTGGTAGAATATAGCTATCACTTCACAATCAAACTTTAGTTCATACACTTTTTTAATAGAAACCCTTTGACATGTGTCGTGATTCGACTCAAAAAGCACGAAGTTCGATGCTTCAGGGAGTGAGAAAAGCATTTTGTACCACATCTTTTGCACCACATAAGACACAAAAAAGCAAGCTAAAGTTTCAGATACACATGGTGACCCCCATACATTTTGCTCATTGCTACCAGACTGCTCTTAACACTCTGGTGGTGAAATACTGAATACATAGAGAAATTGATGAACGTGGGGATTGCATGACT
The DNA here is from genome assembly GCA_007844105.2 of Rhamnella rubrinervis. Taxonomy (NCBI): domain Eukaryota; kingdom Viridiplantae; phylum Streptophyta; class Magnoliopsida; order Rosales; family Rhamnaceae; genus Rhamnella; species Rhamnella rubrinervis. Next base: position 16,640,296 of record CM017585.2, read on the forward strand.
TTGCATGGAACTGCTCAGTGCTTTTATGCTATTTTTTTTTTCTCTGTCCCCACAAATTTTTTTAATTTTATTTTGTTTTTCCAAATACATGAACAAATATATATTGCTGACATATTCTTTGCTTGCGTTAATTGATGTTAGCCAGCGAGTATCTCTCTCAAATGTGAAAGTTGGGCATCAATCTATCCACTTTGTCCTTCTCTAATAAGACAAAAGTAGTATCCCCATCTATTTATATATAGAAATAAACAAATTGGTATTTAAATTATTATGATTATCTTTTTGTTGCTGTGTATGGTCTAGGGTTAGAGAGCTAATATTAATTTATAATTTAATTTATGCAAAAAAAAATAAAAAAGCAGCCAATCCACATCACTTTCATTTTATTTATGATGTAAGAAGGTGTCGGCTACTTTTTGCTTTATTCCAAAGTCCAAAATAACCAATTTGGGCTCACTGAAATTAATTTAATATTCAATTATCCATGTATCCTCCAATCTATCATCATCCCCCTCCAAAACTAGAGCCTTTAGCTACTTAACTTTTGAATGATATATATAACTACTAACTTATATGTATATTGGTCCGCTTTCGTTAATTAATTTGTGTGTTCAAGTGTGTTTTGTTTTCTGTATTTGTACATTAAACAGCGTATGCACGTACTATAGTGTTTCTAATTTTTCGTTAAAAAAAAATTTAGCATACACACAACATGCATGTGATATATGTTTTTCTGCTTCTTTTGGGTTATATATGTATTTTGCACACACATATATGTATATACACGCATACAAAAACAAACACTTAAAATCATTTAACTTGAAAAGTACAATGATAAAGATCCATGGTAGAATTTATGTTCCTTAGATTGACATTGAAATAATACTACATATAACCAAAATGACCTTTTGCCTGTCGGTGCTAATCAATTAATGTTGCATACAGATGACCCTGAATCTCCTTTTGTATATATGTTTGTGTGTGTGTGTGTATATATAGAGACATGCAGACACATCAGTTTGAGCCCAAATTGTTGACTGTTTTTGTCTACCTTATAAGTATACAAAACCTTGAAAACAGTCAGTCTGATCATCAGCATCTAATTTAATTTTTCTACTTTATTCTTTCTCTGATCTCTATACGTATATAAGTTTTATATATATATATATATATATATATATATATATATATTAAAGAAAAAGGCTGATCTTGTTACAATGTAGGACTCGTACGCACTGTGTAGAGTGTTCAAGAAAAATGGAATATGCTCGGAGATTGAAGAACAAGGACTACAGTGTAATAATATTAATAATAACTTAGCATTCATGGAAAGCAGTACAAGTACTACAACACAGCAAGGAGTCGTAATGAGTAACAACGAGTGCTGCGAAACCATGTCGCCGGATCAGTTTCCGATGGCATCTACATCGTCGTGTTGCGTGGAAGAAGAAGACAAAGATGATTCATGGATGCAGTTCATTACAGATGATGCATGGTGTTCTTCTAATGCTGCTGCTAATATTGGAGCTGATGACATTTCTCGTGTGGCTTTCACAAACTAATTTATTAATTATATGATTGGTGGTAAATAACAATTGTGATGGATCATATATATCTATATATCCTTCATATAAAATAAGATTATATAATTTTATACCCCTTTACACCAAAAGGAAAAAAGAAAATGAATTTCAAGAGTTTGTAAGATTTATTAATTTTTCATTTGTAGATTATTACTTCTAATGTAGTCATTCTGTGGTGGGTTTTGGGTGGTGCTTTTCTCTCTTTAGGGTCGAAATTATCATCAAACGGCCTTATAGATTTTGATATTAATTAATTAACCTCTATTTCTTGAGGTGGTTAATTATTTGGTTTTATTTGTGGAATTAATTAAAGGACATAAAATCATTGTTGTTAGTCTTTTTAATTTTTTTTTTTTTTGGTTAATTATTTATCTTTTATACTTCTTCCACCTTTTATATCCCATTTCCAAGGATCAAAAATAAATAAATAAATAAAAGTTTAATACAATACACCCTGGCTTCGTCCAAGAAGCATTGAAAAGGAAAGAAAGAAAGAAAATAAAGCTCCACTCGCTCCCCTCTTTCCTATCCTTTCCTGCTTGTCCACGAGTGCCTGTGTGATCAAGGACACTGGAATAGAATTACACACAATTTTGGGGAAAAAAATATATGCAGGAGATTCAACGAGTACAGCTATTTGACATAACTTGTGTTGAAACACAAGTTAAATGTCAAGCTTTTATTGATCACAGAATATGTCAGCTCTCAACCAATAAAAACTTGACACATCACTTGTATTGAAAAGAGCTTTCTTTATTCATATTCAACTCACAAAAATACTAACCAATATGTTAGCATTGTGCATTGCTTCTGGTTTAACCGTTGCCTCATGGTCTTAGCGTATAAAGTGCAAGGCAGCTAGGGATTGAAATAGCCATGTATTTCCATATGTTTCAAGCATTCTTGCAAACTTTCCACTGGTTGAATTCCATAGAGCTTAGCATGAAGGAACTGGCATTTCTATGCCCACCACCTCCAAACTCCTGAAACAAATAATATACTGATGAGTGAGTGAGGGATAAATGTATTTCAGCTCCTCCAAATGCAATGATTAGAATACATGTGGTTCTTAATAGGAAAGAAAATGAGAAAACAACCTCTGAAATGGGTGTTGTGTCTTCACTGTCCACGCTCCTAAGGCTTATCTTTAGCAACTGATCATTTTCAAGCTCAGGTACTCTATATACAACCGCCCCAATGGCCCTAAAGAGAAGAGATAGGATTAAATAGAAGGATCAAGAATAAGACATCGATGCCTAAATTTTGAACACTTAAATTAATCAAGGAAAAATATATGAGACTTAAAAAGAGCAAATAAAGAATTGGTACACATAAAAAAGTTTCAACTTTGATTCCACAAAATTTAGACATGCATAAGTACAATTGAAAAGGATTATACTCTTAAAACCTCAAATCTTATACACCTTTCTCTGCTTTTTGGCTAACATGGAGGGCAATTTACACATCAGCCTATGGATCGTAAAGAGCAAACTCAGTGGATAGATGTACACTAACAGCCTCATTATAATTTGATAACATATGCAAAATATTTTATGACTTAATGGGCACATCAAAGTCCAAAACAACCCATAAATATCAGTTATGAATCCAACCCATTATTATTCTAGGCTCTTAGCAGGCAAGAATTTTGATCAGTGGTATCATCTAAATGATATTTGAACAGAATAGGCAGATCCTGATGAAGATAATAATCTGCATATTTAAGAATAGAACCGAACTGAAAAAGCTTTCATCTTTTGATGGATGACCAGATACTAATTCATAACTCTTTTCTCCTTTAAATCTCACATTAATTAGTTCTCAAGCAGTATCATATGTTGCATTCGACTTTGCATAGAAACACAACAGTACATGTTAGTCACTCCACAAAATGCCACATTAAAAATCCTGGGCATCTTTAGCATTTAGATAAGAAAACCAACAAAACCACAAATGGTGTTCCTTAAGCCCAGAAAGACAGAGCTCTATACATGCAAGTGGGTTGATAAACTCTGACTTGTAGAGGCTGGCAGATTCTGTAATTCTTCACTAAAAATTTCTACATGGAAGGTTCAGACAATGTAAGAGGAAAAATTTTGAGCTTTCAGAGAGCTATTCAATTCATATCTTACTGGCTTCTTATTCCAGTATTTTTATTTTGTAGCCCTTCCGAAATGGTTTAATTATTCTATTCAAATTATAAAGGACTTCTCATACTGAATGTCCACATACTTCTGCAATTCCAAACAAGACTTCTCTGGTTGGCAGCCGTCCTTTGATTATTCAACAAACCAACCCTCCTTAGTCCTTACTAGAAGCATTTTAGTTGTGACCCTTCAATGATAATTAAAAGGAAAAGTAGGGGCTCAATCTAAGAAAGAATCGTTTAATGTCATTAAACCTTGTCCAAGGAAAAGACTAGGTGCTTTATCTGAAGCACATCATAAAGTGTTGAATTGATCCCCAATGTCCTAGTGACTGACTGTTATCCACTCTTTACTAGAGGGCTTATCCATTTATCAACGAAAATTAAGGAATGATTTCTCTGTTACATTAACATTATTCACTTCAACTGCTGTATAAAAGACAGTCTATTACATCATAATTCTAGATAGAATAGCTCTAAGCAGTTTACACTTCGCTTTCATGTAACTGTACTTGACATTGCTTTTGCATGGAAATTATAAATACAAGTAAACTGGTGTGGAAATCATTACACAGTGTCCCAATCACCGATTCATTGGAAGGGGGAAAAAATTTATCCTGATGCTACTAGTCACATGACAAATTTAGACTAGATTGAAACAATAATCCGAACCTACTTAATTTATAGGGATAAATTGCAGTGAACTACCAATAAAATAAACAGATCAAAGTGTCTCCTGAATGAGAGCTTAAAACTGAAATATAAATATGCATATATCAAAAAATCATACAGGTAGGTAGATAGCCACATACCTCAACTTTAGGTTACGGCTTTTAGTAGCTAACTGCTGTCCAAGTTCACTTCTCAACTCTGAAATAGAATCCGCATTGACAGCCTATAAGTAGCAGGATGAGATTAGTGATCTATTTTAATCTTCCATCTGGTCTCATTTATCATTTTCATAATTTTCCATAAGAGAATATACAGAGACAAGTCTAACATAAAAGAAAAATCTAACAAGTTAACATGAGTGTACACTAAGAATTCAGTCATGCATTCATCCTGAAATTAAGTAAATACAAGAGAAGTTAAGAATGCTATAACTCTGGGAGAGATGGAAGGTTACATTGACTATACCAGGCAATGTCCAAATGCTCCACCTCCAAGAGCAATTTCATATGATTGACTGAGAACATCATCTATCAATTTCTGCTTTTTGGATAAGCTCGTCATGCCTTGACTAATTACATCCTCCAAATCCAAAGAAAGCAACTGCAAAAACCATAAACCATAGACACCCACATAAAGCATATAACTTTTACTAGTTGCCAATAGCTTTACATATTCAAAACCAGAAACAAATTACCTGCTCGAACAATTTTGGGTTCAAACCCACATCAAATTCAATATTCAAATCTTTGAGACCACTATTGAAAGCTTTGCTATTTGGAAGACTCCACCTCCACAAATCACCATCTTCAATGTATTCAAACAGTCTTCTAACCCGATCAAATTGACCAAGCGCCACCTCACAACCAACCCTTTCCTTGAAATAATCAAAAGCGATAGTAGCTCCACTCCTCGTAACATCAATGACCCTCATTACATTCTCACCGACTGAACAGTTCTCACCGCAAAGCCTCTCAACTGCGGTCTTGTGGTGGTCCAAAACCACAACTCTGCTCACTTTGGAAGATATTTCCTGAACAAACCCACAAGGACCCACGAAGTCCAGAAGGTAAACATCACTGATTTCAGCGAGAGGCAATTGCTGGGTAGTGAATGGATTGTAGACAGTGTTGGGGAAGAAAAGAGCTGGAAGGGAAGCGGAAGAAAAGAAAAGATGGGCGGCGAGAGCTGCAAAAGCGCCGTCAGGGCACGGATAGTGGTATAACACAGCCGTTTTCTTCTGCATCAAGTTCATGGTGGTCGCCGACATGCTGCCGAAACCCATACCGAGAGCCTTCGACGCCATTGTTTGCTTCCACTCCAGAGTGTTTGAATAGAAAGAAGCCGTATTTTCTGGACACTGCAACCTCAACTTCTGATTATATAGATAGTAGGAGTTCAAACTACTTCGGATGAGTTGAGGTTGCTGAGAAAAAATTACGAATTTTTATTTATATATATATATTTTTTTAAAAAAAAATTTTATAGTTCTACTTCTTACACAATTGTTGCCAAATTCTCATATTTTTTACATTTTTCTTTTAATAAAAATCTTGATCGGGTGAATTTATACATATATATATACATAAGGGTTTAGGGTATTATAATGCAGTTGTATATATACCAATACCGTATAAATACTGTATAAATTAAAATTAGTTCTTGTTATTTTCAGCTAAAAATTTCCATTCATTTTTCTTGTTCTGACCTGAAAAGGGAAAGCTTCAATAACAATGTAATCATCCCAGTCATAAGGATTACAGTGCTATTTTTTGGTCTTCAAACTCAAATGAAAATTGTTTTGGAGACAAAAAAACTCACACTAATGTAATTAATCAATGTTTATTTATATATAATTTACAACAAATGTACAATGAATGAGAGTAGTATACATAATTAACTGCCACGTTCACATACAATCTTCACCTCACCACGTACACTTACTCTGCATTTTTCATGCACGTTAATGCTCATAAGACTGACTGACTGGGCCAAAAAAAAATTTGGCAGCACCTCCCCTTAAAAATGGCCTATTTGTATTTGCACCACACCATCTTAACAATTGCCAACTTTGTCTACCTTCATCCATGGTGAGTTTCAACACTGCTGCTAGTACATAATGAGAGAGTCAGATGTCGACTAGCTTCAACTTAATCACCCCATAAATACCCATGTCGAAGTTGGAAAGAAAACCCAACACTTATAGCCCCCACTCCGCTCAAGTTTTCAACTCCTTGTTGTCACTACCATTAATCGGTGTTAAAAACCTCTCGTTGGTTTGTCTCACTCCTTGGAGTAGCGTGCCATTGTAAAGCCTTTCTCAGGCTTACCATTTGGTTCTTTTTTCCTCGATGTCAAACTTTGTACACGCCATAATTTTGTGGAGAAACTTGCTTCACTAGTTTGGTCTCCTCGAGTCTAAGGTGAGACAAGGTCTCACCCCCTTACCATTTCAACCGCACCAAAACCAAATTCCCCCAACATATTGGCCTCGGTTACTCTGCTTGCGAACCATTCCAATCCACTTTTGTGCATTCCAAAATGTTCATGATTTGAATTTGACATTCCAACCAACACTTATGTGGTTTATGTACTTAATTTCAAAGCTTAAATGCATTAGAAACCCCTTGAGCCTTTTGAGCATCTAATTTGAAGTGTTGTCTAAATTGATTTTGATTATATTTTTCACAAAAACAAAAACAAAAACAAGAACAAAACAAAAACATATTTTGACTGCGACAAAATATCCATTTATATTATCTTGTTCATTTATTTTTCTTATATCACCAAATAAACACCATATGTTTAATAAAGTTTTATATATAAAGAAGGCAGTACATAGAAAGATTGAGAACTTAATAAACATTTTCAGAAAACTAAAAAATAATCTTATCAGAAAATAATGCTATACAATTAATTTAGAAAAATATATATTTTATGATAACGTTGAAATTATAGAAAAGAAAAATATATTTTATATTAATGTTTAAATCATATATTGGAGAACTTCGATAGGAAAAAAATAAAAATATAGCTTTTATGGTAATTTAATATATGATTAAAAATTATAAAAACCAAACCTTTATATATAATCAGGTTAAAAAAAAAAAAAAAAAAAGTCCTCATATGGTATTTACTTCAAAAAAAATTATATCTTAAAATTAACATTATTCAAGTAGATGCAACTGGCAATAAAGAAAAATTTTAATTCTATATTAGTTATTATTGTTCAGTTAACGTTAAAGTTTTTAAATTAAATGCATTAAAGAAGAGAGAAAAAATCGAATTTCGTTCCCATAAAAGGAAAAAGAAAATAAAAGACTTAGAAATAAAAATAATAACAATACTAGTCTTATATTTTGTGAAACTAGAAATTATGCGTTAAACACAAAAGTTTAAGTTCAGAGAAAACAATGGATCTGAATTCAAATATATATATATATATATATATATATATATATATATATATATATATATAAAAATATAAAACTTTAAATTGTATCAAGTCTGATGAACCATAATATTCGATCCTTCATCTATATATTTTATGAAATTAGAAATTATTTGAAATTTGTGTTAAACATTAAAAGTTAAGTTCAAAGAGAAAAATGGATCTGATTCCAAAACATATATATATATATATATATATATATATATATATATATATATATATATGTATGTATGTTCAGAGAAAAGCAACGTCGAATTGTTAAAAGTAAAACTTTAAATTGTATTAGGTATACTGAACCATAATACCAATTTTGTAATTATACAAACAATATATAAAAATTGTTATAATATGATTAAAAACTTAGATAAATTAGAAAAAAATACTATACAATATAAAACAAATAAAACTTAAATAACAAAATAAGAGGACCTTAAATATTCATAATGGCAGATAATATTGTTTTATCATAAAATTTTCTTTTCTATTTGAAAACACAGTAGTAAATGACTATTTAAAATTATGAGGGAACGAAATTAAATTGAAGTTTTTTTTTTCTCTAATGCACTTAACAATGTTGGTTGGAATGCCAAATTCAAAGTTGGGAGCACAAAAGAACTGAAATAGGTGAGAAAACAGAGTAAACAATACCTCAGATGAAAAATAGTGTTTGGGGAGGCAGAAAGTGGTGAGAGGGCGAGTGAACCTGTCGTTGAACCCATGTCAGCCAGCAAGGAGATTATCAAACTCAGTTAAGCAAAATCCTTCACCAAGCCATGGTTTCCACAAACTCTGACCAAAGGTTTTTCGTACCCAATGATAAGCCAAAAGAAGCCTAGGTACAATGACATAGCACTCTCCAATAGATGATACATAGCCAACAAAAAGGTCCCTAATACTGATTATTAGGTGGGTGACAGTGAAGAAGTATCGACATAGCGGTGGTGGGTGTGTGAAGTGCAGAATTTTCTGAGACAAACTAGGACATGGGACATTAATGGGTGGAGTAAGCACAACAGTGACTTCTAATTCCTTCAAGTAGTACTTTTGGCAGCAGTGTCAAAAACCTCAGGAATCAACGAACAGACAAAGTGGGTGGCTTTGATTTGGAGGGTGTGGCACACTTATTAAGACTAATAATTGGATCCAGTTACAGTATTACCTCTTAATTATAGGCTTAGATCTGTCTTATTGTTGAAGACATTACAGTATTACCCATTAATGTTAAATCCAATGCGTTAGGGTGGGTGAGTGTGATCTCAGTATTACCTATTAATGTTGAATCCAATGCGCTAGGGTGGGTGGGTGCGTGTGAGTCTACTTTCATTTTAGCTTTGGTTTAGTATCTCCTAAGTTCTTGCTCACAAACCATAATAAAACAACACCACAAAATGGCATCACAGCCCTAAAAAATTAAAAGAGAAAGAAAGAAAGAAAATAGTTGAAGCTGTGCTGTGCACTGAAGTTGACCGTGAGGAAGCTTGGAACCGGTTAATATATCTGCATATATTGAAATAAAAAGTTTAAAAATAATAATAACAAATCAACAACATACAAAGTCAGAGTCTTTATTGGGTTTTTTCTTAGTAAGTCTTATTCTTCTCATAAAAGAAAATGCAGAGAAAATGTAAAAGAAGCAAAAAAAAAAATTACCCAAGAAAAAAGAATTATCAAACTTCCACAAAGCTCCGGCTTTTCACGAAGAGAGACAAAAATTACAAAGTACATACCTTCCACACAAAGTTCCCGACTTTTCCCAAATTGACTTCTCGAAGCTCCTTATTTTAGTTTATGGGTTTCGAACCTGATAGTAGCAGAAGAAGGAGAAGGAGGATCATCAGCGTGTGTAGTGATGAAATCGCTCAAAATTTTTTTTTCCCCTATTTCTAGTTTTAGGGTTTCACTGTTTCAGGGCTGAGAGAATAGCAGGGAAAGAAGACGAATGGCGGGAGAAGAACTAGTGGTCAGGTGCAGTCCAGACCGTCAACGGCTATTTTTCTTTTTTTTTTGCTATTTATTAGTAGTTTCGTATTAAAACTGGGCCGTGTTATTAAATTGAAACATCACCGCACTTTTAGATTGGGCTGCAGGCCCAATCAACTGGCTTATATAGATTGGCCCAAACATTCTTATCTTGAAACTTGTTCTGGTTGGCGAGTACAAGAAAAAGTCAAATTCCTAAACTATTAGCTTCCAAAGAAATAGAAAAATAATAATAATAATAATAATAATAATAATAATATATATAGAGATATTGTCTTATAATTAACTTTATAGTAAACAATATATATTTATACTCTGAAAAACCTATCATGATTGTATGAGAAATAACACAAAATGTTATCCCACAATGTATAGTCATATACCACTCACCAAATAGATATTCTATTGTGTGTCCCATTAAGGGTCCTAACGAAAAGACCAGCAAGTTGAATTTATACTTATCTATAAAATCCAAATTGATAAAGATAAAACAGTAATACCCACATTGAAAGTTAAAAAATATTTGCAAGTTTGGAGACCCGTCGCTAAAATTGACCCTTTTTCTTTGTTAAGGCACACTTTACGCCACATATTCTTGTCAAGGAGTCAACAAAACCAATCACTTTCTTTAGACTCTTTTATTGAGTTTGTATGCGTTGCATAGAACCGTAAAAATGGTGTATAATTTTGTTTTTGCTTGGTTAACATGGCATAGATTACATGATTAAAGTTTTGCATCAAACACGACCTTCTCCTTTTGTGGCTATATTTAGCCTCCACTCGTATCTGACAAATCTAGACTCCAATCCACAAGTTTTCTCTATGTTTTCTACTATCATGTTTTTTTCACTTTTTTTTTTTTTGGGTTTTTTCTCCATATTGGGTGCCTCTAAAACCTACACTTGAGCAGCTCTTAAAAGGCACTTTTTCTGGTTTCCTTGCTTTTGTCCCACTGGAGTGAAGAAATCCAATTCTCTCAAACTAAAATCCAAAAAGGTGAGTTCACTTCAGTGAGTGCACAGAAAAACTACAGAAGACAATGACATATTAACTTCAAGAGAGCTTAATTTCACCCAAAAAAAAAAAATAGTCTAAAGTTACAACTATTTTCAACAAAGCAACATACTACCCTTTCAACATACTTTATGATGCTACGTGGAAAATGGAAAAGAAAAAAGAAAAAGTTACATTTGTTGCTCAACTTGATTAACCATGCTTTGTACCTTTCTTGGGGCATCAAACCAGAGAACTACAATGAAAATGCCCAAATCGCCCCTCAACTTCTCGGCCATCTTCTGCGCGTGATGATGTGAGCTAGGGGCAAAAATACTAACAAATCAAAAAACGAAGATGAGAGTTGGCTACATTTCCTCATTTTACATCAAGTAGTCGACATCATTCTACAACTATAGCCAAAGAAGCCATAACTGGATTCAGACCTGCAGGTTTAAGAGAAATATCAGTGTGACAACTACGAGCACACACGAGCCCTTTGCCTCTTCCTCTCTTCTAAAACAATCACTGGTGACTTCATATCCCTCTCTGCTAAACATCTCTTGTATGGCACAAACCCTTTCCTAGAACTGGAAGGGCTAACACTTTCCTCAACACGAGGCTCACGGCATAAAGAATCAACAGTCTCCATATTCTTCTCTCCCACATTTTCTACCCCAAATGATCCCTCGTTCGAATCAGTGCAAGATCTTTCCTTGTCTTTCATTCTTTCATCCACACAAGAATTGGGAGATGTCTGAACTGCGTTTTGGTTATATGCTGATAAATAATAAAATGGTACTTGGTACAAAGTCCACCAAAGCAAAGGCTGATCACTCTCTGTACAGTTAGGACTCTCTTTCTGGTACTCCATTTGGTTAACTGGAGCACAACATGCCAATGTATTCCAATTACCAACTCCACTAAGCGACAACTGTGTATCTAATTTATCCAACGGTAATGTTTGAACAATCTTCTCATTCTCAAAGTCAAGATTCGCTTGATCAGTCTTAGATGTTGATAACTTAAAATCCTCTGCACCAGGAAAAGAATCTTTCTGGGGGTCCAGTAGCGAAAATGTCCTTCCAAAAAGCTTGATACTTGTGGATGCTGACGCCTCAGTGGCTTCTTCTTTAGCACACACAGTATCCTTGGTAACTGATTCAAATTTCTGGACGTTCAGACAAAGAAATATAAGTCTCAGTCATTATAAATATTCAATTTCATTTCGTAAATAGTCCTGAGTGAATATTATCATAATACCGTGCACAAAACACTCTCTGATATTGGTGAAGATCCTCTCCCTTCTTCTTCAGCAGATGAGTTTGATGTCATGTAATCATTTTCCTTTTCAGGAGATAGGCTGGGCGAGTGCATATCAGTGGTACATACAGTTGATGAAGGAGAGCCTTTGTGCTGATCTGAGGCTGTAGAGCCCATTCCTTCTGAACCAAGAGTAGATAAAACTGAAGTAGGAGAGTTAGTGCCTTCCTCTCCAACTGAGAAATTGGGGGATGAAGACCTTTCTGGTTGATTTGAAACAGATGCTCCTTTAAGAAAATCAACTGATTTCCGAGGATAAGGATGCATAGGCTTCCTCTTAGGCCTTGGTGGAGGAATCTCAATTGATTTCATGGAGGCTTCACTGCTTCCACTTGACCCCCGAACTACCTAAAACCAAGAAGAAAAACCATGAAGCTTAAAGTAGACAATCCAGCACAGCAATCAAAAAAAAAAAGTTTTTCATTCTATGGGAATCTCAACGTATGTAACTTAAAATTTTCTAATACACATGCGATAAAAGTAGGAAATAGGTTCTGCAACAAAGACTGAACCTTAGAGAAGAATTTTTGAGCATGACTTCGAATTTGAACTGCAGTTTTGGTGCCTACATGTTCTGCATGAAAGTAAAGTGATGTTGCATAACAGGACTACTGAAAAAATAAGTTTTCTAAAATACTTAACTATGCACCAAACTAACCTTCAATTTGACGCCAACCACGGCCATACAACTTCAACGCTTCTAGGAATTTCTGATGCTCGTCCTCTGTCCATTTTTCTCTTTGTTTTTTAATTGTGTAGGGTTTCCTGACCTGCAGAGGAAATTAAAGACGACTTAGACCAAAAATTGAATCAACTGCATAAGTTTCTTGCTCAATAGAAAAATACTAACAAAAGGAGCATTATGAGTATAATAATTATGAGTATAATAAACCTTGGGTGAATGGTAATTCCCAATTGAATATATCTCCTTAACTGGGATCTCTGACCTCAACTTTGCATCAGCCATGGAATTAAAATTACCAGCCACAGTAGAGGTGTTTGACCCCATGCCTTCACTCTGGTCCTGTGTCCAAAGCAATAAAAAAAGAGGTTGAGATAAATCTTCCTCATGTAATAAAGTAAATTACTGTTATTCGTTAAGGAATATGATTCAATTGCTTCAATTACCATCTATTAAGACCTGCAAAACTTCTTTAATTTGGCTTTACTGTGAAAGCACATCACTTACATAATTTGGAATAATTAACTTACCTAGGGACTATATGGAATCCAAATGGGATCCATGTAAAGATTAACCACATGGACCGATATGAACCAATAAACGCTCCAGTTATCACACCATATGTGTACACACAACCAATGGTCGGCTTTGTGCATTTGGCATGGAGAAAGATTCCAGTGGCCATATGATTTATTGATTGCCGAGGATAGATTGTCCCGGTTAATAAAAATTTTACAAACGAGAGTTTGTCTACTATCTTATAGACAAAATACCTGAAATTAAAAAGCAGTCAGCTTCTATGTAAAAATCTCAATCGAAGTTTTCACTAGCAGGACTTGGTAATACCACTTCCACTGCATCCTTATTCTTTGGCATGGGTTCCACTTGCCACAGCATACCTATGGCAACCCACTACCGAAACAGAAGCATCACCAAACCGACTGTCTGCTTAGTTCGATGCAGTAAATTTCCATGTACTATCAAATAGTAACATTTGTCCAATAACCCATATTCCAAATTATAAGCTTCCAACACATAGTTTTTGGAAAATTGCAGCAGTGAGTATTGATCTAGTATTTTCCAAGAATACATCACATACTTATTTGGCTAAGTTCTAAGCATCCACTCACTCTTGACCAAAACAAAGGCATATCAGACACTTAAGCATAAGACACAAAGCAAAGTAATAGAAAGCTGCTAACAATTTGGCTTTGAAAAAAAATTTATATGGGTCTTCCATTTTCTAAATAAAAAAAATATGATTGATGATTTAAAAAAAAAAAGTATATTTTATAATAAAGCAATTGCATACCTCAACAACCATGGTTGCATAAACAGTACAATCCTTGAATCTCACACTCCAACCACCAAACCTGCAATTTCATTTCTACCCACTTAAAAACTCACATCATATTTCCAATTTTTCAGCAAAAGAAAAGAAAAGAAAACTTTCACTGTTTATTTTTTTTCTTCTTCTTTTCAACAGGAGTAAAAATTGAAAAATTAAAGAAAAAAAGAAAAACAAAATCCAGCAGCTGAAACATAAACCAGATCAATCAGGTACTCACCTAAATACTTTCCACAAATCTGGGAGGACAGATGCCGTAAGCCCAGATAGAAGTATATGATAAAAGCAGCAACAAATTTCTCCGATTTTCCAGAGAAAACAGATACCCGAAAACACGAAACAAAAATAGAAAAACAGAAAACCAACACAGGCTATCTCCTGGAAAAAACCAGAGAGAAAATAGCAACTCAAAAAGGGCGAAAGAGCGAGAATCAAATCTTGAGAGCAGAGAGAAGAAGAAGAAGAAGCAGAGGGAAGAGTAGGAGGCAGAAGATACAAGAAAGGAGAAGAAAAACAGCGAGTAAAAAAAGCAGCGGCTGCCACGTCCGAAAATGGTATTTTCTATTTAAATTTTTATTGGAAATAAAAATGTCATGAAAATTCCAGAAAGGGCACTCAAATTTTGTGGCTGAGAACGCAGTGACGCCTGGACACGCGTCACTTTCCTGTGCAGTGCCTGTATCCAACTCCACTCCTTTTTAGAAAATTCAAATTAATTAATTTTTTTAATTATCCGACGTGGAATATTCTCGTGGAAGATATAAAAAGTTTGGAGATAATTCAAATAATAAATGATATTTTGTGTCATTTATCTCTTTGTTTATCTGTAAAGCCCCAGCCTCCATGTGTCCTCAGACGCTCTCTCTTCAACCACAAACTTATATTAATGGATATTTTAGATATTAGTGGATTATTTTATTGTACTTTTTCTGACCCCAATTATTATTATTTTTTTCTAATAGTTAACTCATTAATTTAACAATAAGTATATAAAAAAATATATCTTATTAGATTTTAAAAAATTATGTTTTATTATTTGGTTGAGTCAATAATCTTGAACAAATTAAATTTATATTTTAGACATTGAAACAAATAATAATAATAATAATAATAATAATAATTTATCCAATAAGTGTACGGACAAGATATATATATTTAAGTCGAGTACAAGAATTATTTAAACATTGTGATTATGATTGAAAATTAAAGTTAAATTATTATAATACCGACCATGGTTCTATAATAATCTATCTATTTTTTTCCACATAAAACTATTTTTCTTAATTATTCAATTTGTACCCCAAAAAAAATTATAAAAAAAAAAAAGAAAGTCATCCAATCTTTTAAATCCATCATTTCGAACTCATTTAAAAAAAAAATTAGAAATTATGCATAAGCCAAAATTTGCTACTTTTCAATAATTTTTCAATTCAACGCATTAAAAATTAAAATTAATCAAATTTTAGGGATTATATATTGTAATAGAAAATAAATATGGATCAAAATAAAAAGAAAAATTTAGAATAATAAATAATGCGATGGTGATTTTTTTTTTATAAATAAAAAAGGATCTCAATATGGATTTTATCAGTTTATAATTACATTGGTGGTAGAGCTTTCTTCTACTTGAACTTTCGATCTTATAGGAGTTTAAGCGGTGACTCCATTTTTAATAGATTTCCGACGATTGTAACGAATAGGCATAACTTTAAAACAAATATAATATAACGGTCGTTCCTTCCAAAACTATACCATATGATGGTGATTTGTGTTGGAAGAAAAAGGGATGGGCATATCTTTCATAATTTGTATAAAAGATTATTAAAATAAAAATAGTGATCGAATTTATTTTGAATAGTAAAATGGACCCAAAAAAAAAAACATGTTTGAAAAAATCTAAGCCACTAAAAACAGGTGGGAGACAGAGACGGCTGGCCGAGCGGTCTTGATTTTCTCTCTCTCTCTCTCTCATATCTTTACGTGGATCTCATGGGATGAATCGTCACCGCTGACCTGAGCTGGTCCCACCACGCTTTCCCTGCGCTTTTTGACACCTCAGCTGTCGCCCCCACTCTCCCTTTTACCTTAAACGCCACGCTTTAACGTCCACTTGATAAATCTTCGTGATCCAGTGGGAACCGGTCTGATTGATCGAAGGGTTGAGATCCAGTTAGGTTGGTACAACGGGTACTACGCAGCATAAACCAAGAAAGGTGGAGCCCACTTGATCTGGTTGCCTAAAAAAAAATATTTTATATTAAAAAAAAAGAAAAGATTAGAAAGAGAAAATTTGATAGCCACAAGTTCCACAGGGTTCTGGAGAATTTGATTGTTTGTTAGTTGGGCCTTTTGGAACTGAACTGACGGCCTGTCTTTGGTCGGCACGTGTCCTCCCAAAGCAAGAAGTCAAAAAGATAATTAATCAGAACGAGAAGGTGCATCTCTGTGTCTGTGAGATATTGGCATTTGAGGCTCAGCGTGGCCCATGGGTGTTGGGCTCATTGTCTTTTTTTTATTTATTTAATTATTTATATATTTATTTAAATATATTGTTTGGTTGCATGTTTGTTTGTTTCTCTACTTGGGTTTAAGCAATACCAGAAACTCCTGTACCCAATCACATGGATATGTGGTTCTGGCCTTGGAGTCTTGTTGTAGAAATTTTGTGATCCAAGTTTTTCGGATAGTATATTTTCTAAAACTTTAGATTAGTAGAAAATTATCATTTTAAATTTAAAAAAAAATTATTATTTTTTTTCTGAAAAGTAAGAAACTTACATTAAACTAAAATTATAAGTCAAAAATAAAAATTTAGAAATCAAAGTGCATATTAGTAAATTGCATTGGTGTCAATATCCCTGATATTATTTGTAGAGACTTGATTAGTTCATACATGGTTGGTTATATATCCATATATTAAGTTTAATGTTAAATTTTGTTTTATACGTGCAATTCTTCATATTTGATATTTGATAATTTTTTTCTTTTAAACAGTTTATATTTTGAATAAGAGATAACCTTTGGTATTTATCTTTGAAACTTTTCCAAAATTATTAATCAGTGGTGGTAAATAATTAGTCTATTCAAAAGAATAATTAGAGTCTAGTGT
Source organism: Rhamnella rubrinervis (assembly GCA_007844105.2). Taxonomy (NCBI): domain Eukaryota; kingdom Viridiplantae; phylum Streptophyta; class Magnoliopsida; order Rosales; family Rhamnaceae; genus Rhamnella; species Rhamnella rubrinervis. Next base: position 16,657,580 of record CM017585.2, read on the forward strand.
AGAAATTATTATTATTATTTTATAAATATATAACCAACACAACCCTATAGCATGGGACTACAACAGATTTAACATTCGGCAGCATTTAATTTTTGCAGATAATGACCTTTTTCTATAGTTGCATGCCAATTAGTTATTATAAACCGATATTGTTAGATCAATATAACAAGTTCATTACAACAAAATTGTTTGTTTTAAGAAAATAATCTTTTATTTCGAAGCAATTAATGATAAAATTATACGCGTAGCTATGGACAATAATATGTCACATTATTAATATTTTTTTATGAAAAAAACGATGTGGATCTTATCATTCGTAATTATTAGTAGATAGAATTTTTCTGCTTTCATTTAAAAAAGTTGACTCCATTTTATATTGTATAATAATTTATTTATTTTAAAGTAAGTATTAATTTAAACTATTATTGTAGCTATGTTTGAACATCTATCACGTTATCAAATTTATGGAGGAAAAGTTGGTGCTTGAAATTAATAGTATAGTTTGCTACGAAATTATGCTACAATATATAATTTGTAGTTCATTCTAATAATTTTTTTTAATTTAGATACAAAACGTGATAGGGTGATTAAACACTTATACGTATAGTTACGAACAGTGAAAGTGTAGCAAGATTTTTACAACTATTTATAAGAATTGTTGTAGCAGCGTGTGTTTTTATACGGCGACAAAATTAGAAAGGGAGGCGAGACCGGTCATGTGGGCAACAATTATTTTAGTATCAATGGTGATAGTTACAATATCGGCACTTACATCTATGGCCTCGGCTGCCTTCCATCTCAGTAGAGTCCATGTCGGTGACGGTCGTCGATATCGCCTCCGACACTCAGGTGAAGGCCAATTTGGAGGTGGTATTTGGGCCGGTGGAAAATACAAACATGAACAAACACCATTAATTATTTACAGCGACCTCAATGCCATGGCTTTCCATTTGCTCTTATCCATTATACTCGAACAAAAAACTTGCAGAGAACGTCACCATCGCTGCAGATATGGAGTAGAGACGAAAGATGGCCCGTGCTCCCAACATTCAAGTAGAATGAGAGCAGAGAGTCAAGTGATGAAGGTTGTGTTTCCATTGTTTCAATGGAATCAAACCAAAAAAAAAAATTCAGAGTTTCAACCACCCAAAACATGCTTAATTTGTTTATGGTGATTGGTTAAGAACTCGTGTTGAACTCTATTAATGTACTTAGATTTTCATTAGAGAGCTTAGTATTTTCTCTACTATGTTTATTTAATTTATTTTCAAAGAATAATGTAGGTTTAACTTGAGTAGTACACAATTGTGTGGTTAAGCCGTAAGTACGTGCTTCTAGTTTTTAGATGGAAGATTTTATACTAATCAATTTTATTTTGAATAAAGTACGTATTTGATTAGTGACCTTTTGTATTTTATTTAGTTGAATTAGTAAAAAAAAAAGTTTTATCTGCCAATTCTATTAGGACTGGGATCAGTTTGTGTTAGTATTTTACATAATTGAAATTGTTGAGAAATTTGGGAAATTTTAAATTTTTTTTAAGGAAAATAAGTTGTATTATTAGTTGATATATCAATTATGAACTCTATTGGTTGAAATCGTGCTCATGAATAATATCTTTAATTAAAACGGGATTATTCATTGATTTTCGGAGGCATGTTTCTCTAATGAACCCTATCAATCTTTATTTTATTTCATTATATATGTAAATATATATATATATATATATATATACATATATTATAGTTACAAATAAATGGGTTTTGTAACATTTTACTATCAATTACATGTATATATGTATATATAATAATAAAACACTTTTTCCTACTTAAACAAAAATTGTGAATTTTCAATGTATAATGTATTCACGGAGTAAAAGGAAAAAAAAAAAATCACCTATACGATAGCAATGAATAAAAGAATACAATTGGTATTTAACAAGCTTTTCCACACTCCTTGAAACTCGCATATATAAATATAAATCCAAAAGAAACCTAAGTTTGATTAGTATTAGAACTGGTTTAGGAATCTATCGTCTTTATCCCACTTATAGTTCTAGCCCCTATATATGTATGTATATATATAACATGTCAAAAGGAAAAATTGTCACATACGTGCTCGTCTCTCTGAATCGCCATATTTCTTTGGTTAGCTTAGCAATGGCGAAAATCGGAAGGCGCAGGAGGCAACTAAGAGAAGCGATAGCAATTTTCATTACCATAGGAGTTGTTATAATTAGTTATGCGCTACTTATCCATATGCGCTTACGTGAATTGCCTTCCGTTTCATTGGAGTCCATGTCTGCGACAGTCGTCGGCATCGCCTCAGACACCCAGGTAAAGGCTAACTTGGAGGTGGTGTTTGGTCCGGTGGAAAACAGGAACATGCACTACAACATCACTTACAAACACCTCAACGCCATGGCTTTCCGTTCGAGTAAACTGGATAAGTATTGTCCATTATACTCCGACAAAAACCTTGTAGAGAACGTCACGGTGTCATCTTTCGAGCAACAGGGTCGTGACAAAACGACGGTGGTGGTTAGAATGAACGACGTGACTGTTGATGTGGACGAGTACGAGCAGTACATATATGGCAGATATGGGGTTTCTTACATCAAGCTTAAGCTTGTGGGCTTGTTGGAGATGAAAAGTGGCGAGTGGACCGGTACAAGAAGATTGAGAACCAAGTGTCCAGCGGTGAAGGTTGTGTTTCCATTGTTTCAATGGAATAAAACCATAAAACTTCATTTCCAACCCTCCAAACCATGCAATACTTTAGGTCAGTTGTTCCATTAGGGTTTTTTTTACATTTTAAATAAAATGTTTTAGGAATTTTATATCTTGGGATTATTTTGTTTTTGTTTGATTCTGTTTGTCAAAAGTTGTGTGTTAGCAAGTTGTGTTTTAGGATCGGGATATTGTTGAGAGGATTGTGAGATTGTGTTCTATCTGTGTTTTAGGAAAATAAATAAGGTGTTTACAGTTTAAACTTCTTTGGAATAGAGGTGATTAATATTTCTTATTATTGTTTTGCTATACATATGCATGTCACATTTAAATTACAGGTCATATTAAAATCCAAATCACCAAATTGAAAGTTATAACTATTGTTTATCGTTACCTATTTGTTTACAACATATCATATTCATCTCTATCCATTAAAAAAAAAAACTATTTCTTTACGAGTTTTAGCCACAAATTTTTTATCCTAATTTATTCCCTCATGAAAAAAGGCAATACTTCAATGACGTATTTTATATATTGTTTAATAAAGTGGTACCGAGAAGATATGGAAGCCACCGGAGATTGGGTTTTATAAGATAAATGCCAATGGTGCTACAGATTCTGTGAACCATCTTGTGGGGTTGTGGTTGTTCATGATCATGATCATGACCACGAGGGCTCAATTATAGCACCCATGACGCAAGAGTTTGGGCAATTGCTGTCTCCTTTAGCGGCGGAGCTATTGGCATATTAATAAAATAAATGAATAAATCGTCAATATTAAGGGGGGATCAATGATATTAACCCACAATAAATTTATATTGCACTGATAACAAATTTTAATGCCGAAATACCTTTTTTTGGGACTTGAATGTCGGAGTAGAAATTTAGAGAATAAATCCCAAATTGAAAATTAACTAAGCACCATTATAAATCAATTATGAAAAATTTTTAAAAGAATTTATTAAAATTTTATTTTGAAGAGAAATAATTATAAACGTAATAATAAATATAAAATATTCGTTTTTGGGCTTCTTCCTGGGGGCCTTATGCCCCATAACTGGCCTGGGTAGGGACGACGAAGAGGTGTGCCCCCAGTGAAAGGTATTTTGGCCTGCTCATCATTTGGTTAAATATGAAAGAATATATATATATATATATATATATATATAAAATAAAATAAAATTTAGTAGTAGAGCCCCAAATCGTCGATAAGACTGCGAAGTAATCTTTTGGATTTTGAAAGAGCATGGCAACGGTTTCCTTTGTCATTCGCTCAATTTCTATACCAGGAAATGGCCTAAGAAGCTTCGCAACAAGTTCTTTTCCTTTCTCTTCTGCTTCATCTTCAGCTGTGTCAGTCGGAAAGAAATGGAGACAGCCGGTGGTTTCAGTTCTGGAGCTGGGCGGCACCAAGATTGCCAAAGATGGTAACTTTATCTCATTCCCTATGCTGGGTTGGTCCTGTTTTTGAGTTCCTTTGGATGTGACTGGCGTTTGAACTGTTAGAGTTAGTTTTCATTTTTACCACCTGTGTTGGTCCAAGGTTGTGAGCTTCTTGATTAAAATGGCATGGGTGTACTTTTAAATTGTAAGATTCTTACTGTGTTTACACATTTAGAACATGGATACTTACAGATATCACTTTTCTTTTTTTTGTTGCATTTCAAGTTTTTGGAATATTTCAATTGTAGCATTATATGGAATGATGGAACCATTTTTCGCTATGCAACCTTCCTGATTTGCTGAAGCTTTCATGCTTTTGGACCTGTGTTTCAGTTATCCACAAAATGGGAACTTTTTACTTTTGTTGTTTTTGGATTAGTGATTGGTTGCTGTATTTTGATTCTGGTTTTTGTAGATGTGGTGAGAGATGATCCTACAAATAATGTGCCGGATACAATATTCGCTAAACTTGGAATGCAACTTCATAGGAGAGATAAGCACCCGCTTGGGATTTTGAAGAATGCAATATACGAATACTTTGACATCAGTTACTCCAACAAATTTGATAAGTTTGATGACCTATGCCCAATTGTTTCTGTAAAGGAGGTAGGGTGATTTGACAGTTAGTAAGGTGTTGGTCATTTTGGTGCATTGCTTTCATTAGGTGGTTTTCCTATGAATTGTCAATCTGTTGATGTGTCGTATGAGATTTTGCAGTTTATTGTTGCTTGTGATCTCTCCGTGGGTGAGAGAGAGAGAGAGAAAGAGCTTAGGGAGAGATAATATTACTTTTATGTTTTTCGCTCCTTTTTAGTCTTTCATAGTGTAAGTGTGGATGCCATGCTTATCCAATGATTTGGGCTCGGTCATCTAATAGGATTCATTTCTTAAGTAAGTTGAATAGAAGCCAGCCTATTCATTTTTTCCCACTTTTAAATTTGATTTCATAGTTCGACAGATGCTGTGCATTTTATTAACTGATTTTGGTTTCATCCGGTAAGTATTCGTAAGTATGCTATCCATATTGTATAAACTTTTAACCTTATTTCCATGCATCTTCAAGACTTCTGAAATATCTTTGTTTTTATTTTATTTTCCTGTGAAAAAGGCGTCTTTAGCATGGATGCTGGATTTTGTTTTACTTACCAAAGAAGTGTGAACTTGTTTTCTCTTTAGTATTGTCTATATGGCACATACAAAAATGTTTGTATGCTGTAGTTTTCTTGGAAACGTGTGGGAAGAATTGGTCAAAATTTTTGAGGTTGTTATTGGGTTGTGTGGTGTTTGATGATGTCTTTGGTAAAACTTGCGATGATCAACCTTTAGTTAGTCTGGAAAAATTTTGAGTATATATTCATTCAGATTATAGATTTCAATTTAAAACGTTGGGTAATCAGATACATTATAATTTGAAATATTATAGTTATTAAAAGAAGAAACATAGATGAGTGGTGACATAAAAAATTTTGTATTTTTGAGGTGTCTGCTTGTGGTGACATAATTAATTTTGTATTTTTGAGGTGTCTGCTTGTGGTGACATAATTAATTTTGTATTTTGTGGTGACATAATTAATTTTGTATTTTTATCTTTTGTGAAAAAAATCTACTCCTTGCAGAACTTTGATGATGTATTAGTTCCTGCTGATCATGTGAGCCGAAGCTATAATGACACCTACTATGTTGATTCTCAAACTGTTTTGAGGTGCCATACAAGTGCTCATCAGGCAGAGCTGTTGCGAAGAGGACACACTAATTTCCTTGTAACAGGAGATGTGTATCGTAGGGATTCCATTGACTCAACTCACTACCCCGTATTCCATCAGGTTTCTTTTTTCTTTTCAATCTCTAATTCCATCATAGCTCGTTCTTTATTACCTTATTGTACATTAATGCAGCATGAGGAAAATGGATTTTGTTGCTCTAGTTTTGGTAATTTTTGTAGTTGGCTCTGTGTAGTTGCCTGATAAATATGATTCTTGCATGGTATTAAAGGTCATGTAGCAAGAATTATGTACCAGTGTTTAGATAGCCTTTAATTGTAGAGTAATAGTTGTTTTTATATCAGGGGCAGATTTGAAATTTAGTGAATCTAGAAACAAATTTCGTTGGTTCTGAATTATCAGATACACTGAATTAATCTACATCTACTTTTATTTTATTTTTCAAGGATCCCCATCCACTAAAATTTGTATGTTGATTTTTATAATATTAATAGAATCGTTTTTTCCTTTTTTGCTTTAATTTTATGAAACCCAGAAAATGGAAAAGAAAGGAAAAAAGAAAAAGAATCTTCTCCATGTAAACAATTAGTAATCATTTGAGTGTCAATTTTTTATGGATTTCTTTCTTGACTCTATAGATGGAGGGTGTTCGTGTCTTCTCTCCAGAAGATTGGAATGGATCTGGCATGGATGCTACATCTTATGCAGCTGGAGACTTAAAAAAGTGCCTTGAGGGTTTGGCTCGCCACTTATTTGGTATGCTTAAAGTAAAGCTTTCCTGGGAAATAGACATGAATGATAATAATTGTTTACCTAATAAACATAAATATGATTTGTATCTTATCTGCTGGAGGAAACAAATATATTCTAATTGTTTGAGGAAATGAAGGATGAGGTTGATTGGGAAATGCAGCTTCATCTTTGAAAAAGAGGGTTTAAGGATGAAGGATCATGTTTTATTGCTCTAAAATAGATTATGTCGTGTATACTTGAGGATTTGTATATCCTCTTTCAATACTTTATTCTCCATTTTTGTTGTAGTATTTGATTCTTAATAAAAAGTGATGACGAAAAATTGATGAAATTTTCAGGTTCTGTGGAAATGCGTTGGGTTGATACATATTTCCCATTTACCAATCCATCATTTGAACTAGAGATCTTTTTCCAGGTATGTTGGTGAAGAAATTAGTATTTTATGTATTTTTACTTGTCTTTGACCTTATCATGCCCTGGTTGAGTACTTCAAATTAACATTTACTTAACTTTACTCTAGAATTTTGTTCATCGTTCTATCTTCTTTGTCATGTCTTATCAAAGGTTCCTTCTTTGTACCAACCAAAAGAAGTCTTTATTTTGTTAATTTTGTGTTGGCTTTGACATAAAAAGTTGGGTTCACTTTCTGAAGTCTAAACTTAGGAGATTGATGGTAGCTTAAGATGGTAATGGAGGTAGAGCTTAGTTGTTTGTCTGATCTAGTGTTCGCGTCCTGCTAATCCTATTTTTAGTAATTTCCGTTTTCTTTCTTGTTAATGGATGTCTCTACACATGAGGGGTAGTATTATGGGTGTTGCATTGACTGGATATACACAATGAGACCAACTTTCTAACAAAGTTGTGGGGTTTGATTGTAACTTCCGTATTTGATGCTGTGGTATGTTTTGACATTTATGTTCTCAGAAACTAAAAATTTATGCTGTAGAACCTGTATCAACTTTTTTTTTAAATGAACTCTATGTTCTGGAAATAATGAAATCATAATTGCTGAATAATTTTCTGCTCAATATGTGGAGATTTTTTAAACTAGCGTTGAATCTTTTTATTGAAGGCTTTACATTGGATAATATCTTTGGTTACTGTTTTCTTTTTCTTTTTGTTTCCCTCTTCCTTTGATAAATGAAGTTCATGTAATATGTTAATATAATGACAGGAGCAATGGTTGGAAGTCTTGGGTTGTGGGGTGACTGAGCAAGAAATATTAAAGAGAAGTGGCAAAACTAATAATGTTGCTTGGGCTTTTGGACTTGGATTAGAGCGCCTAGCAATGGTCCTATTTGACATCCCAGATATTCGACTTTTTTGGTCAGCTGATGAGAGATTTACTTCTCAGGTAGATATTCAAGCCATCAGATATATTCTTAGAGATCCATTCTATGTTGATTCCTCTTGAAAACTGAACTATCTATTGCAAAACATTGATATCTTTAGTCTCAGAAATCCAGAAAATACCTGATTATCTAATTTAGGAATTTTGGTGTTCAGTTTTCCACAGGCCAGTTGGGTGTCAAATTCAAGCCATTTTCAAAGGTATTGACTGCAACACTCACACACATGTGTACCTGCATGCATGGCTGCTGATATCTAAATTTGGATCTATAATTTATAATACCAAATTATGCAACAAAATTATATTGTTCATAAGTGATAAATTGATGTCAAGAAGTTGCCGACGTCAAATTCTACATGGCAGTTATTTCCTTTGAAACTTTTGGGGTTAGATATGGAAATCTTACATTGAACAAATCATATTACTTACAAATTGATGAAAAGGAGAAAACTAAAATTAAAAGGGTTTTATTACATAAAACATCCCATGTGGTTTAAACTTTCTTGATATCTACTGTCATGTTTACTTTATTACAAATATCCCTTCAGAATTTTTTTGTCAAGAGAAGAACATTGTCAATGGGGTTTATTTATTTTAAATGATAGACATTACGTATCATTATTATAATTGTATACTAATACAACACATTAATTGGAGGTTTCTCAAAGATGCAATATCGTTGAGAAAAAAATAAATTTATGTAACATGGTGAAGGTCATAAAATGGTATAAGTTCGTGAAAATTGTATTATTTTTATGGGTTCTAGTATAACCAGAATATTTTTCTCATTTGCAAGAAGTTAATTAGTTATTTATTTTCGTAGTTTACAGGTGGAATGGTATATGGTTCAGCCAAAATAAAATCTAAACTGATTTATATCGTAAAATAAAACATGATACTAAGGATGCTTATATAGTTTAAACTGTACACAATGCAATAAGCAATTTTACTTTTCAGGGTAAAAATATACCTATTTGATTTAGTTGCTTCACGCCACTGATATGCAGTTACTCGGTATTTATGCATCTAGCGGCAGAATATATTATCCGGGTTGTAAACATCAGAAAAACTAAATCATTATCATTTCCTGTTTGCAGTATCCTCCATGTTACAAGGACGTTAGTTTTTGGATCAGTGAATCCTTCACTGAAAATAATTTATGTGAAGTTGTTAGAGGCATTGCTGGGGATCTTGTTGAGGAGGTATGTCCTACACAGATTTTGAAAGTATCTCTTAATTATACCTCTTAAATAAATTTCAAGTGATAAATGTAAAATATCAAATGAGTTTAATTTGAAATATATATATATATTTTTAAGAGGAATTCTAACATCAAAATAAACCAGCTTAAATATTGAACTATATTCAGTCAAATAACAGGAGACTAGTAAAGATTTAAGTGAGTTTGAATTTAGTTTAGTAGAGGATTTACCTTTTGGTTGCCTTTCTCAGTGGATTTGCTGTTATTGGCTCACATAAGTGTCTTCACTTTTATAGATATAAGTTACCATCAATTGCATAAGCACAATTTATAGGAAGTGTAACCAAGTATGTATATGATATAGAAACTGGGAAAAAGAGGAGAGGGGAAGAACTCAGAAAACCAAAGAGTAAAATAATATTTGATTCACCAACTCCCTACCCCCAGGGGGTATAACTAAGCCTACTTATGTAATAGTCTGTCTTAATTATATAAGGAAACTAAGCCTTGGGTTGTTACATTTATTATAGGTAGAGTTGCAAAATATTCATTACCATATCGGCTAAGGAAATAAAAGAACAAATATTTGTTACCATATTATAAAAAACAATAATAATATATATGTACTACCATATAGGCAGGGAATATCCTTCTCTTAATTAGGAAAAATTCAGGAACTTTCTTCATATCTAAAGAGACATTATAATATTATTCCTGTTGAATGCAACTTAAACTAGTCAATTCATGTTGAATGCAACTTAAACTAATCAATCTGTCTTGTTACCTGAAGTGGAAACTGCCATCGTGAGTTTACTGGACTAACTACTCTTGATTCCAGGTTCGATTGATAGACAACTTCACAAACAAGAAAGGAATGACCAGTCACTGTTACAGGATTGCTTATCGATCCATGGAACGTTCGCTCACAGATGAGGAAATTAACAAGTTGCAGGTAAATCTCATTGACTAAGAGTTTCCATCACTAATTTCCATTTCCTTACCTTTTTTTTTTTCTTCCCCATTTTCTTTTGCTTTGGTTTCAAGAGGTAGGGGCTTGGTGAAGACATTAAAAGTCTCAAATTTGTCTTTAATTTTTCTACAGTGGGACGTAAGAGAGCAGGTGCAGAACAAATTGAATGTTGTCATGAGATGAGAGCTACTTATGCGGTACCCTGTCTTTAGCTCTGTTTATCATAGGTGTTGAGTTATTAACATTTTACACTGTAAACACAATTTTTCCTTTGGCCTATTGTAGAAACATAGATTTCTGCCTGCCATGATGTGAATAATCTACCCCTCTTGAGAACCAAGAAGATACATCATACATATAAAAAATTATCGAAAAGAAAAGCTTATGGTTGATTTCTTCGTCTAATATTACTATTTCGTGGTTGCTATTTTGTTAAGGTTTTAGTTTGATCATTATGAAAACGATGACATTAGGCAAGAGAGATAATAAAAGAGACTTCATACAAATTCAAGTATAACCTTGAAGATTGCATTGTCATTACCATTTTTCGCTTTTATCCTTTTAGATTATTAGCAAGATCATATGCTAAACACTGCCGGTGAGCACTACCATGAAGTTTAAACCGGCACGGGTATATAAGGTCTGATTTTTGAGTTCAACTAGTTAAGATTCTGAAGTGTAGCAGCTTGTGCATGTGGGTTCCTTTGATCCATATAGCCATTATAGTTGGAACCTGAGATCATGATTTCTACATTCATTTTTCTGTACTAACATATTTTGTCTTCTTCCTTGTAATTTTAGAAGGGTTTATTATGGCTTAAAATTGTTCTTCTCTCTCTTGTACAACATTTTAGCACTTGAATATATGAAACTTCTAGAAATATTCCACCACATTCTTTTCTCCAAAGCACACATGATTCATTTTCATTTTGTTTGCTAATTACTGATCAACTTTGGTTGTTAATTCTCCACTCTCACTAGTACGAAGTCGTGTAAAGTCATTACGCACTAGAAGAACATTAAATTAGCACTAAAATTTATCAAACGTTGACAAAGCATCTTTGAAACTTGTATAGCACCTCAAAGCAAATATGGTCCTAATTGTCAACGATTAAGCTCTAATAAAAGTCTATGATTTGGAATATAATCGTGTTCAAGATTTGGAATATCAACTGCACTCTGAATCGGAGTGTGAAATATTCACCGCCATCCGATTTGAGATTTGGAATATCAATTGTGGTCGGGTTTGAAATTTAGAACATCAATTGAAAATATTTCCACACAGGTGTATATTGCTGTGGTACTTCCATTTCTGACTATAATTTATTTTCGAATAATTGTTTTTGTAAAAAATATTATTATTATTATTATTATATTTTATTTGTTATTGTTAATATTGGTTCAGATAGAGGCATACAAATACTGTTTATCTAATAACGTGGTATCCTAAATCTTGTTTTAATATCTATCTCTTCGTATTCGAATTTTTGAAATCTCATATTTTATTTGAAAATATAGTGATTTTTATATGAAATAAATTAATCTATTAAATTAACTCATGTAATGTTATTCTGTTTTTTTTTTTCAAAAGACAATCAATGTGATAAAGACCCTTCTTTTTTTTTTTTTAAATTAATATCAGAATTTAAAGTCCATTATCTTCAATTTAGTACATATACGAAAGAGAATACAACTACATTAATTTTCTTAATTACATTTAAGTCATTATTTAATTTGACGTGTGAACCTTGATAAAATTTTCAATGACTAATAATGCTGTTATTGTGTTACCTTATCTGGCACACAAAATTCAATAACCTAAGTTTGGCATCAATAATTATTATTCAGTCGCTATTACACATGTTTTCTTTTATTATTATTACTATTTTTTAATTATCTATATAACTATTTAAATTAAAATATATTTTTAAAGATTAAGGATATAAGAATTTGGCCATAATATTTGCAAATCCACCCCCCCTTTAATATCCCATAATTATAGAAAAAGAACAATTGAGAGCCATTGACCGACAGGCAAAAGGTGGGGCCCACTCCAACCTCAAGGGAAGCAAGGAAAGTGTCGGCAGTCGCCGAGTATTCGGTGAAATCCGACAAAAACTCGTTTGCCTAACCGCGTGAAGAGCATCCAATTTTATTTTATTTTTTATTTGCTTAATACCACCTTACGTTCAAACCACGTGTGCTTGTTAATTTTCCATTTAATTAAATTGTAATTTATTGTCCTGAAATTCCGAAACTGCCCCCCTGACGCCATCGCCAAGAAGCTAAGCGATAGCGGTGATAATCCACTGGAAAAAGAGTCTCTGTTCCTTCTCTGCTTTCTCTCTTGCCCTTCTCCTACCTTTGACTTTTCTTTGGACTCAATTTTTATTTTCATTTTTTAACTTCTACTGGAAAAAACAAATCGAAAATCAATGTAATTTTTTTGATCTACTGGTTTGTTTTTGTTTTTCTAATATATTCATAATGAGAGAAGAATAAACAAAGTTGTACAGATTCCTGAACTCGATCATTGCTTTGCCTGCTTTCCGCGCTTTTACCTTCTTTTTTTTTTTCAATTTTTTTTTCTGGGTTTTGAATTTGAGGATGATCTGGGAGGTGTGATCCTTGTGGATAGATCGAAAGGTATACCAGAAGAGGTGTAGGAGGAGGAGGAGGAAAATGTCTCCTTCAACAGCGTCGTCATCATCATCATCACCGTCATCTGTTAATGGGAATGGTGTGGGGATTGGGGGTAAGAATTATATAGAGCATCGAGTTTCCAAGATGGACACGCTTGCTGGGGTCGCCATTAAATATGGGGTTGAGGTATTTCCCATTTCTTTGCTCTTAGCTTTCTTTGTTTGGGGAGGGACTGGGATTTATTTGGGGTATTTGCCCACTTTTTATTTGATCTGTTTGGCTGTGTTATTTGTGATGTGTAATTGTCCATGCTTCAGATTGTGAAGTGGGCAATATTGTTTTTTGTTGTGTATGAGAAAAAAAAGGTTGTATTGGGTAGGTGTAGTTTCTGAGTATTTTATAAAGAAAGTTCCTCGTAAAGTGTGGCAATCTGAATTCCAGATGAATTTAGCGCAAGGGCATTACTGGGAAGCATTGAGTTTAATTTGGGGTATACTGGTTTTAGCAATTGAGTTGGGGTGAATGCTTAAAAGTATGTTTTTCTATCTGGATAAGAGTTAGTTGATTTTTTATTTTTTTTGGGAAAAAAAAAAATACCATTTTGTATGAGTTGCATATGCCTTGAATTATGCTGTCTACACCTTTGGAGATATCAATTGTTTAGATGAGCAATTAGTTATTTGAACTATGTCCATTGACATATAGGAACTGTCATCTGAAATATTATATTTGATGTTTTTCTCTTTGAATAGATGTGATATATACATTGCTCCTTAGCCGTCACAATTGTGTGCAGCAATTTTTGCTTCGTTAGCTGATAATGATATAACACATAAAAACAGACCCTTTTGTTTTTCTAATGGAAATTCTCTGTAACAAAATAGGTGGCTGACATTAAAAGGATGAATGGTTTGGCTTCAGACCTTCAAATGTTTGCTTTGAAGACATTACAAATACCATTACCAGGGAGACACCCACCATCCCCCAGCTTATCTAATGGTTCTACTCCTATCCGGTATGACCATTCTCTCATTTCTGCAAATAACTTATCTGTCTTTAGAACCTCCATATATTATATTTGCTTTGGCTTCTCTTTTGAAATTTTTACATTTTCTCCTAGCATGTGTCTCTTACAAAAAGTCGGCTTTCTCTTACTTAGAATTTAGCTATTTTGAAGTTTCCAACTTATTACATGTCTCTTGAAGCGTTTGAAAACCACCAGTTTAATCTTTCCAACTATTCATCTTCGCATCCTGTTTATTTGGCCTTTGGGAGTGTTATATCACGCATATACATTATAAGTTATCTTTCTAATGAATACACTCCATCTTTTCATGATTTTATTGCACTAATTACATCTTTGCAAGTGGTTGTTCTTCCATGTAAGTTGTGTTGGTAGACTGAAGCATACAATAATGCAGTATTTCATATAATTTTTCTTTATAGTTATGGTTATAGAACCTGTATTTTAAGCACTTTTGGTGAAGCCCTGTCTGCATGTTGTCCATGTTGATTCATTGAACTCCTGCCCTTGTGAAGAACTTCGATTTGTATCCATATTCTTTGAATCTTTTACGAACATTCTTACTATCATTTTCTTTGTCCTAAGGATTGTATTGTAACTAAAATTTGAAAGCAAATTTACTTTTCTTTTAGACGCACTCTTCTGTCACTGTTGATTCTTCTTGTGTGATCTGTCAAATGTAAATATCTACTGGAGTGCATTTTGCCATACTGAATCATTTCCTACATTTAGCCTTTAGCAGGGCTGTTATTGGTTCTTCTCACTAGTGTTCTAACAACATAATATGGATCTTCTTTGTTTCTTTTTCATTCAGAATATTTCAGCTGTTTGAATTTTCTGACTTAAAAATTTTATTACACTTGTATTCCAGTAAAACAAATTTTTCTTGTTCATATCCTCTAAGTTGATTGTACAGAGCCCTAGTTTAGTTATATATAGCTTTATGCATTGTTACGTGATGTTTTTGTCAATGGTATTATAACTTGCTCATACTTGTCTGATGTCTTATATAATAACTATAAAGTTGTTGCAAGATGAAGTATGATAACAAATTTCGTCCAACATTAAGTTACATATGAATTTTCAGTTTGCCCTTTATTGTTTGTTGTCTTGATGCGTTATGATGCTTTACACTCTATTTAAATACAAAACATGTACTTTCAAAAACCTCAATTAGAGTTCATAAACGCTATGATGTTTCTTAAGTTCTAAGCACTTCTATTACCCCAAACTGATATCCCGAGTTTGTAGTGGATCCATTTGAAAGGATATCTCATGTATCTAGATTTATGGGAAAACTTATCATGTTATAACTTGTTGCAGAGATACAAGCGCTGAAAAGTCATCCCCACATGTAGGCCAATCTAATCTGTTGGAACCAGTTCAGTCTCTACGTTTGAAACCCCCTAAAAAGAATGTTTCTCCAGCTATGAGTACTCTGCAGAAGTACTATGGTCTCAGATCTTCCAATCCGAGGGGTCCAGCCGAAGGCACAGAGATGGCAGTCTACAAGACACTGAGTTCAGACTTCTTAGATGATGGGCTGCTGCCTCAAGCCTTACCTTTTTCTGATTCCACGGACTGCCACCAGAAGTCAGCAAATTTCACCAATGGTTTCATGCCTGAGAACGGTTCTGTGGCTGATTATGTGATCGCTACAGAACCTGGTGATGGGGAGAATGAGAAGTCTGATGAGAAGTCCGTGCGCAGAAGGCTGAAGTTGATGTTGCTGCTGGCACACCAGAAAGGTCTTTGAAAGGTGAAAACAGCGGGGGTAGCACTGGTTTCTCCACTTCAACAGGAAAGAATTTAGCCATGAGGCCAAAATCAGCAAGCCGATCAGTGCTTCAATCTGATTCTGAGTCAGGATGGTTGAGTCCTATTCCAGTGGGATTGGGTGATTCTATAATCCCTGACGGGATGGTTTCTGTTCGTAAATCATCGAGCACATCAAGCCTAAAAGACCAGGACAACAATAATAATGCATCAATTTGGCCAACATCAAGGTGGAGCTTGAAATCTGACTTGCAAGCTCTATCAAATGCAGCTATCACTATACCAATATTTGATGGCTTACCGAAACCCATAACCGGTCGCAGGAAAGCTGCCCTTGATTAGAGTAAAATTCTTTTGCACATTTATATAATCAATTTGTTATGTTGCTTCAGTCCAATGGGGCTGAAAATTTCTTAGCCAGACATTCCTCTACAATCATGCATCATATAGCTGAAGTGAAAGGTAAGAGAAATTACATGAGAAAGGACAAGAAAAATGGAGGAAAGTACAGAAATAAGATAGTTTCGTATTATATGGTGATGTGAAATATGTTATCATTTCAAGGCTGAAGCAAGCAACTGAGAGCGTCTCGCGGTTGGGAGATTAAGTTGCAATATAAAATGGGTATGCAACTGCAATTCTTTTTGTCTTTTTTTTAAGAATTTGTTCCTTGTCTTACTGAATTATAAATCCCACTTGATGAGATGAGGTGTTCAAATCTTATTAGATTTGTTCATCATTTTGTTGCAAGTGAACCAAATGAATACGATCAAAAAAATGTCCGTGTTCTTCACAGAAAAGTGCAGTATTAGCTCAATTGTATCTTCACTTGCTCATTGGCAATGGCAATGTATATCCATTTTTATTGGAAACTCTTATTTATTTTATTTGTTCAAAATGTTGTGTCTGTTGAATTAAATGGGGATAGGCGCTTTTATTGATGGATAATATAAAACATTTTTCATGTTATGTTACAAAATTTCCATGGATATTATTTTTATTCATGAACTAATTACTATAATATTATTGCAATAGGAATATCTGCAACTAGAACTTTTAAGCTTCTACCACGCTATTAATTGTCTGGTGGAGGTGCAAAGTTTGTCATAGTACGTTGGATTCTGCAGGCATATATTATCTTTGCTCGTATACTAGCACCTTAGCGAAGCTCATGTAGATGACAGTGCAATGAAAACGGAATTGAAGACGTTTATGTAAACTTGCAAAACAAATGGATGTTGATGCAAAACTTTATCGTAGGAACCTATTTGGTGATGGTTTTGCCTATTTGGTTTTGGTTAAAGAGAACAACTTTTTCTGTATTGCTTTCTTTTTTTATTTCGCTTACGTGCCTTCAATATCCTACTAGTGGACTGAAGTTCTTTGTTGGGTAATTTTGCCTTGTTCAAATTTTATGGTACCAAACCGTTTTATATCCAGTTTCATAGATCAATAGGCTTGTTCATGATTCAAACGACTGGACCATTAGACTGGTCCAAGGAGAATGAGGATTAAGACCATTCCACTCTAATCAACTCCCATATCTCTCTTTAAGCTTGCGTGAAGAGTGATATTGTCCAAAAAGATCAAAAAAAAAAAAAAACCTTGTGTTTCTCGCACACCATTATCTATTTCCTAGGGTTTTTATTTTTTATTTTTTCTTTGCCTACAACTCCAAGCCAGCCATCTTTGATGTTCTATTGTTGGGTTAAATTAAGTTGAGGAATCAAATGTGACAGATTTAACGATCTTTAGTATCATCACCATCGCCATTATTATCATTTTTTCACTCCCAAAGGCATCAATGGAGGAAAAACCATTTGCTGTAAGATACTGGTGGAATCACACATCAGGGATAAACTGCACCTAAAATACGATACTTTGGAAAAAAATCAAGATCCTTCAGTTCAAAATTCTGATTTGAAGCAAAGGAAAAAGCCTTTATGATGTGAGGCTTGAAACCTATGTGGAAGTATTTGTTGTAGACTTTAATTCTAGCCCCTTCATGCCAATTAGGATTCAGACGGACAACTTGTCTGTAATCTGGAAAGGCATCCTTAGAAAAGTAATCAAATGAAAATTTTCAAGGCATGGTTTAAGTATATACTCAAAATGAGTTTCACAAATTGTGGGTAGCATGGTAAGAGAAATGCATAGGAAAATGACCAAATTCCTTCGGAAAGGTGCAAAACATTATGCAACTGGCATAGATTTCTAGAGAAACGACATTTCTTCTCGAAATTCATTTGCGAGTACTGAGATAGAGAAAAAGAACACCCATGTCTATCATTTGTGTGTAAAACTCCAAGTTGCATAAAGCCAATAAGTTACATTATGCATCTACATTAGTGTCTTAACCATAATGATAAGTCAAAACCGTTTAAATTACTTGAGGTAAAAACACAAATCTCACAGAATGGGGTCTCTAGGAAAACATGAAGTGTCTTGAGCATTAGATTCGCAAACTCTATGAAAAATTATACTTTACTATCTCTAAATACTATCTTTCAAGCACTCTAAGCTCTCAATAGTTTCATCTACCATGTCTTTTACTGAACCGCAGGAAGAGAGAGGGAGAGGAGAAGGAGAGAGAGAGACTCACCACCTATTATTAGGTGGCTTGACTTTGTAAATACGAACAATCCAGTTAGATGTCGTAAATGCTTCTTCCAAGTATTCAAGTTTTATATCTTTATTTCCAATTTCAACCCCTCTTGCTCGGTCATACCTGTTGTCACCCAAGAAAAAGGGAACATTAAGTGAAATAATTAGTCATTGCAGTACTTCACAAAAGATATCCAGCAGGCAGGCATTATGGCAGCATGAGGCCTACTAACAAATATATAAATAAATAAACATGACATTTACTAAGAGAAATCACAGTTGAAAAAACTAAAACCACATGAAAAGTTTGTTTAATTAACTATAATAAAGTAAAATTCATTACATATACAGGCTCAATTTTAAGAGTCACTACCCTCCCAATACATAAACATGGGTTTTTGTGTTTGTGTGTGCTAAAACAAACAACCTGGTTTCTGTACTCAAAATTCAGTAGGGCTAATAATAATGTCCAAGGCCTTACTGGAAAAACCAAGGTAACTTGCAATTACCAGTCATACCACAGGCTCATTCACACTTGCAGTGAATGCATTTAAAATCCCGCTAAACCTAACTAGAAAAAGACCCAAACATTTGTCGTTATTGTCAATTTTCATTATTTTCTTCAAATAATATACAGTTGTATCCAGCATTAGCCTGGCATTCTCGTTATACATTCTCTTATTATATTTGTGTGTGTGTGTGCCTGCGTACACAAGTACAAATGCACCCAAGGACAGTTGTATATTTACGAAATAATTTTAAAGACATTAAACTTACCCAGAAGGCTTGCCATATTCTGTTGTCAATTCCCCGAACCGATAATAACATAACTTGTACCTAATCACCAAAAAATACAAGCAAATAATTAGACAATCTTGCAGCAGAAAGTGGCAACATACAATATATGCAGTGCAATAAATTAAACATGATAAATTCTTCAAATGAAATTTATGTAAATAGAAAGGCCCTCTAGGACATTTTGAAACCCATCAGTGACATCCCAATCTAAGACACCACCCTTTAAGTAGTAAGAAGAGCAGAAACTTATCATCGTCTTCCTTCTCAAAGCCCTGCTAGCTTGCATGAGAAGAGAACTTAAACAGAAGCGAATTAAGAAATTCTAAAACCTTCAATCCAAAGGCAAACCCCAAAATCTTAGAAGCCCATTGCTCAATCTGAGGGATGTCCTCAACCTTTCAAGCTAAAACAGAGACTCTTCACCACAGAATCTACCTCTTTTTATAAAAAGACAAGAATATAATTCAAAAAGAAGAATATGCATTTAATTCGTACCCATGATTAAAATAATAAAAAGTCAAAGCAGGCTATAAACTACACAAACAAGTGCCATCTACTTTCAAAGACAGGCTACTCTATGGGACATCTCTCAAGTTCAGCCTTTAGAAATTGAGTAAAACCAGGAATAGCTACAATTTATTTAAATTAAAACTCAAGTAAGCTGAAAGGAAATTTACAGAGGGTACTTAGCAACTTATATTTAACTCATTTAACATAACAATATCAGCAAAAAAGTTCATTTGAAAATAGTTACATAAACACATAAGTTTGTAGAACGATAAGAAGAATAAAACCTTTTTGATACTTCGTAAAAATTCAAGGCCATTTTTAGGATAAATGGATATATAAAAGAAAAAAATATTTGAGGAATCAAAGTAAGAAAACATCCTCTTAGCCATCTTTTCTATGATAAATCAATGATCCTTAAGAGGATTACTACGTTTAAAACACAGCTTATTGTTTCAGAATTATGAATATTTGATATGTATAGTATAATAATAAAAATCTTAGCTGCACTAGGTGGCTTACATGAGACAGTTTAACATCTTGGGAGCTGCACCTTTGTCGACGCGATATTCGCCATTCACAAGATAATCAGGCTCCTTAATTACAGGAAACACCCCACCTCCAATTCTCACCATCCACAGAAATCTAGCATGAAGTTAATTTGTATTATGATATGATTAAAGCAGTATAATTACAAATAGATATTAGATAAAAAGGTAAAAACAATTTTGTAAAACAAAAATATACTAAAAAAATTACAGTCTAAAACTTAAAGCACTTAATAACAATTATCTGTATGCTTTAATATTTCCATAGAGTGATCATACCAGTAACTCAAAGATGCAAAAGTTTAGGATGGCCATATTTTCCCAACAATTGCACTTGAAATGCACAATTACCAATAATTGAACATTTACTAGCAGTCAGACTAACTGTATGTACACATTTGCATATGAAAAATATATCCATACCCATAGAGCTAAAGGCGCACAACCACATAGGCATATACAACTGTACTAGATATTACCCAAAAAAAAAAATATATATATATATATATACACACACAACTATACTAGATGTCTAGACCTTCCAAGTTAAATTCAAAAAACAACAAATGAAAATACTTATATATAATTTCTTCAAACAATGAAATTTTAAAAATAATAAAGATGCAATTTCATATGGCCTTACTTGTTAATATCATCAGAAGAATAACCAGTAACCCCACCAAATACAACTAATACATAATCCACATCAAGAGATCTCATTATATCAATTGCCTCATGTTCATAGGATGACATTGCGCGTCCAACAGTAGCAATGTGAGTATTGTTCCAAGTGTTATTGTCAACAATAACAGTTCTGTTTCCCATTGCAGTGATCTGGTACCCATAATCCCACCAAGACATCACCTTGGCATCTGGAGGAGTATTCTGACGAAGCCAATAGTATGCCTCGCGATAATCATCAAAAATGACTCTGTTTCCATGGTGGCCCCTTGCAGCCAAAACAATTGAGGGAGATGAGTATGCCTCTGACGTTACCCAGGTACAGTGGGTAGCATACTTACTGAGCAAGTAAAACGCACCAAGAAGTAATGCAATAGCACCATTTCTTTGGAAAGGCTGGGATTGATCAATTGAAACCTGTTTATTCAAAAACAAAAAAGCAAAGCAATTGTAGTCATTACATACCAAAACAATAAAAAGAAAACCACCCCATCATGGTGACAAGCATACTCATATCCAGCAGACAGTGCTATCTGTCATCTCTAAGTTCAGGGTTAGATAGAGGTTCCCCACCTAGTCTGCGTCCTAAAATATTCTCCTATTTTGTTCTGACCATATAACCCCAAAACACTGCTCAAAATGGCACACCTGGCTTATAAGCATATCATTTTCATATTTAATTCTTCATCAACTTAAGTGCAACTAAATAGTAAAAGCACAATAATAAAACCCCTTAGACTCTTCATAAAATATTAGCCACCTGAGGTAGGGATCAACTGATGAGTATGGGACGTATCCTACCCATATGCACAAGGAAATAAAAACCATAGTCTATCATGCTAAAAGAAGAAAAGAAATGGAAAATAAAGCATATGTTATAGAATGGAGACCTCACCTTAGAAGAACCCTTTGAACTACCAGCTCCTTTGCTAGAACCAGGCTGGGAAACCTTGTTCTTTGCCCTTAATAACTGCGTAAGGTTCTTTATAGTTGCAGAGACAGCAATGGCACTAATAAGGCAAACAGCAGGTGTGGCAACAAGAATTAACCGAACCATAACACCGGCAAAATACATGCTTGTAAGACCATACATAACTATAAATATTGTGGCATCTGACAACCGTTTGAAGCAGAAATAGAGACCTGCTGGGAAAAGGAAGAGAAGGATGTGGAAATCAAACATGAAAGAGGACCACGCTGTTGGCTGATGCTCAGACACGGAAGCAATAATGGGAATGTGATCCTTTGCATATGTTGGATCTAGTAAAGAATAAAATCTGCCCGTCCATGGAGAGATATACCCAGAAGCGGTACCAACACCCAAAGCAATAGCACCAGCACCTACTGCACAGGTCACAGTGATCCTCAAGAAGGCTTGAAACAATTTTGTGTCATTCAGTTGGTACCTAACCCAATCTAGAAAGTAAACTACCTACATAAAAAATCCAAGTTTGGCACACAAAACAATTAATGGGTCAGAACATTAAATTTTAACATTTTTTAAATGACCTATGTAGTAATAATGAACTGACATATAAAGGTAGCACAGAAAATAATTAAAAAAAAGCAACTTAATGATTATATAATTCTGCTTAATGGATAAACAATAAAGAATTAGCACCAATGAACTCAACTGAGAAATAAAATAAAAATGAGTTACCAACCGACTATATACACCACAATAAAATAAAAAATGAGTTACCAACCGAATATATACACCACAAATAATAAAGAAGGTACAAAATTGTACTTCATATTCTAAACGTGTACTTTACAAAAATGGTATAGTCTATAGGTACATAATTCATGCATTCTTTCCAACATAACAAGTTTAGTCAAAATGAGAAAGAAAAGAAATGAAACCTGAATCAAGAAGAAGACACCCATGGCAGCCATATGCTCCCCAGACTGAACATGTTGAAAACCCACAAACCGAATTTGCATGGCTAGCAACATTCCCACCACATACATGCAATTATAAGCAACATACAGCCTCATGGAATATCTTCCCGTGATCAAAAGCACCAATACGTAAAGTGGAATCAAATTGATTATAAAAACATAACCACCCCATGCTGAAACCATGTAAAAGTACCCGAAGGCAGAACCCAAAGCCCAAGCAAGCGAACCAGTATTCACGGCCTTCACAAACAAGTAGAAAGTGAGCAACAATGCGAAAATTGCTACACCTTCATTGTCATATGACCCAGCAACAGACCTCGAGATGTAACCAGGACAGATTGCGATCAATGCAGCAGCAACAAGCCCTGCTCCAGAGTCCCAAATCTCTTTACCAAAGAAATAGGCTACCAAAGTGGTGTTGGACGCGAAGAACGGAGCAGTCAACACGCAGACCTCACGAATATGAACAGCGAACCTCAGGAATCGCAGAGCCCAATAGATTATAGCCGCAGTGACCATAAGACCCGGGTAGAGAGTACCTCCTATGATTCTGCCCAAAGGGTACCAACTCTCAGAATCAAACCAATTCCAGAACTCATAGAAACCCTTCTGGGTCAAGAACAAGGTGGTACGGTAATTGAAGTAGGGGTCGAATTCATGGATCATAGACTCATAACGAAGAACACTGAAGAGACGGGTTATAAAAGCCAAGACATAGACAAGGCAAAGGATGGAGACCCGGATCAGGAGCTCCTGTTGCTTGGTCTTGAGCTTCAGGTTTTTGAAAGAGAAGCTGTTAAGCAGATCCGATTTGAGGTTCAATGGAAATGTGGATGCTGGAGCCGGACCACTCTGGTTGGATCCAGATTTCGCAGTGCCATTGGCGGACTCGAGTTTCCCGACCATGATTGGAAGATAAAGAAGAAAAAAGAAATGGGGTCTTCGACGATTTGTGGATTCGGGGTTAAAGTTGAAGACTTTCCATGGAAACTCTGGAACCAAAAAAGAGAGAGACTAAAACCCTAAAGAAATGAAGTGAAGTGGTTGAATCTACTGGAACAGTACGGAGATGAAAGGGAAAAGTGGGGATCTAATGGAATTAAGAGCGTGAAGCTCTGATTCCCACTAACAACTGATCCTCAGAAACAGAGAGAGTGAATCCAAATGTCAAAGACGAGAGAGGTCTTGTTTGTACTGACAGAATCGTAGAGAAACACAAGTCACAGAGAGGGAAAAAGAGAGGGGTTTTGGACTTTGTAGACTTGTATCGTTTGGTGGGCCGAACGAGGCTTTGGTGAGTGAGCGGATGAAGATGGTCTGTTTGGCTCACTAGAAAAATGGTGCTATGCGGATTCTGAAACACAATTTCAATTAAATTGTTTTTTTTTTTTTCTTTTTAATCTTCAATTTTACACAGCTTTGTGAACAAAGTTTAAAGATTTTGATTTTGGTTTTGGTGAAAATTTTCATGTTTGTAACAAAACTGATAAAAGAATAATCATTTTCTTTCTTATCAATCTTGATATATAAACCATTTGATAAACATGACAAATATTTATTTGTACTTTGTTTTTAAATTGGTAATATTATAATTTAGTTTTAAAAAGTAAATTTTACTTGATAAATTCCTTTAAATAAATTTCAGACTCTTAAAACAAAATAGCACAGGTGCTTAAGAATGTTAGTAGTGTTCTTTTCTATATAAAGTTTAAAACAAAAATATTACATTATAAAAATTAAAATAGGTTAAAATATCCAATTGAAATTGATTAAAGATCATTAATAAATAAATGTTTAAATATAGCTGTGCACATAAAATAATTTATATTTTTTCTGAGCAAAAGTTACACATAAAAAGTTTTGGCAAAACAAAGATTGAAACATGGAAGTGTTTTGTATTTAGAATAAATTTAGTTATGCCCTTGTTTTAGTGGGGGCTCTGGGCAAAGGCCTTCAAGTACTCTCCAAGTATATCAAAAATAAAATCCAAACTCCTAATTCTTTATTAAAAATAACAACACCAAATTAGGTGGAAAAAAGAGATGGAAAACTTCAAACTAAAAGCTTCAAAATGCTCGGCCACAATTATAATTGGTGGTGGAATTCCAAGATGGAAGTATGCAAATTGTAATTTGCATATTTTTGCAAGAAAAAACAAAGCTTTAAAGGTTGATTTGCTAATGGAAGTCCCTTTTTCTTGCCACACTAGCTCACGAGCCCCCTCTGTTTGAATACATCAAGCATGGCGGCACCAATTTTGGCTGGAGATTCCACCACTGTAACCCCAGCTTCCCTAAGGGTCTGAATTTTGTCTTGTGCTGTTCCTTTCCCACCTGACACAATAGCTGCACAACCACAAGCAAGCCAGACAAAAAAACTAAAAAATGAACTGCAATTCGAGAATTTTAACAACGACATTAAATAATTCGAAACAATTTTCCACAATAACAATTTGATACTGAACCATAACAATTTGTTGTATACCTCCAGCATGACCCATTCGACGACCAGGTGGAGCAGTTAGTCCAGCAATAAATGCAACAACAGGCTTCTCAGTTCCACTTTCCTGTTTTGTTTGATTGATCACAAAACAGTTACATTATATACAGGCAACAAAGAAACACAGCGGCAATGAAGGTAGATTCCACAGAGCTTCTTCATGGAGTCATTGGGAAAAAATAAACAGATAAGGAAAAGACTGTATTCTTCTTTTGTTGGAGGTTTGAAAAAGCAATGTCATGAAACGACAAAAAAACTCCACAAATATGATGCAAATCAAGAATCCAAGCATGAAAAGCAAACGAAAAACTATAAGGAGTCTGAAACGAAGCCGTACAATTATATCTTTAACTTTCTACGGCTTTGAATAGAATACCAAGGACAGTGGACTGCTATCATGCAAAGTATAAAAGGTTACTATAGGGAAAGTAAACAAAGGGCTTTAAGAGGATTGGTTGGTAATGGTGAATCTTTTAAGAAAAACATTCAAGTAACTTATGTCACTAAACATACAAGTTTGAGGACAAAGACATTTGCTTTCCACACACAGAACTAAAAGCAAAATAATGGTAGGAAAAAAAAAATGAAAGTTGCATAGTATGTGTGGTTGTATTAAGGTTTGACCACTAAAGGCTAACATCTCATTTACATGCATTAAAAGCATTATAATGACGAGAAACCTAGTTGTTTGTTATGTGTGTTTGAATGTAATTTCCAGAGCTCAACAAAATTCATGGAAAGCAGTAGCAGATAGTTGGCAAGGCACAGTGTTTGCAAAACAGGAAAAACTTAAAAAAAATAATAATAATAATAAAACGAAATGAAGGATTTTAGTGTAACTGTTGAGGGAAGGATTTTTAAATTGACATATCATAGATAGAGATGAGAGAAAATCTCAGTACATGAGGAAGAGAGGTGAGAGGCTGCTGCAGGAGGGGAGAGAGAGAGAGAGAGAGGAGGGCTGACAGCAGAGGGCTGAGTTTAAAAATGAAGGAAACACACAGCAGCTAGTCAATTGAGATTAGAAATAAATAAAGTATGCAGGTATTATGGTTCCAATCCTTGTTCAAATTGTAGATGCAAACACAGATATATATGGGGAAACTCTTAGGTCTGGATTTCCACATGAAATTTTCATCCAATGCAGGGGCATCAGGTAGGGAGCTTTGCATTTTTTCAATTTTTTTAAGAGTTTTAACTAGGAAGTTGTGCTTCTTTTTTTTTTAAGCTTTAAATCCAAGCTAGCCTTAAAAAATATAGGGCCTTTACTTCAGTCAGGCCCAACACAGGATAAAATTTAGTCAACGTCTGTCCAAATACTAGCAGGCCTGTCCAGGGTTAGTTGGACCACCATTGTCATGATCAGGTCTAGCATAGTAGCACTATTTCATAACATATATAGATTGATGGATGGAAAAGGACAATAATAAAATATGATGTCAGTTCGATTATGAAAGACTAGAAACATTACTAATTTTACCACATACCTTTATCAATGCAGCAGCATCTTCTTCTGCAGTGCCACCTATCTCTCCTATAAGAATGATACCTGGAACACATACATCATTATTTGATTAATGCAAATACTTCCAAACTACTCCAACACATTCTATCTGGTATATAAGAACATCAAACATACATATCTTGGAGCATGTAGAAAAAAAGAAAAGAAAAATCAAACAGGATAATGTCTCTAACCACCTTCCATCCATCTTCCTATATGCTAATTATGTTCCCGCAATAAAAAAGTTTATCGCACTATACCATTTTAGCCTTCGTGTACAAAATAATCAATATACACCTTCAACAATAACCTTGAGTTGACAAGCCCAAACTAGTGAGGGCGGAGATGGGGATGGCTGGATGCGCACTAAACTAAGAACCAATACATGCGTATATAAATAGATAGAAAGATGAACAGAAATATGTAAGCAGTGACAGGTATATCAACAAGTTCTGCCATATTCTTCCTTTCAATTTCAGCATTATAGTCAAAACAAATAACCAACAAATGTAAGTAATAATTTACCTTCTGTTTGAGGATCTACTAGGAATTTCTCAATGCAGTCAACAAAATTTGTCCCGTTAAAAGGATCCCCACCAATACCAACACAGGTGGACTGTCCAAGTCCAACAGCAGTAGTTTGGAAAACCTACAAAGTAAAAACCAAAAACCTTCAATTTCGTAAAAAAATAAAGTGAAAAGCACCACGAGACAATACTATAGAGGTACAAAGGATATCTTCTACAAACAAATAAAAGGAATGGAAATTAATAATCCGAAACAAATTTATCCAATCTCCTTGATTAACATGAGGTATGCCAGTAGGAATGAGAAAGCACCTGTGTGCTTTACATATCAGAAAGAAGAAGAAGAAGAAGAGAGAGAGAGAGAAGAATAAGAAGAAAGAAGAAAAGTAACCGTAAACAGCACAATATTCTCCCCCCGCTTTTTCTCTCACCCCCCTCCCCCTTCCCCACCCCTTCTCCGCCCCCACCCCCCCTCTCTCTCTCTCTCTCACTAACACACATCCAAAGCAACAATTGCATGTTCCATTTTTTGTTTTGAACAAACAACATACTTTTTCTTTGTTTTCTATATTTCCCTTGGCATTGATTGGAAAGACATACAAGAACTGGAGCCCTCTCCCCTAATATAATCAATGTTACTCTGACTCATACAGTTCACACTCATTGACTCCACCCATTACAATCCAGAATAGGTCTAAAAATATCAAAGTTAGATATTGCATCCTGTTAACACACATAAAGCACTATCAAGTTGGCAACATCTCTTGTTCAACATGTCACCTCAACCACATGCAGAGAAACAATGAAAGCACATAAATGTCCACATGATAAATCTGAGCAAACGAATCTATCATAAGAGTTATAGTTCTATTGACAACCTCTCCAAGGATAAAAATTAGAACTCACCGCTTCATAGGTCAAGGTCCCAGATCGCGAAACAATTCCTACACGACCAGGTTTATGGATGTAGCCAGGCATAATTCCGATTTTGCATTCTCCAGGCTTGATAATACCAGGACAATTTGGCCCAATCAGTCGAGTCTTGGATTGCCTGTTAAGAGCAGCTTTCACTCGTACCTGAAATTCATAAATATTAGCTTCAGGAGCACTTATGCAAGAATTAGAAAATACCACCAAACTTAACTATAATAATTAGACTTATCAAGGGATCATGAATTGATATTAACCCTGATCTGGTACTAAACAAAATTATATGTAACAACCACAACAACCTCGGGCAAACCTTTGAAGTATCTTGTTACTTGCATGAATTAGCTACTACAATTAAATTGTACAATATAAAAAATACAGATTGACAGATTATCGAACCAAAGATATTTAAATAACAATTTTACAATTAAATAAGACCATAATTTCTCCATCAATATATCTTTAAACATTTATAAATCAAGCTGGAAAGTATTTTCCGCACTTAGATTTAATGTTAAAATTAAATTACCATATCGTGTTGTGGGATCCCCTCAGTGATGCACACAACAAGATCTAACTCAGCTTCCATAGCCTCCATAATAGCTGCAGCAGCAAATGGTGGAGGAACATAAATGACTGAAGCATTAGCCTTCGTTTCAGTTTTTGCTTCTGCAACACTGTTGAAAACAGGAAGTCCCAAGTGTTCTGTTCCACCCTTCTTTGGCGTTACACCACCCACCTAATTCAACACAATCAAAGAAATACAATGAGCAACTCAAACAGTCAGAATTTAGAGTTGGAAGGTTGGTCATGGATCTAACTACTAAACAATGCTCATATTAAGTTAGGGTGGATGAATCCAAACTTCATGATGAAAACCTCACAGACTGTTAGACTAATATAACATCATAAACATCACTATCTATGAAACAAAACCATTAACAGTGAGAGAGAATCCAAATCTTAGATAATTTAATCTGTTCATTCACCACTTTCTTAAAAGGAATAAGTGACAACCACAGACATTTTGCCTAGACAGCATCTTCATCATATTTTCTAAAACACAATTATGTGCATCATCTATGAGATCTTCAAAATCATCAACTTTTATGCCTGCTTGTCTAGCTGCATCCGATAAGATTCTGATTAAAGATAACGCATTAGTTCAATGCATAACTGATTATCCCCATTTGTAGTTGAACAACCCCTATAATTCTGCATTCCAAATCCATCTAAGAAATCCTCTAAATCAGATTATTTTATTTAACTAATAAGATTGAATGGCGTAATGCTTTATGAATTCCCACATATTTCTTTCAAATTTTGGTCCGTTTAACCATATATAGATCTCAGAATGCCCTTATGTTCAAGGTAAACCTTGATTTTAATCTCACTCAAATTGAACAGCCAAGAGGTCATGACTACAACAAGCAGTAGCAGATTCAGTGTCGAATGCATTCATTTCCTACTGTTTTCAGTCAATGTTCTTGTGAGAATTACTTCAAATATTTATCACAAATACTATAAAGTAACGGTTTTTGCAAATTTGACGAAGCATATACCATATATACCAATAGACTTAAGAAAAAAAATACCATATATATCGATCCCATAAGTTTAACAAACACACAACGGAGGAATACTACAAATTAAATTGTACGTTTCTAACTTCTTTTCACTCCCATTTTCCCAAAAAGCCTAACCAAAACCCGACAAATGACCTGACGTAAAATTGCATATAAAAATTGGTGAGCTTTGCAAGTGTTTCCTACTTAAGCCAAACCTAGATCCCAAAAATACTTAACCAAAATATTTCATAACCATGAAAAAAATCACAAAAACTATATTAAAAAGAAAGAAAGAAAGAAAGAAAGCCGAGATAATGAAACTTATTACCATTTTGGTGCCGTATTCAATGGCTTGCTCAGTGTGGAAAGTGCCATTCTTTCCCGTGATGCCTTGGCATATGACGCGAGTGTTCTTGTCCACGAACACCGCCGGTGGCGGCGGAGAAGCCGCCGCATAATGACGACGACTCCGAGCCGCCGCAGCCGCACCCGGCGAAAGTACAGACGAAGAGGAATATGAAGATTTTCGCGATGCGATCGAACCGATCAGCTTCCCGAGGGCTTGGCGACCCATCACTGCTTTCGCTTCGCTTCGATTTCCTTTTTTCGATTCGGAGGAAGAAACTGCGACTCTCTCTCTCTCCTCTGTCTTTCTTTCTCTGCGGAAAATGCAAACGAAAAACGAAGAAAAGCCAGGCAGTATTCTCTGCACTGCACTTTGACTTGGGCTTCTCGACCTATTTGCCACGTACGTTGTGTTGGGTCTGTTGGGCTACGGGCCCACACTATGTACGGGAATGGATCAGTTCTGTCCCAAATTTCCTTTTGGGCCAAGTACTATAGGCCGAGTTCTTCGGGACAAGTTTTCGTTTAGGCCCATTTGGTAAAAATATAAAATTTGATTTTTTTTTTTAACAAAAAATGAAATTTTCATGTGTTTGGATAGTTTGCACATGATGTATACAAATGGAATTTAGATATTTTGTTAAACCCATTATCAATTTTTTAATTCTATAAATTCAACAAAATCTTTTTATCCATTTTTTCCAAGTGAAATGAAATAGATATATATATATATATATGTAAAAAAATATTTTTCAAATATAATTGTATTTTAAAATGTACTAAACCAATATACCTCATTAAATTTTGAATTAATTTTAATGATAAAATACTTGTTGCACAATAATAAAAAAAGAAATTAAAATTTCAAATTTAAAAAAAAATGCCTAAAAAATTTCAAAATTATTAAGTAAGAACAAATTTATTAAATTAATTCTATTTCATAACTATCAAGAATTATCCAATAACTTTAAAGTGAGGGTGTAAGTGGATATCACTAGAATAACACTTTAATATACGTTTTTTTTTTTAAGGTTTAATTTTTATTTAGGATTTGAATTTGAAAGAATGCATATTGAAAAAAAACACAAATAAATATTGAGCAACACAAAATTTAATAGTTTATTGATAAATAAATAAAATATTTTTTAAAGATAGTTTATTTTATTTTTTTAAGTCACACACACACATATATATATATATATATATATATTTTTTTTTCCCTCAAGTCATGTATCTAATGGTAGCGGCTCTGGAAGCAGGAGAGCAGAGCCAGAAGAGTAAAGAAGTTGGAGGAAGAGAATCGGAGTGGATGATATAGAAGATGAAGATGGCGGATCCGTACGAGCGCGTGAAAGGTAACAGACTGGCCTTCAAAGGTGGCGACTTGGCCACGCGCAGCAAACCAATCTCCAAGGATAAGAAGAAGAAAAAGAAGAAGAAGCACCACGACACTAACCCTAACCATAACGACGCCACCGACCCATCCTTCTCCGTTGACCCGGAAGCTGATCCCCCTGTCTCTGCCGAAGACGGCATCGAGTACACCATTGACGCGGCGAAGCGCAAGAAGTACGATGACCTGTTCCCCGTGGAAGCTAGGAAGTTCGGGTATGACCCTAAATCGAAATCGAGGTCGGTGGAGGATGCTCTTGAGGACCGTGTGAAGAAGAAGGCCGATCGCTACTGTAAATGATTTTGCTTGTTATTCTCTTTAGGTAAAGCCTTCCTCTTTCTTCTTAAGGGTTGGTATACTTGGTTTTTTCTTTTTTTGGCTTATTTCTTGGATTTTGCTATAAAATTTTCTGATGAATATCTAATACTGAGTGGGACTGAGGGATAATAATCATGAAGTAATTTATTAGCACATACCCTTGTTGTTAATTTTCCCATTAAACTTGAAATTTACGAGTTTGAACATTATAGTGTTGTTGACACTTGGGAGAGGTTTTTACTTTCATTCAAGCATACTCAAAATAATAAATGATGATGATGATGAAAGGAGAAGCATGTCTAGCGCTCAAAATTTTGAACTTACTCAGTTCGTTTGTCTAGTTGTGAATCATGATATATTACAAATAATGTATTGCCTCCAAATTATTGTACTTTCTTTAACATAAAAATTGTCATATAGTTTAACTTCAGTGTTGAGCATTCATCTGAAACTTGTAGTTCAAGGAAATACTTGTATTTCATAGCTAGATAATTTAATTATTTGTCTGTACCTCTTTCTGATATGGTTAAGATTTCTACTTCCTACTTAAAAACTTTGTTTGTTGAATCAATTTTGTAATTTGCGTTCAGTTCTAGAGTGTGAATTTATGTTAAATTTTTTTTTTTTTCCCCTCATGGTCACCCTCAAACTTATTGACGTATAAGAGCTACGCAAGCAGAGCATTAAGTAGCAGCATTGAGTATGAAAGTGTTATTTCTGAAAGTTTCTTGTAGATCAAGTTTACGTTCAGAGAACTAACACATAAACGTAGGTTGTATTCAGTCTAGAACAGAAGCTGTAGGTAACATTGTAGACTTCTTCAATAAATATGTGGGATGGGTAAGCACGCGTAATTTGGCTGCCTTCAATGCCTCTTTTGATCCAATTAAAGTTGTATGGCTGTAGATTTTTTAGCGGCTTCATTCTCAATCGTTTAACTATTAATTTAGATACTGCACCATTGTGGGTGCTCCTTATGAACTGGAAAATAATTCCTCTAGACTATTTCTAATGAAAATAAAATAAGAAACCTCAACACAACTATTAGTATATCATCATCACTTGCTTAGGTATCAATGCCATGAAATGCTTTTTTAGCCTCCTTTTATTGTTTTCAACTGTCTTCAGCCTCCTCACTTCATGATTTTCATTCTTCAGTTTTAGACCCTGTTGGCAGTATCATTATTGCTGTTAAGATGGAAGCGTGCAACCCCTGGTTTACCTAAGTTCATGACTTTCCTGTCCTGGGCTACTAATGTAAAATGCTGTGTTTTTGAACTGTTGTGAATTACTAGTAGTGATTGCTATTGCTATAGTCACTCGATGCCTACAATGTGATGTTTAAAGAACTCTTCTGTGGCTTGATTTGAGAATTTTTAACCGGCTTTCATGTTAGGGCCAAATTAGCTATTTTTTATAAAGGTACAAAGTTGCTTTTGGAACCACCCTGTCCATTATTTGCAGTTGTATGCCCATAAAACTTTAGGGATTTGTCTCTTTAATGATAATTCTAGTACTTACGGGATAAGATATGCAATTCTAGTACTTCCAGAACAACCTTATACTGTCTCCTTAATTTCATTGTTTGGTGGCTCCACATTTTTTGTACGTGGATGGTTAGATGAAATATATGTTCTCAGCTGCTCATAATCTAAAGTCATGTCCATTTTTTTTTTTTTGCAGAGGGAGTGATGCACATTTGAAAGTTGAAATGCTGAGCTCGCACAAGGGTTTAGTGATCCCAGAAGTTTCTGTAGTTATTAGTCATAATCCGTGTTTAAAGAGCTGCTATATTGGCACCATTTATTTACTGAAATGTCCAGTTTGGCATCTCAAAAAATAAATGTTGTATATTAGCACATTGTCCATTTAGGCAAGCATCTATATGAGAATTGAACATTAACACTAGTCTCTACGGGTTTAACCAATGGTGACAATTAGCAGTTATTAGCATTTTTCTTAACGAAATCATTGTTGTGTAACTTCAGGGCCGGTTACTAAGGCCATTGCCTAGGGCTCCACCAAAAAAAAAAAGCCATATAAATATTTACTATTTTTATATTACTTTTCATTAAAACAATTAATTTAATTCTTTGTATTTTTATATTACTTTTAATTAAAAAACATTTTAACCTCTTTTTACCTCTCACTGTATAAAAAATATTTTTAATCTCTTTTATTTATTATGCTTTTTTTTTGGGTAAACATATCAAATTCCTGAGGTTCCATCTTGCAATAGGCACATTGTTATGGGACAGGGATATTTGCCATTTGATTGACCAAATTGGGTTTCTTTCACATTCTCTTACAATTTGGCCATGAACATTCGCAAAAAACCCTAAAGTTGATCAAACTCTCTAGGAAACCTATGTTGTAGAATAGGTAGAAACATAAGAGCAAATCATAGAGGTACATGCATTGATGCTATTTGAAATTTGAAATGATGTGTTTAATTCTAATTGTACTTGGTTCTCATGAAGAAATATTTTATGTGCATTCCACAAGCACTGTAACTATATAATAAAATATGAGGTTTTTAATTATACAATTTTATGTAGAAAATACGTCTCTTAGAGAAAACAAATCCAATATAAACCTAAATATAGAAATATTTAATCCAATATAAAACTAAATATAGAATAATTTGTTTTTCTAAACACAACTTTTTTCTTATTCGTGTGTCATGTATCTATTTTCTTCTAACTAAATAATGAAAATTTTCAACCTCATAGACACTCCAAATATTTAAATAATTATTTACAAAAAGAAAAAAAATTATTTAAATAATTTCAGTCTTTTTCGATAATTAAATAATTTCTTCCACATGAATGGAAGTCCAATATTGGGTATACATGTAAACATAAAAAGGTATAGAAAGTCCCAAAAGTCAAAATTAACAAAATGGAAATGGGTGGCATTTTAAGGCCAATTTCATCTATAACTATTCAAAATAACTGTGCCAATTTTCAGTCAAAGAAAATGCTTTTTCCCAAGAAATCTTTTTTGTCAATGGCACATTATACAGACTAAATTGAAAACCTTTTTAAAAGCTCATTTACTCTTCTTTCAGTCAGAGAGAGACAAAGAAGCATGGAGCCCACCATTGATGTCAAAAAAAGCAAACACAGTAAACCCTAACTGTCATTATCTCGCCCTTAAAAATCAACAATTATCTTCTACTACTTCTGACCAACTTCTCACAAAACACTCATAACTCACAAAGAGAGTACTTGTTTACAAGCTACAACCATGAGTTAAATTAAATAATAAACTTGGAAATATGGATATATAAAAAAGAACACAAAGTCCTTGAACAGGAAGTCAATGCCCGAACCACACAAATACATCTTTCTTGCTGTGTGTCGTTTAGTGGTAATGAAGAGAGAGAGAGAGAGACCCAGCACAGCAAAAGAAAGACAAGTATGGTGCGTTCTTGACTCCCTCTTTTTAAGACACTATTCTTTAATATGGTAGTAAATTGGCAATGAAGAAAAAAGGTTAAAAAGTAGACAAAAGAAGAAAAAATGTTGTAGTTGGTGTAAATTGTAATGAACCTTGGGCAGCAAAAACCACAGCAACCAGCAACCAGCAGTAGAAGGGCAGTAAATAAACAGAGGCTTCAGCACTTGAATGAATGAGGAGGGTGCATTCAAAATCCCAACCAACCCAACAAAATACTTCCCCTTCTTTCCCACATTGAATACCCACCACCAGCACTAAAAAAGGAGTCTTCCCTCTGAACCTCTACTGATCAGTATATTTAAAGTATGGTAGAGAGACAGTTGTGTGTAGCAGCAGAAGCCAGAGATTCATCAAGAACTAGGACAATTCAAGGCTGCCTTAATTTGCTGGACAGTGGTTCCGATAAGGTTATTAACAGTAGTCACCGACTCCAAATTCAGCTTTGCTGATGGCAAGCTGCTCACCAGTATTTGAAATGTCACTGTGACTAATGAACCGCTCGACCTGCCCATGTTTCCGTGCGGGTTGGAGCTCGTCGACGCCCCGTCTCCTTGGTCTGGACGGCCGTCAGGTGAAATGGTGAACCCTGATGGTAGCAAAGGAATGTACGAAGGATCCTCGCCGCTCATTGCTAGGTTGATGGCTGGTAGATCAACTGGACTGTAGACTATTAGTGAACCGGATGAGTCTATGCAGCTCTCTTGTAGGATCAACATGTTGTTCTGGCTAGTGTTGAAAGCCTATGAAAGCGAATGTTTTTCATAAGCCAATTAGTACTGATGATATTGAAGATAGAAAAAGTTACTGTGTGATAAAAGAAAAAGAAAATCCAATTTCGGGTAACTTACTCGAAGAACAGATATGCAGTTTCCTGTAAGTGATCCATTTGCTATATTAGCAACCGCTTCCATTGCACTTCCGTTGGAAAGAACATCCCACTAGACAAAAGAATAATAAATAAGATAACCAATGTAACAGTTACAGCTAATTAATCTAATCGGTAAAACAGTCAGAGAACTTTACAGCAGACAAGTTTTATTAGTGGCTATATATATACCTGGGATCGAGTTCTTTCATCCTTGAAGAAGTTGAAGACATCTTGCGGAGATATTGGAAGCCAAATCGTAGTAGCTGCACTAAGAACCACACCGTTGGGTTGTCCGGTATCGGTGCCCTTATGGACAGTGACTCGGACTCCAACCTCATTCATCCCGGAAAGGGTTGTCCATCGATGCCTATCAGATGTGCTAATGCTTGCACAGAAATTATTGACCATCCTTTGTGCAAGTTTCATCACGCTTCTCTTGCCTTCGGGAGAAGGAAGTACTGAACGTAGGACAACATGTTAGAAAAAGCTTGAACAGCAACTCAATCATATAAAGTATGATGTTGAATGTTTACCTCCTCCAAGATCCCGAGTAGAAGTGCCTGAAACCATCAGACAAGCAAATCTCTCGCACATTCTCTTAAGAGTAGCGAGCCATCGTTCAGCTCCAAATGCTAATCCACAATGAATAAATTCTCTATAAAGCTGATGAATTGGGGTTCTGTCTTCAATTTCAACATGTTCTACCCATGTAACCTAGTTTTTGCACAAGATTCCAAGAGAATTTGTATGTTTTACAGTGGGAAAATACATAATTGGACCAAAAGACAATGACAAAACCAAACATCATTCGATTGACTAACCTCAGAATACCCATTAGGCACGTCCCGAATCAAACATCCAGAAGGAAGCCTATGACATTGACACTGGGAAGAAAACTGGTTATCTCGTGGAAAATCATAAGAAACATCAACAACAGCCCACAAGCTTGGCTCAATTTGCTGACAATAACGAAGGAAGTAGAATTCTCGAGTTGGTACCAAAGGTGAAAGCACCAGCATCTCTTCGTGCATCTACAATGAAAGGCCTAAATGATAAATTCTTCATAAAAGAAATTCCAGAAAAGGAGAAAGCAAAAGACAATTGAATTAATTTTGGGCTACTTACCAGCAGTAAAGAGCCACTATGACTGCCCAACATTCCAGATGATATCACTTCAACTGTTCTTGCCATTGAGACAATCGTGGGAAATAACTCCATCCACTTGTTCTGCAAACTCAAAGCAGTCGATCACTTGGACATATAAAGCATTAGAAATAAAGTTACAAGGGTTCAAATTTACAGTTAGTTTATGACAATAGAGGGAAGAAATGAAATTACCGAGTCCATAAACATGTCAACTAGTGCTAAACCATTCATGATAACTTGATCAGTAACTTTTGATGCTTCAACCCGAACATTAGGATTTTTCAGGTGACTCCTAGGTCTAGAAAAAAGTCTTTCATAGCTTTCAAGATTAAGAACATCCCTCCCATCTATGGTCGACTTCATCCACAAAGGTTCATTCATCTGCAAAAGCCTAAGCAACTCTTCCATGGCATTTGCAGCCATGTCCGTCATGAGGGATTTATCCATCTCTGAAAGGACCAATGGCTGGTACGGCAAACTGTGTATGTTGGACGAACTACCAGGAAGAAGATCAAGATCAAGGGAGGGCCCTGCCATCCCATGGCCCCCAAAACTTCCCATTGACAAGTCCAATGATGAAATATGAATAGGCTGAACTGGTGGGAGTTGGGAAATTGGCCTCCCTATGTACTTTGCAGCAATGCTAGATACTCTATCCAGCTGCAGAAAATCCACAAGAAAACACCAAATCAATAAACAAAAACGAAAACAAAGACGCAAACAGAAAGTAGAAAAAAAACAGCTTTCACATGCAATGGGATTCCAAACTAACCTCCTCTTTCAATTGGGCATTCTCCATTCTCAATTTCTGTTCGTCAAAATATGAATCTTCGTTGATTGGTGGGCCTCCACAAGATGGGCAGATCACATTTTTCAGTGCCTCTCGGATTGCTATGTTCTCACATCGGATCTTGTCATTCTCTGCCCGAAGTGCACAGTTATCAGCTCTTTCATGTTGAGCCTGTGTTGTTTCAAGCATATAGAGGTCAGTGCGCAAAACTAAAAACAAACTCAATTTGCTTTATGTACAGAGAAAAATGAGTTAGAGGGAAGAGAAAAACAAAAAGATAGAGAACCTTCATCTGCGTCCTCCTGTTCTGAAACCAAAATTTGATCTGCCGAGGAGCCAAGGACAATTCTCTACTTAGCTGCATCCTTTGCTTTTCATCTGGGTGAGGACACTCCTTGAACATTCTTCAGTCCCAAACAAAAAAATTGACAATAAAAAACCTCATAAACCCCATCATAGTGTTCGAGAAAGCCAAAATGATCAAGTAAAACAAAAAACCAAATGGAATTTGGGAAATGCCAATCACAAAACCACCAACCCGTTTCCTGATTTTTTTTTTTCCGAGCGAAACAAAAGCCACACAAACAAGCACTAGGAAAACACACACACAAGCCGGTAAAAAGCAAATGCAAGAAAGTTTCTTACGCTTCGAGTTGCTGAATCTGATTAGCAGTGTGACGATGGTAACGTTTCTTCCTCCTCTGAGCGTCTGAGGAATCATGGTCTCCTCCAGACCCACCACCCCCTCCTCCTCCACTACTACCGTACTCCATTCCTTGCTCCAGTTCTCACGTAGCACACAAAACCAGCAGAGGTTGTGAAGAATCAGCTACTCCCATTGACAAAGCATTATAAAAAAAACTAAGAAGAGAAAACAGCTAGAAAAAAAAAAAAAGGATTTTGACTTGTGGGTATGAGAAAAAAACGTATAGGGACTGAGAAAATGTGGCTATTTGGTGACTCACAGCAAGCATTATTCATGGAAACCAAGACCGCCCATCAGAAACGGTTCAGTAAATATCAAAGATATTGGCATGATTTTGGAGAGTGAGTTAAGGCACTTTTGGATGAAATCTTGGAGGCCAATTAACTAGCATAAATCGAAGCCAAAATGAAAAAAACAAAGAGAGAGAGAGAGAGAGAGAGGACCAGCCACCCTCTCCCACCCCTACCCACTATGCCACTCAGCCACTTTCACTGTTTTGTGAGTGTTCGTGTGTGTTTATGAAATCGTAACTGATGGGTTTTAAAAGCTTCTTTGAACAACTCTGAAAGATAAATAGTAAGAGCAACGGAGGTGAGAGAGTGAAAGAGAGACAGAGAGAGAGAAAGGGTCCGAAATTAAATTCTCATACACCCCATTCGAGGGCCTTCTCTCTCCTCTACACATCAGTGAGAGACCCCCTCTCTAGAGTACTAATATAGAATGGTACACTCACGGCCAGGTGTGCAAGCATAGAGCTTTTATTACGCGCCGGC
The DNA here is from genome assembly GCA_007844105.2 of Rhamnella rubrinervis. Taxonomy (NCBI): domain Eukaryota; kingdom Viridiplantae; phylum Streptophyta; class Magnoliopsida; order Rosales; family Rhamnaceae; genus Rhamnella; species Rhamnella rubrinervis. The sequence continues at coordinate 16,697,060 of CM017585.2, forward strand.
ACGGTCACCGGTGCGTCATTTCCCGGTGGCTTCCCTATAATGACAAATATATCCTTTTTGCTTACGTCCGCTGACTTTTAAGCCTACATTCTCTTTCCTTTTTCCTTTTCTTTTGTTTTCTCTTTTTCTTATTTTATTTTTTTATTATTTATTTTTATTTCTATTCTTGGTTACATGTTCACACACACACGTAATGCGTAGTGAAGCCCCAAAAGTCAAACATAGTACCTTCTTTTTCTTTTATTTATTTATTTATTTTTAATTTTTTTAATATTTTTTAATTTTTTTATTGTAGGAATCCTGTGAGGCCCCCAACTTTTTGTAGTATTGTTGTTTTGACCCCAATATTTCATTTGTTTTATTTTTTGAGTAGCCTTTTAAGAGAAAATTACACTGACCTCCTCATATCTTTTACCAATAATATTAAATACACCTCCTACGTACCCAAATATTCACTCTACCACCCCCATTCAAATTAACTTCTAAAATTTTCAAAACAAACTTTTTCTCTTTGAAATTATCATTTAAATGCACTATAAATACTTAAAATTATAAATTGAAAATGGGAATGATATTGGCATGAGAAAAGAGAAAATAAGATGAAAAATTGAATATTCAAATTTGAGGTCAACGTAGAACTTCTTTTATTATTTAATTTGAAGAATCCTTAGGTTAATCATTTGGAGTAAATTACTTGTAAGCATAGATGGATCTGTAATTCCATGCTATTACTAAAACCGTTTTAACAAATGCTAACAAAACGTTTTTAATTAAAATGTTTGAATTAATTTATGAGGTTGGTGTAAAAGGATAATTTGGTAGTGTATACAAATATTGAATATAAATTTTGTGGGTATTTGGTATTAATTCAATCACAAAATAGTTTAATCCAATGATTTTATTATTATTATTATTATTTTCTTCTTGAAAGACAATTCAAATATATATATTAGCTCATGCTCATGTGCAACTTTTAATATTAAGATATAATATTGTTTTTGTACTCGATTAACTTAATAATATTTATTAATTTTTACAATTAGAAAATGTATTTAAATTATGTATCACGTACTTGAATAATTAAGGAAGAAATAATGAAACTTAAATAATTAAGTTTCTTAAAAATTAATCACTAAGTTACGCTCATATGACACTACATTATATAGGATAATACATGCTTGAATTACGATCTTTTTTCGACTAAGATTGATAGGAAGAAACAACCATATATTATATATAATGTGAAACTAATATGCAATATATTAAGAGAATTAGAATAAAATTTGATTGAAAATTTTGGTCAACTATATAAATTTGGAATTACATACAATAAACGTATATACATGTGACTGAATTTGATCAAGATAAACTTGAATCCTATAATTTTGCCAGATATATATATATATTTCATAGCATCACTTTTTTATACCATTAAAAAAAAAAAAAAACCAGCATATTCAATTATATGACATGCATGCATATATAGCTCATATGATCGTGAAATGCATGCTTGTGCATGTTTCTACACGTACGAAGGCCAATCGTATGTGGACTGGTATGGTTAATTATATGGCATGCATGCATGCATACATATGCACATCTATCTACATCTACCAGACTATCACGCATATATATATAATTCACAAGTTCTTTGTTGTTAATTTTTGAAAAGATTAATTCAAGCAACCGCCTGCATATAAAAGCCATATAATTAGTATATATTTGTGGATAATTCTTCATGATATTATAAAATCTCCTGCATTAAATTGCAGAAAAATATCGAAGTTTTTTTCTGACTTTTCTGCACAAATAGAGAGCTTTTAAATTAAATGAAACCCATTAAGGCCTATAAATACATGATATATGTATGGATCTATGCTTTTACAACACGCAATTAAGAATCCCACCATGCATATATAGCTTAGAAACTTGAAGCATCTTCATGATAATCATGCTGCTATATACATATATATGTTTACGTACACATGATCCATAATACTGAATCGTGGAAGCAGACAATGGTTTTAGTGGTGGAGTTTTGCTTCTCTTTTTTCAACCGATCCATTAAAAGAAATTAAATTGCATCTACTTTGAAATATGACAGAGAATACATATATCATCCATATCAATCAAACATTTCTGGTAACATTAATTTGTTTATACTCGCTTTGACATCTGTATGAACCTTTTTTCCTGAAGAATAATTAAACATGCATGGAAGATAAATAAATAAATAAATAAAAACATATTGATAGATAGAACCCACCAGGAAATTAAGAAAAAAATAAAGCAGCTGGTAGAATAAGTTTTCCACATTAAATACAAACTTTTATATCAGAAAACTTTGGCCATGGGCTTACCTAAGCAGACGATTATATATATATATATAGAGAGAGAGAGAGAGACTTAAATTTTGATAGATCAAATTCATTTCTATCCTATATCTGTTTAGGCAACATTAATGGGTATTACCACATGGTACGTACCAATATTCAATTTCCACAATATATATATATATATATATATATATATATATATATATAAAGACCTTATATGTATGTCAGTATGTGTGTGTATATATATGTATAACCTCTTATTAGTTAGTTATTACTACTGCCTCCACAAAATCTATGGTACTTTTAGGTACAAGCAATATTTGATTTAACATTTTAAAAGATTAAAGCTAATTTCTAATTAAATGGATGATAAACTAAAAAGATTATAAGAAAAAAAAAAGAGATCATAGAAAGAAATAGAAAAATTCCATTGAAGCTAACTAGCTAGGTTTGTTCATCATTTAAAGTTGGGGTATTTAGTACTAGAGGATCAAAACGATGGTCGTTGAAACTTAAAAACAGAGAGTTGGAGTAGTTTACGTAGCTAGCCTAGCCATGCATATAATAATAAACCCCAGCATCCAGGCACAAAAGGGCAGGTCACGTTCACCGTGTGCTTTTAAGCTTGTCTTTTAAGACCCATAACTAATCCCATGGTCCATCAAATATATCTTTTTAATTGATTTTTAAGTGGTGGGTGGTCAATATTTATATTTGTATATGTTTCAGAGTCTTGGATTAATATATAATTTTTCCAGATCAATGAATTACTTTAATAAATTTATACCAAGATATATATATATATATATATATACAATATCAAAGAATTAGCTATAGCTAGCCTTTGTGGTTTAATCTCATGCATATTTGGAATACAATATAATGTTAAAGAGCCATTTTTTCTTTCATTAATTACTTAAACAAATAATATGATCCTATATACTATATAAGCTCAAATAGCTAGTCTCGTGGGTTAAAGCTTATGTATTATCATTTCCGGTCCATCTCCTATAACCTTAAAGTTTTGGAGATCGGTGATAATTTATAACGATTTGCAAGAGCTATTTATATTGTTGGGAGATAAAAAATTATGTTCATCACTGGTACTGTACGTACTGCAAAGGAACAAGAGGACGTATTGTTAATGGCAGGGTTGGGGACCCTGCATGGTTTTCACGAAGAAGGAGCACAAGATTTGTCTGACAAACAGCTTCAGTTTGTACCCATATGCTTCATTATATTATTTTCATTGTTATAGCTCTATCTATTCAATTACATTACAAATGGTTGATGCAACTGTATGAGCTTTTCTGCTGCTATAGTACCATGCATGCAAATTCATGTCATATATTATTATTATTATTATTATTTTACATATATATATATATATATATCAGTATAATTATTGTACTTTATTGGGGTTTTGTTCACGAATATTTTCTGTGTATTTTTGTTTTTATGTTGTTTTTTTTTTTTGATAAATGCAACTATGAGCTTTTCTGCTGCTATAGTAAGTACCATGCATGCAAATTCATGTCATATATTATTATTATTATTATTTTATATATATATATATCAGTATAATTATTGTACTTTGTTCACGAATATTTTCTGTGAATTTTTGTTTTTTATGTTGGGGTTGAATATGCATGCAGATACACAATTCATATGCATATTTAAGTCGTTTTCGAAAAATGAAAGGGAAAGAAATTAATTGTTAAAAGTCAAAATAGGATGGTAAGTTTGGAGAAAAAAGTTAAAATACAGGAGTATTAATGAAATTTATCTTATGCCTTTATATATATGTCGCTGCTATACTAACACATACATACGCCAGCTCCAACTTATTAATATGAGTCAATTTTCTCAAAAGAAAAAGAAAATATGAATCAATCAATGTCATATATAATTAAGCTCATAAATAAGTCTGTAAAATGTAAACATATGAATGAATTTATTATGTATATAATATATATATATATATATATATATATATATATATATATATATATACAGAACTTGTATTTAAGCTCATAAATAAGTTTGTAATAATGGTCCTAAATAAACAATTGAATCAAGCTAGCTTGGATACATGGCGTGTGTATGTCAAGGCAAACAATTGTCTAATTAATACTAGAATTGAACTATATATGAATAAACTCTGTTAATGCGATACTATAAATAATTAATTAAGTACATACAGACCAACTTGATATTCAGCTAAATATAAATTTAATACTCATAAATTAATATTACTTGCATTTAAACTCATAAATAGTATTCTTAAAAATATTGTATGTGTGTGTGTGTGTGTCTAAATTAGAACTAAAATTAGCTACACCCAAACTTCAATACCATAATTGCTTTTTCTAACATATGTAGTTTCTAAATAAGGAAACTTGTTCATTTTTTATTTTTACAAAATAACTGTAGGATTGGCTAGTAAAATTTGAATGGGGGTAGTAAAGGGTAAATTTGGGGGTACAACTTGTTTTAGGGTTAGCTAGCTTTAGGAACTTAATTAAATTCATTTTCCTTGAAAGCTCACCACTTTTATATAAAATATTAGTCTTAATTAGAAGGATTTGGATGATACACATGCTTTGGTGACAATGTTATTGATCTTAAACAATTTCTTGATCATGTTCATTCATAAACTAATTATGAAATTAATTGTACATATGCTAAGTAATTAATACTACAAATTTTTGCATATGTTGTACTATGTATTTGATGGCTTCTAATGTATTGGGTAATGGATATTTTGTACTTATAAGATTTTATTTCATTTGTTATAAATTTATTGGTACAAGTGTGTGACTTTTAAATTATATTGTAACCCTATTTGTAACCATATATACCTGGAAATTTATGTATTGTGACCACTTTAGTATGTGAAATTGAGTGTAATTGAAATGGTTCATCTGTAGCAAATCTAAGAAAGAAAATTTTGGCCTCCATCAATATACAACTAACATAAAATCAATTCTGCCGAGTAATGTAAAAATTTCAGTCCGATATGCTCTGTCAACTAGGAACTGTAAATTGACATATATAACAAATTAAGCTCAGTTTTCACTGCCTTGATGAATGGTTGGGTAGAGAGATATTAGCACGGCTGAGGCGTTTTCTCCGGTATCTCCACGCTACCTGAATCCGCGAAGCTGCGAGGCATCTCCAGTACGGTGACTCATACCTAATGACAAAGAAAATATGTAAAATGGCAATGCAGATAAATATGCTAAGAACACATTTTCAGTTCTTGCTCATGAAGTAAGCCATAGAGGTAGTCAATTATAATATGGTGGAAATGCTTCCAATAATAGAACTTAATGCAGCTCTTAAATCTTTTACGATTAAACGTAAAGCCAAAGATGAAAAATGAAAGGTCCATGTGATGCAATATAATGCTTGAATCCACATTTTCAAGATCATAATCAGACATGCGATTACACAAAAATCATCTGCATAAGGGTCACAAGAAGAGAAAAAAAAAATCTCTAATCTCTATACTAATTACTGTCACAAACATCACATAAAATACAACTTCATAACTTTCTTTTGCAAGAACGTACATATGGATCATTCAGGAAATTGAAATACTGGTATACGAACGATATATATTTTGAACTTATTATTAAGAATGGCATATCCATAAATGTATTAACATATTCATTTGCATATGTGTGTATCATTCAAAATATGGAGATGTAGAAAGCACCTTATAGCTCCTTGGACGCGTGGGTTGCGCAAAAATCTTGAGAAAAGACCCGTGACTTCTTCGATATCAGCAGCTCTGAGTGAAAACACTTCTACGTTTGTGAAGCACCTTACGGTCCTGTTGCTCAGCAATCGTTGTCCGGGAATTCTTATTTTCTTTCCATCTAGAACAGAAACCCAAATAGATAAGTTAATACACATTTTCTTTTGAGTTCAGGCAACTTACAGTTAGACCACAGCACTAAATATTACAAGTTTTGAGATTGAAATGATACCTTTGTTTACAGAAGAGTGCTCAAGACACCATGTGAGAAGTTCTTCCCCACAAACATCTCCTTCAGATAAGGGAACTATAATCCCATCTTCTCCAATGCTCTCCATTTTCCCTCGCACAATAAAAACCATCTTCTCAACTAGACCACCGTGATACAAAATCTTGCTTCCCTTGATGTATGTTTTTTGTCTGAGTCTTTCACAAATGGCATCCAGAATAGGTTCATCCATAAGGGAAAATATCCGAACCTACAGTAATTTTTAAAAATCTCTTTTTCTTCAGAAACACACTTGATCGGATAATGCAAAGTCAAAGACTGTAAAACAATTAAATAATTAATAAAGCAATAAATGATTAATCAGTGTAGTTTGATATCCCAAGAGTTGCAATATGCTATTATGTTAAATGGTATTAATTTAAACTGATGATAAAAACTCACCTTCTTGATAAACATGAAGAGATGACGTCTGATATCTCGCTGGAGGTCTTCAGGCAAATTCTCCATAAGAGCTTCTTCATTTACTCCTCTGGTAGCTGCCCAAATATACCGTTCAGCATGTCGTACTTGCCTGCATGATAGACCAATAACACCAATTAAAGTTCACAAAGACTGCATGTGATGGGGTATGTTAGTTCCTGAAATGCTATTACATTATAAGCATATGCTTCCAATCCTCATACATAATTAAGTTGTAAGCCAAAAAAACAACAAACTGAATAGGGAAAGAGAAGTGTAGGGTTACCATCAATCCTAAAAGCTAAAGTTATTAGAACTAGATACAATCCCTGGATGTATAAAAATATAGCACAATATAAAGTTAACACTCTGTCCTATGTGTAGGCTTGTTCAATAATGAGATAGGGTTTGAGCCTTGCATGTGTAGCACAAGGAAGTAATAAAAATGAGGGTCAATAGAAACAAAACAGAAGACCAATTAGACAATTAGGCTATGTTACCATGTTCAGAGTTCGGTCACATTCCTGTTGATATAAGTTTTTGGGATTGATGGTAACTTATGTTTTCATTTATTTAAGGGTTATTTGGCAGGACATAAGCACCCTTCCACAGTGATGAAACCAAGCTAACTATCCTGCTCTTTAACACGTAAACCAAACATGTTTTCTTTAAATTTCATTCTCTGAACAACAAATGGTTTCTGATAAAACTTTATGTTTTCTTTCTACAATTCTCTAATAACATCAGTTTTGTGGGATACTTCCCAGATTATTTTTGATAATTTTTTTACCTATGAAAACTTTCTTTATAAAGCATTAGGTTAAAGTTTTGTGCAAACCAAGCTACAACTTAAGCTTCTGAGGCTGATAATAGCTTATCAAAAGGCAAGCAATGGAAGAGTGTCCATTCGCTTTTTCTTTCCCAGTGGTTATCATCAAATCTAAACAAGATTAAGTACATGCTTACACAGCACAGCTATAAAAACACTTCAATATGGAAAAAGGATGACCAAACAACAACAGAGTTGATAGTTTTTTCAGAATAAAAAGAAAATATAAAACAAAAAGGAAATGCAGATTCCAATAGAAATAATTACTCTGACTAAAAATCAAATACCAAAATGAAGAATTGATAACTGTACCTTCTAAGTTCTTCAGGCAAGCGGCGATGGCTCATCCACTGCTCAACATCACGGCGTCTTAGTGACATTTCAAGCCTCCTAGGGAGTAAACCACAAGAAATTTTGTTTGATATTGGGGGTATAAACCACAAGAAATTAAGATATACATATTGGTTTTTTTAAAAAAAAAAAAAGAAAAGAAAAGATAGAAAATGATGTATAACTAAGAAAGAAGAACAAATGAATAATTTGTAAATCTATTGTGCATTGAGTATAAAATTACAAATTAATATATACATGTATAGATGGAAATAAACATGGAAAGAATTATAAATGTACAGAGATGGCATGGCCGCAAACTTGAAAAGAATATATTTACACCTAAGTGAAAATCCACTTTTGGTATGTGCTGTAGAAAGCTCGCCTTCATTCACCACAAGTCAAGGTAAATTAATGTGAAACTAGAATTTCCTCATTTGAATTTTGCTGTCTATAACCCACAAAAATAATTATTACAAAAAAAAAACTTTTGAACTTGATATGGTAATTATTCATGATATTTTTATACCTTTTTAATCGCAATTCTTTTTTGTTTATGAACTTTATAAATATTTTAAATTTATGTATATTTTTTAATTAGATGGTTGAAACCTAGACACTTTGTGCTTTTCTTCATCAGGTGAGAAATCTTGGTCTAAATATTTGATAAAAGGGTATTAGCAATAATAAGTTTTGCACTTATAAACATTAACAAGAATACACCACCATAATTTACCAAAAAGAATACACCACCATAGTAGAAATAGAATACCTCCTTCCAAGAGCCTGGAGAAAGTTCTGCATATGTCCAATGAGAAGAGCAAAAAGCAAGAGCCCCAGTCCGATAATGCCCATTGTGAAAAGGACTTCCCAGACGAAATAACTTGGAACTTGATTTCCAGCCAGAGTACTGATTTGCTTAATGAATCATTCAAATGGGAAAATTTTCAGTAAATGGTACTTTTAGTTTATTGATTGCATGCATGCATAAAACATGTGATGGGTTCAGATATTAAGACTAAACCAACTCATTTGACATGAATGAAATGAAATTTATTAATGCAGGGACATGATTGGTGATTATACAATAATGGTGTGCACCAAATCATATCCAATAAATTCTGTATTGAGGTGACTTTTCCATGCAAGTCATAGAAGAAATATGCAAAAGCCATGACCAGCAGTGCCATTTTCCTCATCATGACACCTCACATTTTCTTCCTCATCAGTCCCATAACAGAATTGTATTTGTCACCGATTCGCTGTCTCCCAATTGGGACAAGAATTATCTTTGCATATTACAACTTCTGAGAGAAGAAAACAAAGAAAATAGCAATTCTATCAGCAGGTTTTGGAAAAACAATCTTTTTTTTTTTCCTTGTACTTGACACATTATTGATTGAGAAATTTTTTGTGTTGTCTAAAATTTCTGCTTGCTTGTCAGTAATATACTAAATATGTCAAGTATTGTCTTATTCTTATTAATAAGCATTTTCTCCTCCAAATTGAAAGTGCACTGGATGAGGAAATAACCATCTACTTTAAGAATAATACTTGCAAAGAAACTAGTGTATGTTAAGGCCCAAGTTATGTGAACTCCTTGATGTCCCCAAATTGTAATATTATGTAGTGTAATTGCATGGGTATGATATTCTTGAGCATCCAAAGGCTCATTTTGTTGCTAAAAGTTACATTTATATGCATGCATTGATGTGGATTATCATTTTTTTTTTTTTTGTTTCCTCCGGTCGCTAGGTATATATATTTATGATTAATTAAGCTGGAAATGGGGCCAATAAAAAATTATGATAATCTCTAGGTAGAAACATGATAACTTTAAATAGATACAGCAAAATTTATGCCAGTAAAGTGATACCTGGAATCCCCAAAAGAGTGAATAGACATATCTGATGACAGCATTTTTTTCTGTAGTAAGTTGAACAGCTTCACCATAGATTCCATAAGAAAAGCCGCCATCTTTTTTAAAGCAAGAACTAGCGTTTGCATTATTTTTCCAAATATCCCATGCTTCATCGTGCTTAAATCTATCAGTATCATCCCCATAGCCACAATCTATGAAGTCCATGCATGTATTGATTCCAGAGTCGTGACAGGCATTTCGAAGACATTGATTAATCCTCTGGAAAGAGGAAGAAATATGTATCACTTGGAGCTTATGCTCAAAGAGAATTATTTAACATAAAACTGGAATGAAGTTCTATGGATTTCTCTGTCTAATGTATGTTTGTACGAGGATGATTAGCTTTAACTTAGTTATTATGTGAGAATAATCATACAAAGAAACCCAGATTTTCAATTTGGAGACACATGCTAAATGTTTAACTAATTTTCTTATAGCCAATCAGAAAGTGACGTGAGGTTCCATGACGACATGACAGTATAGAGAGATTGATGTAAGTAGGCATGATTTTGCTATTCTTGGGCTTAACCATGAGTTGAAGATAGACAAGGAGGATAAATGAATGAGTACTTTTGAAAATTAGACTGATGATAAGAGGAATTAGAAACTTCAAAATAAAACAAGGTACAAAAATGTTATAACAGAGAAATTCCAAGTAACTTAAATTAATACCTGTAACCCAAAGAGGTACCAACATGAGCCAACAACATGGCCAGACAACACAAAAGTGAGAAGATTCATAATAAAGTTCGCCCACGCAGACTCAAATATTAAGCCACTTGGAGTCTGACCAATAAGTAGAGGTAGAAACCTATACAACCTGGGAATGTACTGTACAAGAACTGCAGTGCGTAACAGATTTTTAGCATAGTTTGCTCCAGATGATCCTAAAGATTTTGGTAGAACTAATAATATCATGATCTGCAAAAAAGAACTTCTAGTAATTTGTAACAATAAAATAATTAGACGCCAACCATCAATTTCATCAATCTGCAATCACCTTAGAGTGAGTATAGATAGATCAACAGAATACTTCTATTAAAGTCACTTTTGAAGAGAAAGAAGTATAGGGAAAATACAGTCACATTTAATATGTCAGTATGTATGTGCCTACATGAGGCATATGGCTTACTTTGTGAACAATACATACAGGTAACCATTCCATCAAATGGATTTGGAAGACTAAAGAATATAAACAAGTAGGCTCCAAACATACGTCTTATTTCAGCAGTAATGACAACAACTTTGATAGAAGTTGGATATATAATTTAACGAAAACATATAATACGATTCATGTCTTCTGACTAGGTAATGCACAGCAATACCTTTGTTAAGTAACAATCAAACTCAAAAGAATAAGCTTTTAGAAAGTGGACTCAACTATGCATATCAAGCCAACACAATAAACAGTCAACGCTCCCCTTAACATGGAGATCCATCCAACAATGCGAAAATATGGACATCACATGTGCAGCGAAAAGTGACATAGATGGGGGCAGGGAAGATTTGACTACACAATGAATTAGATAATTTGCCCCTGATACCATGTTAAATTACCATCAATTATAAGAACTTAACCTTTTAGAAAGTGGGTGCAACTTTAACTCAATATATGGATAACAAATTCTCTACTAAGATTGAATGAACAGGGAAATAATAGACATTTTGTAATGAAATCTCAAGTCTGGTGCCAAACTTAGAATTCATTAAAAGATGCTTACATATGGAAGACACATGTAAAGAGATGGAAAGATAGGAAAATGTATCAAGATGGAGAGAGCATTACTTGAGGAAGTGGTAATACAATAAACAAGTCAATTAGAAAATATCCACGAAGGTAATTAAGAGCAATTTTTTCTGGATGGTCAACTAATTCTCCCGCACCAACGACCCTAGATTCAGGTGCCACATAAGCCAACCTAAACTGAAAAAAGAAAAAGAAAAAAAAAATTAATTCATTGTTAAAGTTTCATAACAGAGGAACTAAACTATAGTTATTGAACGTACAATAGGAGTATATTAAATGTGAAAAAGAATGCATTAGATAACAGAATCCTTCATGTTTCTAATTAAAGCAATGATTGGTTTTTAAAACTTAATCAGGTTGTCATACTTTCTTCTTCTTGAGATGCCTTTGCAAGAACTTGCAATAAAATTAAAGCATAAGAGGATGCATATAATATGTGATACACAATAAACTACAAAGAGAATCGAAAGCATATCATGGGATTCAAAGAAAAAATTAATAACCCAAACATATCATGAGATTTAAAGAAAAAATAATAACCCAAACATTCTGCTGCTATGTGGACAGTTTGTCAGAAGTGGGATGCTGAGAGTTTCGAATAAAATGTCTTAGCCTATGCATTCACCTGAGATAAGTATAGCTATCTTTATTGCAGAATACAAAATACATTAGGAATGCTGCTAGCCTGCTGCTGATACATATGATGATTATGACTCAAATTTTTGACATAGAAAGAAGAATTTATACCATTAAACAAGAGGATCATTCAATAGCATGTCATTTCAATATTCAAAGCATGTGAAAGGATACTGAATGACTTAGAAGAATGTTACCAGATGACTCAGAAGAATGTGTAGTTACCTGAAGAAGCATATGAAGTAAGTATATAAAATCAGTCATGCTTCTAAAAACTACAATCGCTGTTGTTAAGGGCCGATCAATAACTATGCATTTATTGTCCTGCATTCAAAGGATAGAAAAATGAATTTGAAAAGGAAAAATGACAAAGAGACGAACTAGAACTCTATCAGATTCACTTGCTTACTAGGCTTCTTCTTAGTCACTAGAATCTTATTAGACTAGTCAACTAGCAGAGGCCTATCTCACCCAAGAGACTCCAAGATTCAATTAAGATTACATCAGGCTCAATTACATATATACTTTAAGAAAATAAAACTTGAAAATTAGATTATACCTCTTGAACAGATAATAATATGAAAAACAATGGATCTACAAAAATAGCCACCAAGCAAGAAATGACGAAAAATTTGTTCCAATGCTGTACAACTTTAGCATGGGGGTTCATAACTCCAGGAATATATGGACGCATAAAAGAGGAAAATCTCTTTGCCCAACCTTTAGCATCCCCATAGAGAGCATTATGGAACTGCAAAGATTTGAAATAAAGTAGACAGCATAAGATTGTTGAACTAATTACATTATCATTCTAGACCAAAAAACACACACACACATAGGAACACGGACATCTAATATGACACAAGTGTCCACATTCTTGGATATTCGAGCGTGGAGTATTTGTTTATTTAGGATTCAGTTAATATAGAAATGTAGGGTAAGAGATGAAAGAAGACACATCCTCTTATTCTTTCCAAAATCTTTCACATATCTAAACGTAGAAAGGGTAAACACACTTCAATTCAGTAGTAGAGCAATCAACTGCAGTCCTGGAGACCATTAGAATGATCAAAAGAAACACACTATTGGACAGCAGGAGGCTGCAGCATCTGCATAATGAAACCATATAACATGCTGACATCCAAAACTTGACCAACACCTAATTTCTTTTTTCTGAGTTCAAATATTTCATCTTTAGGGCTAAAGACTTTCAGATCTGGAATTTGGCTTATAGAGTATAATTATCATAGTTGTGCATGTAAATGACTATCATGCCTGCATAACTATGGCAAAAATAAGCCCGTACAGTTAACCTGAATATATGAACAAATTATTGATAAATAATAACAGATAACCTTACACTGACCCAAATTTATGATGGCTAAATTCCTGATTATGAGACAGAAGCAAGAGGTCATACAATTGGAAATCTTTTCCGTAAGGCAGCTCATTTAAGTCTTAGACCATGATACAGCACCAAGTACCAATATAAAATCACAAGTATATAACAGTAGATAACTGCTATAACCTAGAAATATTAATGCACTATAATTGATAAAGGAACAAACCTGGGTATCAAATACCCTCGAAGCTTTTGAGTGTCTGCGTGCAGTTCCTTTGAAATTGTAATGTGTTGGGCATGTTGTGCAGTAGGGATCATTGCACATTCCCAATTGGCCAGACCTCAGCAAATAATCATTTTTTCCTGCAAAGCTGTAATCTGGCCAATCATTCTGAATCGTTACATTGGTGGCAGGAAACATTTCTGTCGTAGATTCTGCTTCTCTTTTCCTTGCCACGCTATGAGTTGGTCGCAAAATGTTATTAGGTTGACGGTTAACAAATAGTGGACCACTCATAGGTATAAATGGAGTCCTTTGACTTCTTAAGGGGCCAGTATGCCCTAAAAGGTTAGGTTCACTGGGAAAAAATTCCTTTGTGTTCATAAGAATGGCACTCTGGGTCCGGCTAAATCTTTCAAATTGTGAATCTTCATCAAACGACTGAGGATGAGTGTCTGACAACATTGGCACCTCATCTTTTTCAAAAGCAGCCATCTTTCACAAGCTAGACCAACAAAAAATAAGTAACATTAATTCAGGCTACACAAACAAACACACTTCTCCCACATTAAGTACAAAACTCAACAGCCAAAATTTTTTGTACAAATTCAGAAATGTCATTACAAGTGGTCAATCTCCTAAGCCCTATGCCCCTCCTTCTAACTTTGAACCCAAAATTCATCAAACAAGCAACTAATGCTGATCACATACGTCTTGTTAGAATATCATGTTGGGCGAAATGTTCTTGTAGTTGTAATAAAGAGCAGTAGGTAAGCAATTAACCATGAAGAAGCACAGCCTGACACTTTACCCATTTTGTTATGTCAAGCACAGAGGCTTTTCATGTTACATGACAAAAAGTTTAATTTGCTAAGTCATCACATTGCCAATAAAACCCACCTTCATAGTCAGAACATTTTAAGCTATAAACATGCACTACACAACAAACATACCACAATGATTCAGCAGAAGAAATAAGACAGAGAGCAAGCTTAACCCATATGACGAAATTTGAGTGAAGAAAAAAGAAATACTGGGATATCAATAATTTCGAATTTGTGAGACAAATCCAGAATTGTTCTGAAACCAATAGTTAGTTGTAGTAAAATGGATTGCAAAATGGAGTATAGTTGATTACGAGAATTCTGCAGAAGATGAAATCCAGCTTCAGCCTGAGAGTCTTTTTAAGTGTTATTGCACTGAGATAGATAGTCAAGCAACCTGCATTCAGAGAGAGAAAGACAGAGACGCAGAAAGACCGAGTCAGGAAGCCGACTTAAAACGGGGGAGAGAAAGACTTTGAAAAGTCAACTGGGGTGTTGGCCTTTGAAGACTCTGGCCAATTGCTTCGTAGTTTGCGGGTTGCTGGCAGGAAAGGCAAGGACGTCTCAACGCTAACAGACAGCAACTTCTCTCTCTCTAAATTAAATAAAAATGCCATCTTTACTCTTTCTTTGTCTCTTTCTTTTCTAGTCCATTCATCTATGGCCTTCTTTTTCTTTTCTTTTTTCTTTTTTTCTTTTTTAGCTTTCACACTCATTTATGACGCTCACCAATCCAAACCCAAAAGTAATTTGTGGCCTTTATTGTTCTCCTTTTCCCCGTCCCTCAATCCTAACGTAAACCCAATCCCACCTGCCCCCTCTATTATTATTATTTTCTTGTCTCAGGTTGAGAAAACAAAAATGGAATTGGTTGAGACGCTGAGTTTAATAAAAGTAATTTAACATTCAACATTGTAACGATAGAGAAGAAGAAGAAGAAGGCAATGACTGAGCTTCTTCTTTTTTCTTTTTTTTTCACGCAATTTCTGAAGAAGCACCCACAACAGCTACGGGTTGGCAAAAGGCTGAGCAATTCAACAAGCCCATTCATTCAACAAGCCCATTCAATAAAAAAAAAAAAATAAAAGTCAAATTAAATTGGATTGGATCCGTCAACAATTTTATTAGAGCGACTGGCAGGAGTGTGGTCAGCGACGTTGACTTATGAGTCTTAAAATACAATATTGCCCCTAAAAAATTTTGTGTACGTCGAAACAAAATTAATAAAGAATTGTTACGCAATTCCTGAAAATGTAAAGCAGTAATGTAAAAAAATGTAAATAATAGGGGTCTTAAAATGATTTTTTCCTTTTTAAAAGACTATATATGGCAACCATTATATAAAAGAAAAGTAAAATGTAAAGGGAAAATTACACTAACAATGTCAACCATACTTGAATTCAAAATTTATAATATCAATGCAGTAAAATTTAGAGCTTGCAATTTAACTGCGGTTGATCCAATTAGGGGTGTGCAATGTCGACTACAATCAAACTAGGTGTAGGTAATGTCAATTGTGGTTGAATTCAAATTATAAGTTTGACTTCAATTGAACTCATGGTACACAATATCTACTACAATTGAATTCAAAATATGCAATGTTGACTTTTATAGAATTCGGATGTGCAATGTCGACCATGGTCGAATTAGGTATACATAATATTGAACTCGGATTATGTAATATCGACCACAGTCGAATTCAAAATATGCTTAGATATACATTTTCAAGATGATAATAAAACATGCAATTATACAAATGCCGCATGAGGGTCACAAGATTAGAAGATGAGAAAAATCTCTAATCTATATGCTAATAACTGTCACAAACATCACATAAAATACAACTTCTTCATAATTTTCTTTTGTAATAATGTACATGCGGACCATTCGGGAAATTGAAATAGTAGCATGTGGACGATATTTTGAACGTATTTATATCGATGTACGTATTGACATAGTCATTTGTATGTATATGTATATATCATTCAAAATATGAAGATGTAGAAATAGCTCCTTGGACACGTGAATTGCGCAAAAATCTTGAGAAACTGACTGGCGACTTCTTCGATATCAGCAGCTCTGAGTGGAAAACACCACCATCCTGCTGCTCAGCAACCTTTAACTACCGCCATGTATGATCTTTCTGCTCCATCTTCTCTCCAAACACTAACTCTGTACTAACCATTCGTTGGCAGGATCAAAGCTTACGGAGAATCAGTAATCTCTCTCTATATATATATATGAATTGGATATTCGAACTACATTAATTGAAAGTATGTATATATATATATATATATATATATATATATGAAATGGATATTCGAACTACATTAATTGAAAGTTCAAGTGGTTTAAATTTCAAACAAAATAATCTATATACACACAGGACTGAATTTTTTTTTCTCAATTATTTCAGGATTTGCTGAGGTCAAAGCTGCTTGTTGTGGTCTAGGAACCCTCAATACCGATAGCTTTTGCCTACCAATTTCACACTACTGCTTCACCAGAAGAGACCACATTTTTTAGGGACAAATTCCACCCTACAGAGGCAACTAGTAGCATCTTAGTAGATAATATTTTTGACGGTCCAGTACGCTATTTAATGGTAATAGGTTTTGATTGATTACAAATTTCAATGTTGTGTTGTGGCTAATTATTTAATTTTTAAGACGATCTAGCCAATCAAATGGTTGAAGTGGTACATCTCAGCTGAAAATATAGCCTTTTAGGCGCACCTCCTCACCCCAATCAAATGGTTAAAGTGGTATACCTCGGCTTAAAATATAGCCTTTTGGGTCCACCTCCTCACCTCAAAGTGCCTATGCCGAAGTTGTCAAAATTGTCATACTCATACCCACCACTTTGCCAAGTCAAACCTTTGTTGCTACCATTTCTCAACATTAGAGACCTCTTAATGGTCTATCTCTCTTGGAGTGTGCCATTGCAAGCTTTGCTTCTTTTGCTTTTCATTTTTACCACATTCTTTAGCTCAAACGTTGTACAAGTCTTTATCTTTGTTAAAGATTTGCTACCAAATTCTCCGAGTCTGATTTGGGTTCTATTCTAGACAAAATCTCACATCTATACCATTTCAAATCTCCAAAAAACATTGCAACCTTCTGTAGAATGATTACTCTGTTGGCAATCTATTTCAGCCCATATTTGTTCACTCCAACAAGTTCACTAATTGAATTTGGCACTTCAAGTGATACCCTTATTTATTCATATGGTGACTTTAAAAAATTATTAATATATTTTTTTTCTCCTTCAGGCGTTGTCAATTTGAAAAGAAAAGAAGAAAAGCATTGTCTTTGTATGGTTTGGAATTTTTAAAACAATATATTTTCCAAAACAAGATGCTGAAAACTATTTAATGAATTTTTTTTTTTTTTGATAATTTGAGGTGAAATGATATAAAATTACAATAGGATTGAGAATGTAATAAGTTTTACAAAAAATTATGTTACAACACTATATTATCCAAGAAGTTCGAGAAAGAAAAAAAATAGTATATGATTAAAATTTTTTAAAATAAATCATCTAAGATCACAATATGATTGAGAAAGCAATAAGGTTTTTGTAAAACTTATGTTACAATACTATATTATACAAGAATTTTGAAGAAAAAAAATTAAAACTCTATGCTACAATATTATATTATCCAAGAAGTTTGAGGAAGAAAAAAAAATAGTATATAACTAAAAAATTTTAAAAATAAATCTTTATACATACTCTGTCAAAAATAATAAAAAGGTCTTTAAATACTTCATGAAAATGCAGCTAGTAATAATAAAGAAAAAATGCTTGAGCAAAAAAAAGAAAAAAGAAAGAAAAATCCTTTCAATTTCATTTTAAATTTTTATATTATTCAATTACTGTCATAGCCTTTTAAGTAAATGCGGTAAAAAATCACTTTCAATTTCGTTCCCTCACAAAAAATAAAAATAAAAAAATGATAAAAATCCTAGAATTAGAAAATAAAAGAATAGTCCTTTTGAAGATTTGATCCTTTGAGATTTGTGTCATCCATTACAAGTCTAGGAGAGAAAAATAAACTTGAGAGCAATATTAAATTGTCATTAGACAAAAAAAAACATTTTATATTGTATAAATATATTGCAAAAATTTTTTATGGTAAGAAACATCATACAATACTTTAACAGAAACTAATAAATATGATATCATTTATTACCAAAAAAAAAAAATGATATGATTAAATTCCAATTTATATAAAAAGAAATGTATAATAAAATGTTTGAAAATATAAATAAAAAATCTACAAAAATTTGAGGTACACATAATAAAAACTAAAAAGAATTAAACAAAGAATTAATTAATGAAATAGTAAATCTTTAAGTATTAGCTTTGGAAGACATAACATTTAATTATACCTTTAATATTTTATGTTTTACATGCTTTAGAAAAAACACTAGTGTATATGCACACAATACTATAGTTTTATTTTTCTACAATATTTTCTAATGAGGGAACGAAATACAGAAAGAGTTTTTTTAACGCATTTAACAGTACCAATAGGAATGCCAAAATCAAAAGTGAATATAGATATTGGAGAGTGCACAAAAATGAACTTAAATAGGTAAGAAACAGAGCAAACATACCTCAGCTGGTAAATGCAAATAGTGTCTGGAGATGCAGAAACTGGTGAGAGGATCTGTCATTGAACATTTCAACCCATATCTCATCGAGCAAGGAGAATCTGTCAGAGCACATCCTTGACAAAGCCAATGGTGGCACAAACTCTGAGCTTATAAGGTATATGGTATTCAATGAAAAGCCAGAACTCAAATGCTTAGCTGACAGACTACAAGTTCGATATGTGACGAACAATACAAAAGGTCCATAATGCTGGGTGATGGTTGCTGGCAGTGGGGATTATAGACATTGCAAACAGTTTGGGTGTGAAGTGCAACAATTTCTACCAACTTGGACTTGGGACTTTAAGAGGGTGGAGTATGTAGGACAGTGATTCTAATTCCCCTTCATCCAAAGAGAACAACTAAGGTTGATGTGTTAAAAATCTCAAGATCAAACATAACCAAAGTAGCTTAATTTGGTGGGTAAGGATGTGGCACCGCATTGAAATTGTTGGACGGGATTAGACCTCTTTAATTGATTAGATCGTCTTATCTATTAATCCTATGGTGGCATTTGTTTTATTAATTAAAAAAATAAAAATAAAGCAACTAGAAGAACCATACAGAAACACTATATGGCCTGAGTGCACTTGGGATGTTGTGGTTGTTTGTGTTTTGTTGGGGAGGAGTGTTGGTGTTGGGTGCAGGCGGGAGCATGGCATCGGTGATGGGTCAAATATAACCTGCATGGTGATTGAGATGAATGCATTTCAGATTTCACCAAGTGAAAAATTAAAGATGTATGTATTTAGATTAATGTTGCAATAATGTTTTAACACCATTCAATGGTCACCAAACTAATCCAGACCAGACCATAATATAATTTTAAAAGCAAGGACCAAGAATATAAATGTGAACTCAGTGTGGAGCAGTAGTAGAATTACATTTTAATCTAAAATTGAAAGAAACAGCCAATGAACCAACTACTTACATTAAATCTCAAGGGGAAAACGATTAACCTTTAACTTGTACTCCATGTCTATCCTGAATTATTTCAAAAGGAAACTGTGTAATTTAATTAATATATCCCTTAATCTAACAATTAAAAAGTTCGGTTCTGAAAGAGGTTTTGAGTGGTATTCTTTGATATACACGTTCTACATCCTGAATAGGAGAAGATAATGAAGAAAATAATGGGCCAACAACCTTACAGAAAATAATGAAGAAAGAAGAAACCTACTACATAATAGACCTTATAATATGGAAACCACAAACAAAAAAAATTAAGCTGTGGGAAATTTAAATTCATCCACTTCGTTTACAGTTTTTATATACATGAATGAAAATACTGATATTGATTAGTTTGTTTGAGTTTCTAGTTCCCTCTATTTCCTTGAGTCTAATCACCTACTTCCAATGTCTATAAGCAGAGCTTAGCCAATACACAAAATAGGCATTACTTTCACATGTGTATTTGTGCTGGGGTACATCTGTGTGTTCTTTTCCCTAAAGAAGATCACATCAACCTCCTCACAACAAAGGAATTGAATTATTGTAGAGGATTCAAGAAACTCTTATCTTCTCAGCCTCCAATCCCGTTATGCCACTTTAGGCAAAAGGAAGGATCAATAGAAATATATTCAAATTTTAGCCAACCAAATCACATCAATATTCTTAAGAGAGAAGTTAAGAATATTCTGGGGTTTAAGGAAATGGGTGGTAATACCATTTATCTAGGAAATTCCTTGATCTTTGGAAGGAAGAAATCGAAGGAGTTTGAGAAACTTAAGGATGAGTTCGGTTTCGCCTTGAAAGTTGGCGCAGTAAATATAAAGCTACGCTTCAAGCATCCATTCCTCTACCATGGCAACCTTTAAGCTTCCAAATTGAAGTTTGCAATCACTATAGTAAGACATTTTTGGGTACTAGACCAGAAGAATCGGTCATTGATGCTGAAATCTTGGGACTACCCCAAAAGAGTTTGGAGGATTGGGATTGCAAGTTTGAATGAACCTTGCTCTCCTTGCTAAATTGGCACTTTGGAGAGAATTGTGGACCGCTGAGAGCAAAGTACTTGAAAACATCTTCTTTTTATTATAAGTTGAAGGTGGGGAATCGTTGGTTTGAGTATAGTTAAGGCATACTCTGCAAGAGGAGCTTGCTATAAGATTGGAAATGGAAACTCATCCTTGGAGAGATCCGGTTCCGTGGATCTTTCAAACCAAGATCAAGGAAGGTGTTGATGGATCGACTTGGACTAATGTGGCTAAAGATGAGTGATGGTTCAGGTTGGAATCGTCAACTTTTACAAGAGATCTGTGGATTCTTTCAGAGAATTTTGATGATAAGCCTTTCGGCTTGGAAATAATAGGGGCCTAGTAAGGAATGTTATTTAACCAGGCCTAGAATAAACCATGCAACTGGAAGATAATTTGGAAAAGTACCAAAAGGCTTTTTGCACATGTGCAAAAATGTAATTCCAAAAATATCAACGAAGGTGGGGGATAAGGAATGCATTTTTTCTGAGACTTCTCCATATTTTTAATTGCCCCGATATGTGAATTTAGCTTTTGGAAGCTTGTCCAATCTGAGTGTTCTTCTATTAACCACTGTGGATATGGTTTCTCCTCCTAAAGGGATGGTGCCTCGGGATGGGAGAAGAATGATTTACTTATTTTTTGCAACTTTGTTCTATAAAGTTTGGAGTTTTAGGAACAAGCTCCAGAAGGATATTTTAATCTTATTAGGTCATGGAGATTATTCCTGAGGAATTTGGTTTTCAATCTCGAGTGGCGGATAACTTGGAGGAAACCTCCAAAGCTGAATGGGAACCTCATTTCATGGTCCAAGATCAATGTAGATGCTACAACAAAAGAATGTTGGTCTATTTCTATGGTGGTTAGTAGTGATCTCTTCTTGGCGTCAAAAGTTATAGAAGGTGAGTGGGCGTCATCCTTTGCGTATGTTGAAGCTTTGCTTGGGCCTCGAATGTATGTGTGGATGGGTAAACATTGACTTTGAAATGGATGCAAGGAGGTGGTGGAAACTATATTGATGGACAAGAGCCGTGAACTGGTTTTCTTTAGATTGTGACAGATTTGCAAAACATATGGAATTTATCTTGGAAGCCTTAGTGAAACAAATTATTCTGACAAGTAAGTTCTCTCCGAATCATGTTTCCTTTTCATTGATGAATATTCTGTTGAGGAACTTCCTTCTTCTTTAGTTGATTGTTTAAGGATGGACAAGGTTGCTGCTGGTTTGTAATCCTCCCTCGGGAGTTCCTTTTGTGCGTTTCGTTTTGGTTGGAATGCAATTAATTTTTACCAAAAAAAAAAAATCACATCAATATTTTAAAATTACACGCATGTGCCCTAAACACTATGCAAGCTGCAAAACGTGTTTTCCAATAAATAAGAGGAAACAAAATTTTAAGCACTTGCAGCAAATTCAAGATAATTTATTTGCTGGTGTTACCTGTTGCACATTTCCCCCACAGTGAGCTTGAAGATGCCTCCCTCGCTAGCCTTAAGTGTACAACGCAGATCACCATCTGTGAATATGCCAATCAGATGATACTCTTCGTCTATAACAAGCAGACACCCACATCCTTTACTTGTTAACTCCACCAGCTGGTCCATTATCAAATCTCCTTCCCTGCAAATTGGTAGCTCATCTTGCTTCTTCATCATGTCCTTGACCTGCAAGTCATGTATATTATCCATTATTCTGCAAGTTCCTGTTTCCTTATTTCCAAATCAATCCAAAATTTTCTCTGCTCTACTCAGACAAATGAATTGGACACATAGTTTTGCAACAAAACAAACCAAAGCAACATCAAATACGTAAGTATACAAGTCCTCAATAAATAAACGAAAGAGAACTTGTCATGGCTTCGAACTATTCAATCCATCTGAATAACATGATTTCTATGAGGCCTGCTAACCAAAGGAACAGACTGTCTCATCCCACCATTACGTTCTCAAGTTTTGCAACATAAGATAAAAATAGAAGCCCATACATCAATCCCATGCTAAACTTAGCTTGCACTGTTGAAAGCGCATAGATTAGCCCACGGCCAAATTCAACCAAACCCTTGTTCCAAAATAATAATACTGAGCACGGCGGCAATACCTTTAACAAGCTCCTGCTTTTCCAGAACTCACAGGGGGCCTTTGGTCTGAAGAGAGGGGATCTGAGAATAGCGAGAGAAGGAAGAGCAGAGAGAGTGTGTCACCGACTGAGTTCACTGTTCACAATTTTTTTTTTTTGGTTTCTTTCATGCTGGGAACAGCCAGAAGAAGAAGGGGACTGTAACGGCTAATTTTGATAGTAAATGATTTCCAAAGATCGAAAATAATGGGGCCTATTTAGCCCATTAATGCATCGTAGTGTAGTGTCTAACGGATAAATCCAGGCCCAAGAGACTCCCATTAAACAAATAAAAAATTTAAGTGAAAAGCTACCAAAAGTGGATTTTTTTATCATTTTTAGTTCAAAAATGTTGATTTCATTTTTCTATACAAAAGGTTTTTTTTTTTTTGGTAACGAAGAGTTGCATTCAAAAACAAGAACGATATATTTTATTTGATAATTTTGATCTGAAAATATCAATTTGTAATCTCTAAAGAATTCATGATATGTGAAATTTATTTATTTTGGAAAAGAATTCATATAATATGACTGATCAAAGCTAAATAAATTTCAGTAAATTCAAATACTTCTTGGATATGTGTATCTGATTGCTTAATTGGAAGTTGGGTTGTGAATTAGATATGTGATTGATGATCTGGTTTTATTTCGTCTACAAAAAAGCAATCGCGATCGCGGTAGAATTCAGCTTAGGCAATGGCAATATATATCCCTAGACACGAATGCATGAGAACAGCAAATAATATTTAGTTTACTTTTAAGGATTCATCTTCCACTTGTGTTGTCTCATTTATTAGAATGGGGGTAGTAATGGGTAATCTTGGGTGTACAACTAGTTTTAGGGTTAGCTAGCTTTAGGAACTTAATTAAATTCATTTTCCTTGAAAGCTAACCACTTCTATATAAAATATTAGGCTATTTCTTAGAAGGATTTGGGTGATACATATACTTTGGTGACAATGTTATTCTTAAGCAATTTCTTGATCATGTTCATTCATAAACTAATTATGAAATTAATTGTATATATGCTAAGTAATTAATACTACAAATTTTTGCATATGTTGTACTATGTATTTGATGGCTACTAATGTATTGGATAATGGATACTTTGTACTTAAAAGATTTTATTTCATTTGTTATAAATTTTATTAGTACAAGTGTGTGACTTTTAAATTATATTGTAACCCTATTTGTAACCATATATACCTGGAAATTTATGTATTGTGACCACTTTAGTACGTGAAATTGAGTGTAATTGAAATGGTTCATCCGTAGCGAATCTAAGAAAGAAAATTTCGGCCTCCATCGATATACAACTAACATAAAATCAATTCTTCTGAGTAATGTAAGAATTTCGGTTCGATATGCTCTGTCAACTAGGAAATGTAAATTGACATGTATGACAAATTAAGCTCAATTTTCACTGCCTTGATGAATGGTTGGGCAGAGAGATATTAGCACAGTTGAGACGTTTTCTCCGGTATCTCCACGCTACCCGAATGCGCGGCGATCCATACCTAATGACAAAGAAAATATGCAAAATCGTAATGCAGATAAATATGCTAAGAACACATTTTCAATTCTTGCTCATGAAGTAAGCCATATAGGTAGTAAATTATAATATGGTGGAAATGCATCCAGTAATAGAACTTAATGCAGCTCTTAAATCTTGTACGATTAAACATAAAGCTAAAAAAGAAAAATGAAAGGTCCATGCGATGCAATATAACACATTTTCAAGATCATAATCAGACATGCGATTACACAAATATCATCTGCATAAGGGTCACAAGAAGAGAAAAAAAAAACTCTAATCTCTATACTAATTACTGTCACAAACAACACATAAAATAGAACTTCTTCATAATTTTCTTTTGCAAGAACGTGAATACGGACCATTCGGGAAATTGAAATACTGGTATACGAACGATATATATTTTGAACTTATTATTAAGAATGTGTTGGAAAGTAGTGACTAAATGTCTAGGAGTATATATTTTTATGTGACCTGTATTGTTCATATTTATTTTAGTCTACTGTATTAATTAGGGTAAATCTGTAATTACCTATTTTGTGTTGTCTATAGTCTATAAATAGGAGTCTTTAATTAACTTTTATTCAATAAATGAGAATTGAATCAATACGATTCTTTTTCCACATCATCTAAAAGTTCACATGGTATGAGCCGCGTTGTTTGTTTATAAACCATATAAACCCTAGCGCTCGTAAACCTTAGCCTAGTGGTGAGCCACCATGTCGACGTTACATCGGGATCAACCCTTATTCCACTCCCAAAGAATTTCAGATCCCATGCATGATCACAAAGATTCGTGAATGGAGATAATTTTCACGTTGGTTTATGTATGACAAAAAGGCACATCACAAAGACTCTAATATCTGTGTGGGATTGAAAATTCCATGATTATGTCATGGCTTGAATTCCATGGGCGATGACATTAGTCAAATTATACGTTATTCTACGCTAAAGGGATAATGTTAGCACATGTATTCCGATATGAAAAACAAGTCCAGATTCAATTACAACTTGGTGAGATTGGAATGTATTTTAACAATCTGAACGGTTATGGCAAGATTTGGACATGTTTAGTGATTATGAGTGGAAATCACCAGATGATTATAATCACTACAAGAAAGTGAAGATAGTAACTAATATTTAAATTCTTGGCATGGTCTTAATATCGAGTTTGATGAGGTTGGAAGAATAATTGGTATGCCTCCCATCACTGTGGAAGTATTTTAAGTTAGGAGGGAAGAGAGTCAGAAAGTGTCATGCTTGGAAAGAGGAACTGGTGGATTAAACCTTTGCTCATATGCAAATGCAAGTAAGTTTACTCCAAATCAATGGAATGGTCAATGGAAAGGATGAGCTGGTGGTGTGATCATTGTAATGGCCAAACAGAAACTTAGAAACTTCATGGAAAACCATTGGAGCTTAAAACGGTGATAGAAACAACCAAAGGACACCGCATATGATTCTCTTTACCAAAGATGGATCAACTTCGAAATTGTTCAAGTCTAATTGGGTATTCCTTATTCTCTTGCTCAAACAGTAGTAATCCAAGTACCTTTTCTTGTTCTTTGACATCCGCACCATGGATAATTGATTGTGCATCTTATACATCCCTCCAATGCTTTATTTCTTATGTGCCTTGTTCGTAATAAATTTTTATACCTCCCATTGCCGGAAAGGCCTCGTTAAAATTCGATAATCTTGTATGTTCTTATGTTCCTAATCTTAAATCTTTTATTAAAATTTCTAATTGTGTTTTCTGCTTCCCATTGAAATGAGTGGAGGAAGATGATTGGCGTTAGGATTATTCTTTACTTTAATGACATTTTGCAATAATAAACAAGCCGGGACTTAATCAATCCATGTAACAAATAATGCTTTGGCATCGTAGACTAGGACATCTTAAGACATTTGTTTCCCAAATTGTTTAATGGAATTGATTGAATGTGAAGTGTGCTATTTATCCATCATCGCTCCTTACCTTTAAAATCATACAATGCAAATTTTATTTAATTCATAGTGATGTGTGGGACCTTCAAAATTTAAAAACGATGGTTTGTGACTTTTATTGATGACCACACACGTTTGGTTGTATATTTGATGTATGAAAAATGAAGTAAGTTGTTTAAGAATTTTACAACATGATTGAAAATCAATTTCAAACCAAAATCGCATTTAGACTGATAATGGAACTGAATTTTTAATCAGGAAAATTTAAAAGGAATTCAAGATCAATCGACTTGTAGGGATACCCCAACAAAATGGTATTGAGAGAGGAAAATCGACATCTACTAGAGTAGGTCGTGCTTTATTGTTTAATGCATGTCCCAAAAACTTTAGGTGATATTTTAACCACTTATTTGATAAATAGGATGCCTACCCGAGTTTTACAATTCAATTTCTAAAAATTTTTTCCCTACTCGGATATTTTCGATATTCCATTAAAAGTTTTGGTTCACGCCTTGTTCACATCCCACAACATTGAGATCAAAACTTGATCCGGCAAGTGTGTGTTTTTCGGTATGCACCTAATAAAATTGGATATCGATGCTACAATCCTACAACAAAACCCATGAGTATGGATGTCTCATTGAAAATCAGCTTTTATTCCCCAAAACCTTCGTGCAACGAAGATCGGGCTGGGAAAATACCATTCCTAACCTCATTCCTATGGATTCACATCCAATCCCCTTGAAGACTGCGTGTTGATGTTGTTTTCCCGGTTAATGTCCCAGGGAGAAATGGTGAAAACCGTCCGAGCCCGAGCCGGGTTTATAAAGAAGGATTGTTCATCGAGATAGTAAAGATCAGACGCAATCCAAGAGCGAATCAATCATCATCCTCGCAAGTTGGTCCTTTCCGATAATCCGTAATGCCCCTTCATACATCAATTCAGATAACATGCTATGTCGAGCTGATGTTCCTATAGCAATTAGGAAAGGAGTTAGAACCTACTATGCATCCTATTTCTAAATATGTGTCCATCATAGACTCTGACAATCATTTTGTAATATGTCTCATGTTTTGTTCGGAACCATTAAGAAGCCCAAATGATTGAAATTTTTTGAAGAGATGAATGCTTAAAGAATGGGACTGATGTTGTCGAAGTTACCAAGAGGAAAAAACGGGGATGCAAATGGATATTTATGCAAGGTGATGGAGTAGAAGAGGTATAGATTAGTAGCGAAGGGATTTACAATATAGGATTGATTATCAAGAAACTTTTGCTCCAATTAACTCAATCGGTATTAATCTCTTTAGTTAACTTGGTCCTTGCACCAATTAGATGTTAAAAATGCTTTTTAAATGGGAAAGAAAAGTGTTTATGGATTTGCCATATTCGGATGAGCTTGGAAAAAAAAGTATAAAAGTCTCTATATGACTTAAACAATCCCATGGTTTGAAAGATTTGGAAAGTGTGAAGAGTCTTGGTTATTGTCAAAGTCAAGTGATCATACTGATGTTCTATAAACACTCAAAAGAACGAAGAATTGCAATCTTGATTGTTTATGTGGATGACATAATTTTGGTGATGATGATGGTTTTATTTACAATAGAAAGCTTGCTAATGACTTTGAAATTAAAGATGGGAACAGCAAAGTACTTTCTTAGTGGAGTTTGCAAGGTCAAAAAGGCATATTTGTATCTCAAAGAAAATATATTCTTGATCTCTTGGAAAACTAGTTTTAGGTGCAAGGTGGCGAAACACCAATTGAAGCCAATTTAAAACTACAAGGCTAAATAAGAAATTGTGAATAAAGATCGGTTTCAAACTTTGGTTGGAAGACTAATTTATTTGTCTCATACTAACATAGCATTTATTGTTAGTATAATAAGCCATTTTTGCATATGTTGTCAGAACACTTTGATGCGGATAAGGACTTTGTAAAAAGGGATTAAGAGGTCTAAATATGAAAATCGTGGTCATCTTCAAATTGAAGTAACTAACATATATACCTGTTTATGATAACCAACTTTAGTACTGAAATTGTTAAACTGGACTCCGAAGTAAAAAATTTCGGCTCCATCGATATACAACTTCGTCATGGAATCTGAAGTTCTGTGGATTAAGAGACTCTTGGAGGATCTAAAATTCCTTGTTTTTGCCTATGAAGGTTTATTGTGATAATAAAGTTGAATTTCTATCATTTCTTCATGATAACAAAGCATGTTGAAGTGGATAAACATTTTATCAAAGAAAATATGATAGTGGTTTGATTTGCATGTCTTATATTGTGGTAATATATTTATACAAAAGGGCTACATTTAATAATGAAATGGAGGATATTTTCAAACAGTTGTAGTGACTAAATGTCTAGGAGTATATATTTTTATGTGACTGTATTGTTCATATTTATTTTAGTCATTAATTAGGGTAAATCTGTAATTACCTATTTTGTGTCTATAGTCTATAAATAGAGTCTTTAATTAACTTTTATTCAATAAATGAGAATTGAATCAATAACGATTCTTTTTCCACATCATCTCTAAAAGTTCACAGAATGGTATATCCACAAATGTATTAACATATTCATTTGTATATGCATGCATGTATCATTCAAAATATGGAGATGTAGAAAGCACCTTCTAGCTCCTTGGACACGCGGGTTGTGCAAAAATCTTGAGAAAAGACCCATGACTTCTTCGATATCAGCAGCTCTGAGTGAAAACACTTCTACATTTGTGAAGCACCTCACTGTCCTGTTGCTCAACAATCGCTGTCCGGGAATTCTTATTTTCTTTCCATCTAGAACAGAAACCCAAATTGATAAATTAATACACATTTTATTTTGAGTTCAAGCAACTTACAGTTAGACCACAGCACTAAATATTTCAAGTTTCGAGATTGAAATGATACCTTTGTTTACAGAAGAGTGCTCAAGACACCATGAGAGAAGTTCTTCCCCACAAACATCTCCTTCGGATAAGGGAACTATAATCCCATCTTCTCCAATGCTCTCCATTTTCCCACGCACAATAAAAACCATCTTCTCAACTAGACCACCGTGATACAAAATCTTGCTTCCTTTGATGTATGTTTTTTGTCTGAGTCTTTCACAAATGGCATCCAGAATAGGTTCATCCATAAGGGAAAATATCCGAACCTACAGTAATTTTTAAAAATCTCTTTTTCTTCAGAAGCACACTCGATCAGATAATGCAAAGTCAAAGACTGTAAAACAATTAAATAATTATCAAAGCAATAAATGATTAATCGGTGTAGTTTGATATCCCAAGAGTTGCAATATGCTATTGTGTTAAATGGTATTAATCTAAACTGATTGCACAACCTATTTACCAAGACTAGAGATTACTCTATTCTCATATTTATTGATATGCCACATCATGCAGGAAATACCTCATCTGGAATCAGCAGAAAGACCCTAATAATAAAGCTAAATTTCCCGAGATGAATTCAGTATGAAAAGCCAATGGCCATTTCCAGCTACAAGGATTATAAGAGCATTTTGTTACATTGGATTTGGACTTGACGACCAATTAATCATCCCAAGCAAGAAAGAATGTACAGAAGTACATAGCCTTGGCAAGCAAACAATAAACACCTCAATGAATTTCCGAAGTCCCAAAATATTAGAAATGGACAAACGTATTACTTTATACAGTAGTTGTTTCTTTTTTTTGTCTGTTCTTAACCAATGAGCATTCAATTCAACCATGTTTAATTGCAAAAAAAAGTTATCATAAATGAAAAAAAAAATAAATAAAGAATTGTAACCTACAGGGAAGAGTAAAGAGTTCAGTCTATGGTTTGTACTCTTGTGTCATTATTAAGCAAATGCCACTGGATTTCTACCTTCACTGTCATTCATTTTATCAAATTATGACAAAAAAAAAAAAAGAGAGAAAGAAGGGTTTTGAAGTCTTTTGTCAGTAGATCCTGAAAACATGGGATCAATAACAAAGAAAGCTAGTCAATTTGCAGAATGGCTCAGTTAGCAAATTTCAGATATGCAGTAATTTTACTCTAATTAATACACAAGGAAACATGCAATAAACAAATCATGCCATGCCATGACACTCAGACATTTGGATGCTCACCTTCTTGATAAACATGAAGAGATGACGTCTGATATCTCGCTGGAGGTCTTCAGGCAAATTCACCATAAGAGCTTCTTCATTTACTCCTCTGGTAGCTGCCCAAATATACTGTTCAGCATCTCGTACTTGCCTGCATGATATACCAATAACACCAATTAAAGTTCACAAAGACTGCATGTGATGTGGGTATGTTAGTTCCTCAAATGCTACGACATTATAAGCATATGTTTCCAATCCTCATACATAATTAAAGTTGTAAGCCAAAAAAACAACAAACTGAACGGGGAAAGAGAAGTGTAGGGTTGCCTTCAATCCTAAAAGCTAAAGTTATTAGAACTAGATACAATCCATGGATGTATAAAAATATAGCACAATATAAAGTTAACACTCTGTCCTATGTGTAGGCTTGTTCAATAATGAGACAGGGTTTGAGCCTTGCATGTGTAGCACAAGGAAGTAATAAAAATGAGGGTCAATAGAAACAAAACAGAAGACCAATTAGACAATTAGGCTATGTTACCATGTTCAGAATTTGGTCACAATCTTGTTGATTTAAGTTTTTGGGATTAACGGTAACTTATGTTTTCGCTTATTTAAGGGTTATTTGGCAGGACATAAGCACCCTTCCAAAGTGATGTAACTAAGCTAACTATCCTGCTCTTTAACACGTAAACCAAACATATTTTCTTCAAATTCCATCCTCTGAACACCAAATGGTTTCCCAAAAAACTTTATGTTTTCTTTCTACAATTCTCTAATAGCAACAATTTTGTGGGATATTTATCAGATAATTTTTGATAAATTTTTTTAGCTATGAAAACTTTCTTTATAAAGCATTAGGTTAAAGTTTTGTGTAAACCAAGCTACAACTTAAGCTTCTGAGGTTGATGATAGCTTATCAAAAGGCAAGCAATGGAAGAGTGTCCATTCGCTTTTTCTTTCCCAGTGGTTATCATCAAATCTAAACAAAAGATTAAGTACATGCTTACACAGCACAGCTATAAAAACACTTCAATATGGAAAAAACATGACCAAACAACAACAGAATCGGTAGTTTTTTCAGAATAAAAAGAAAATATAAAACAAAAAGGAACTGCAGATTCCAATAGACATAATTATTCGGTCTAAAAATCAAATACCAAAACGAAGAATTAATAACTGTACCTTCTAAGTTCTTCAGGCAAGCGGCGATGGCTCATCCACTGCTCAAGATCACGGTGTCTTAGTGACATTTCAAGCCTCCTAGGGAGTAAACCACAAGAAATTAAGATATACATATTGGTTTTTTTTTTTAAAGAAAAAAAAATGATGTATAACAAAGAAAGAAGAAGAAATGAATAATTTGTAAATCTATCGTGCATTGAGTATAAAATTACAAATTAATATATACATGTATAGATGGAAATAAACATGGACACAAATATAAATGTACAGAGATGGCAGCAAACTTGGAAAGAATATATTTACACCTAAGTGAAAATCCACTTTTGGTATATGCTGTAGAAAGCTCGCCTTCATTCACCACAAGTCAAGGTAAATTAATGTGAATCTAGATTTTCCTCATTTGAATTTTGCTGTCTGTAACCCACAAAAATAATAAATAATAAAAAAAAAAACTTTTCAAGTTGATATGGTAATTATTCATGATATTTTTTATACCTTGTTAATTGCAATTCTTTTTTCGTTTATGAACTTTATAAATATTTTAAATTTATGTATATTTTTTAATTAGATGGTTGAAACCTAGACACTTTGTGCTTTTCTTCATCAGGTGAGAAATCTTGGTCTAAATATTTGACAAAAAGGGTATTAGCAATAATAGCTTTGCACTTATAAACATTAACAAGAATACACCACCATAATTTACCAAAAAGAATACACCACCATAGTAGAGATAGAATACCTCCTTCCAAGAGCCTGGAGAAAGTTCTGCATATGTCCAATGAGAATTGCAAAAAGCAAGAGCCCCAGTCCGATAATGCCCATTGTGAAAAGGACTTCCCAGACGAAATAACTTGGAACTTGATTTCCAGCCAGAGTACTGATTTGCTTAATGAATCATTCAAATGGGAAAGTTTTCAGTAAATGGTATTTTTAGTTTATTGATTGCATGCATAAAACATGTGATGGGTTCAGATATTAAAACTAAACCAACTCATTTGACATGAATGAAATGAAATTTATTAATGCAGGGAAATGATTGGTGATTATACAATCATGGTGTGCACCAAATCATATCCAATAAATTCTGTATTGAGGTGACTTTTCCATGCAAGTCATAGAAGAAATATGCAAAAAGCCATGACCACTAGTGCCATTTTCCTCATCCTGCCACCTCACATTTTCTTCCTCATCAGTCCCAAAACAGAATTGTATTTGTCACTGATTCGCTGTCTCCCAATTGGGACAAGAATTATCTTTGCATATTACAACTTCTGAGAGAAGAAAAGAAAGAAAATAGCAATTCTATCAGCAGGTTTCCGAAAAACAATTTTTTTTTCCTTGTACTTGACACATTATTGATTGAGAAATTTTTTGCGTTGTCTAAAATTTCTGCTCGCTTGTCAGTAATATACTAAATATGTCAAGTCTTGTCTTATTCTTATTAATAAGCATTTTCTCCTTGAAATTGAAAGTGCACTGGATGAGGAAATGACCGTCTACTTTAAGAATAATACTCACAAAGAAACTAGTGTATGTTAAGGCCCAAGTTATGTGAACTCCTTGATGTCCCCAACTTGTAATATTATGTAGTGTAATCGCATGCGTACGTTATTCTTGAGCATCCAAAGGTTCATTTTGTTGCTAAAAGTTACATTTATATGCATGCATTGATGTGGATTATCATTTTTTTTTTCCTCCGGTTGCTAGGAATATATATTTATGATTAATTAAGCTGGAAATGGGGCCAATATAAAATTATGATAATCTCTAGGTAGAAACATGTTAACTTTAAATAGATACAGCAAAATTTATGTCAGTAAAGTGATACCTGGAATCCCCAAAAGAGTGAATATACATATCTGGTGACAGCATTTTTTTCTGTAGTAAGTTTAACAGCTTCACCGTAGATTCCATAAGGAAAGCCGCCTTCTTTGTTAAAGCAAGAACTAGCGTTTGCATTATTTTTCCAAATATCCCATGCTTCAACTTGCTTAAATCTATCAGTATCATCCCCATAGCCACAATCCAAGAAGTTCATGCATTTTTTGATTCCAGAGTCGTGACAGGCATTTCGAAGACATTGATGAATCCTCTGGAAAGAGGAAGAAATATGTATCGCTTGGAGCTTATACTCACAGAGAATTATTTAACATAAAACTGGAATGAAGTTCTATGGATTTCTCTGTCTAATGTATGTTTGTATAAGGATGATTAGCTTTAACTTAGTTATTATGTGAGGATAATCATACAAAGAAACCCACATTTTCAATTTGGAGACACATGCTAAGTGTTTAACTAATTTTCTTATAGGCAATCAGAAAGTGACGTGAGGTTCGATGACAACATGACAGTATAGAGAGATGGATGTAAGTAGGCATGATTTTGCTATTCTTGGGCTTAACCATGCGTTGCAGATATACAAGGAGGATAAATGAATGAGTACTTCTGAAAATTAGACTGATGATAAGAGGAATTAGAAACTTCTAAATAAAACAAGGTACGAAAAAATTATAACAGAGAAATTCCAAGTAACTTGAATTAATACCTGTAACCCAAAGTGGTACCAACATGAGCCAACAACATGGCCAGACAACACAAAAGTGAGAAGAACTACAGCCTGGAGTCTGACCTGGGAAAGTATAAAGCCACTTGGAGTCTGACCAATAAATAGAGGTAGAAACCTATACAATTTGGGAGTGTACTGTCCAAGAACTGCAGCGCGTAACAGATTTTTAGCATAGTTTTCTCCAGATGATCCTAAAGATTTTGGTAGAACTAATAATATCATGATCTGCAAAAAAGAACTTCTAGTAATTTGTAACAATAAAATAATTAGACGCTTACCATCAATTTCATCAATGTGCAATCACCTTAGAATGAGAATATATAGATCAAAAGAATACTTCTATTAAAGTCACTTTTGAAGAGAAAGAAGTATAGGGAAAATACAGAGTGACATTTAATACTTCAGTATGTATGTGCCTACATGAGGCATATGGCTTACATTGTGAACAATACATACAGGTAACCGTTCCATCAAATGGATTTGGAAGACTATAGAATATAAACAAGTAGGCTCCCAACATACGTCTTATTTCAGCAGTAATGACAACAACTTTGATAGAAGTTGGATATATAATTTAACAAAAACATATAATAAGATTCATGTCTTTTGACTTGGTAATGCACAAGCAATACCTTTGTTAAGTAACAATCAAGCTCAAACGAATAAGCTTTTAGAAAATGGCCTCAACTATGCATATCAAGCTAACAAAATAAACAGCCAACACTCCCCCTAACATGTAGACCCATCCAACAATGCGAAAATATGGACATCAAATGTGGAGCGAAAAGTGACATAAATGGGGGCAGGGAAGATTTGATTACACAATGAATTAGATAATTTGCCCCTGATACCACGTTAAATTCCCATCAATTATAAGAACTTAACCTTTTAGAAAGTGGGTGCAACTTTAACTCAATAGATGGATAACAAATTCACTACTAAGATTGAATGAACAGGGAAATAACAGACATTTTGTAATGAAATCTCAAGTCTAGTGCCAAACTTAGAATTCATTAAAAGATGCTTACATATGGAAGACACATGTAAAGAGATGGAAAAATAGGCAAATGTATCAAGATGGAGAGAGCATTACTTGAGGAAGTGGTAATACAATAAACAAGTCGATTAGAAAATATCCACGAAGGTAATTAAGAGCAATTTTTTCTGGATGGTCAACTAATTCTCCAGCACCAATGACCCTAGATTCAGGTGCCACATAAGCCAACCTAAACTGAAAAAATGATTTATTGGTATAGTTTCATAACAGTTGAACTAAACTATAGTTATTGAATGTACAATAGAAGTATATTAAATGTGAAAAAGAATGCATTAGATAACAGAATCCTTCATGTTTCTAATTACAGCAATGACTGGTTTTTAAAACTTAATCAGGTTGTCATACATTCTTCTTCTTGAGATGCCTTTGCAAGAACTTGCAATAAAATTAAAGCATAAGAGGATGCATATAATACGTGACATATGATAGACTACAAAGAGAATCAAAAACATATCATGAGATTCAAAGAAAAAATTAATAATCGAAACATATCATGGCATTTAAGGAAAAAATAATAACCCAAACATTCTGCTGCTATGTGGACAGTATGTCAGAAGTGGGACGCTGAGAGTTTCGAATAAAATGTCTTAGCCTATGCATTCACCTGAGATAAGTATAGCTATCTTTATTGCAGAATACAAAATACGTTAGGAATGCTGCTAGCCTGCTGCTGATACATATGATGATTATGACTCAAATTTTTGACATAGAAAAGAATTTATACCATTAAACAAGAGGATCATTCAATAGCATGTCATGTCATTTCAATATTCAATGCATGTGAAAGGATACTAGATGACTTAGAAGAATGTGTAGTTACCTGAAGAAGCATATGAAGTAAGTATATAAAATCAATCACGCTTCTAAAAACTACAATCTCTGTTGTTAAGGGCCGATCAGTAACTATGCATTTATTGTCCTGCATTCAAAGGGTAGAAAAATGAATTTGAAAAGGAAAAATGACAAAGAGACAAACTAAAAGAATTCTATCAGATTCACTTGCATACTAGGCTTCTTCTTAGTCACTAGAATCTTATTAGATTAGTCAACTAGCAGAGGCCTACCTCACCCAAGAGACTCCAAGATTCAATTAAGATTACATCTGGCTCAACTACATATATACTTTAATAAAATAAAATTTGAAAATTAGATTATACCTCTTGAACAGATGTTAATATGAAAAACAATGGATCTACAAAAATAGCCACCAAGCAAGAAATGATGAAAAATTTGTTCCAATGCTGTACAACTGTAGCATGGGGGTTCATAACTCCAGGAATATATGGACGCATAAAAGAAAAAAATCTTTTTGCCCAACCTTTAGCATCCCCACAGAGAGCATTATGGAACTGCAAAGATTTGAAATAAAGTAGACTGCATAAGATTGTTGAACTAATTGCATTATCATTCCAGACCAAAAAAAAAAAAAAACGCACACACACATAGGAACATGGACATCAAATATGACACAAGTGTCCACATTCTTGGATATTCGAGCGTGGAGCATTTGTTTATTTAGGGTTCAGTTACTATATAAATGTAGGGTAGGAGGTGAAAGAAGACACATCCTCTTTTTCTTTCCAAAATTCATCTATGTTTCTCTCTCTCTCTCTCTCTCTCTCTCTCTCTTTCAGTTTTACATATCTAAACGTAGAAAGGGTAAACACACTTCAATTCAGTAGTAGAGCATTCAACTGCAGTCCTGGACACCATTAGAATGATCAAAAGAAACACACTATTGGACAGCAGGAGGCTGCAGCATCTGCATAATGAAACCATATAACATCGAAAACTTGACCAACACCTAATTTCTTTTTTTCTGAGATCAAATATTTCATCTTTAGGGCTAAAGACTTTCAGATCTGGAATTTGGCTTATAGAGTATAATTATCATAGTTGTGCATGTAAACCACTATCATGCCTGCATAACTACAGCAAAAATAAGCCTGTACAGTTAACCTGAATATATGAACAAATTATTTATAAATAATAACAGATAACCTTACACTGACCAAAATTTATGATGGCTAAATTCCTGATTATGAGACAGAAGCAAGAGGTCATACAATTGGAAATCTTTTCCGTAAGGCAGCTCATTTAAGTCCTAGACCATGATACAGCACCAAGTACCAATATGAAATCACAAGTATATAACAGTAGATAACTGCTATAACCTAGAAACATTAATGCACTATAATTGATAAAGGAACAAACCTGGGTATCAAATACCCTCGAAGCTTTTGAGTGTCTGCGTGCAGTTCCTTTGAAATTGTAATGTGTTGGGCAAGTTGCGCAGTAGAGATCATTGCACGTTCCCAATTGCCCAGACCTCAGAAAATGCTTATTTTTTCCTGCAAAGCTGTAATCTGGCCAATCATTCTGAATCGTTACATTGGTGGCAGGAAACTTTTCTGTCGTAGATTCTGCTTCTCTTTTCCTTGCCACGCTATGATTTGGTCGCAAGATGTTATTAGGTTGACGGTTAACAAATAATGGACCACTCATAGGTATAAATGGAGTCCTTTGACTTCTTAAGGGGCCAGTATGCCCTACAAGGTTAGGTTCACTGGAAAATGATTCCTTTGAGTTCATAAGAATGGCACTCTGGGTCCGGCTAAATCTTTCAAATTGTGAATCTTCATCAAACGACTGAGGATGAGTGTCTGACAACATTGACACCTCATCGTTGACCAACCAAAAAAAAAGTAACATTAATTCAGGCTACACAAACAAACACACTTCTCCCACATTAAGTGCAAATCTCAACAACCAAAAAATTTTGTACAAATTCAGAAATGTCATTACAAGTGATCAATCTCCTTGGCCCTATGCCCCTCCTTCTAGCTTTGAACCCAAAATTCATGCATCAAACAAGCAACTAATGCTGATCACATACGTCTTGTTAGAATGTCATGTTGGGCGAAATGTTCTTGTAGTTGTAATAAAGAGCAGTAGGTAAGCAATTAACCATGAAGAAGCACAGCCTGACACTTTACCCATTTTGTTATGTCAAGCACAGAGGCTTTTCATGTTACATGACAAAAAGTTTAATTTGCTAAGTCATCACATTGCCAATAAAACCCACCTTCATAGTCAAAACATTTTAAGCTATAAACATGCACCACACAACAAACGTATCACAATGATTCAGCAGAAGAAATAAGACACAGAGCAAACTTAACCCATATGATGAAATTTGAGTGAAGAAAAAAGAAAAACTGGGATATCAATAACTTCGAATTTGTGAGACAAATCCAGAATTGTTCTGAAACTCAGAATTAGTTTTAGTAAAATTGATTGCAAAATAGAGTATAGGTGATTACCAGAATTCTGCAGAAGATGAAATCCAGCTTGAGCCTGAGAGTCTTTCTAAGTGTTATTGCACTGAGAAGTCAAGCAACCTGCATTGAGAGAAAGAGAGAGAGAAAGACCGAGGAAGAAAGCTGACTTAAGGAGGGAGGGAAAGACTTTGAAGTCAGTTGCTTCGTAGTTTACGGGTTGCTGGCAGGGTCAAGGCAAGGACGGCTCAACGCTAACAGGCAGCAACTTCTCTCTCTCTAAATTAAATAAAAATGCCACCTTTACTCTTTCTTTGTCTCTTTCCTTCTTCTCTTGTCCACTCATCCATGGCCTCCTTTTTTCTTTTTCTTTTTTCGGTTCGATCGACCAATTCTTTGCCACAAAACCATCAACGCTCTTCGTCAAAATCGCAATGTTTCAGATCCATCTTCCATTTTGTCTGCTTTTTTCATTTGTATTTTCCATTTCGTCTGTTTGTACGCAAACCCCTCTCTCGCATACCCCCTCGCACACAGCCTCCATCATCGCAACCACACCAACCTTCGTCCCCTAAACCCTAACCTTCTATTATTTCCCCTCTCCAAGCAAGCCCTAAATATCGATCCCTCGCGATTAATGCCTGGTTTTATTGAAGAAAGTCCAAGTTAAAAAGAATGGGGTCGAAGTTGAAGAACGATAATCCTCACACAGGCGATGGAGCTAGCCCTGGGTTCGTTATTTCTCCCTATCTCGCCCGATTTAAATTCTCAAAAAATAAATTTTATCTTTTGTGTAAAAAAAAACTGATTAAATTTGGTATTTTTTGTGGTTTTGTCTTATTTGCTTATTTTTTTTGATAGTGAAAGAGAGTTTGAGCTACTGCTTATTTTGTATTTTTAAGTCCTTTTTGATCTGTGTTTGCTTTTCGAAGCGTAGAAAGATTTTCATTAGAGGATTGGCGAAAGATACGAATTATGGTTAGTTTTCAGTTTTTTCGTGCACTGAAAAAATTTTCATTGGAGGATTGGGAAAGACACGAATTATGGTTAATATTCAATTGATTAGGCTTGAAGTATGTAGCATGGTTTCAAATTCTTGTCGGTTGTCACTTGTTGTTGAACCCCTGATATGGGTTTCTCATAAGTGATTGCATTGATGCCCAGCAGCCAAAACTGCAGGCAGCTTTGGACCATTAGGTACACAACAGACAACTAGGATAATGCATGTGAAAGAGGGATAAAGTACAAAATGGATGCCATATGACTTGTTGCAGGAAACCTCACGATTACAAGGTTCACCACATTGGTTTAGGATATAGCTCATGCAAGAATTTCTTAAGTTCTGTTTTGTGTTAATCAAGAAGTTTAAGTTTCTGTTGTTTGTAGTTGAGGATTGTAATTATTTAAATTGTAAGAAACCTAGTTTATTTTACCTTGGATTTGTTTTCCAATCAGTTGTAATAGGCCCCTGATTTTTTTGTACATTCAAATATCGGCTTCCCTCTTGTTTTAGTTGTCAATCTCACAGGGACTTTGGCATTCTCTTGGTTTATTTACAATGTTGCTCCATAGCTTGTTTGCCTAGATTTCTCTACTTGTTGTCTTGCTAATGCCAAAATACTTATCCGTTATATTTTTCGATATGCAGTATGTGATGGTTGTGCTGAAGGGATCTGTACCCATCTCTTTTGGTGGAACTGAGCAGCTAGCAGCCTACGGAGAGTTGGTCTCCATTGGTGGACTTAACACTGATGTCAACAAGAAGCTGAGTGCTACAATTGCCTCCATTCTTGAGACCAAGTTGTCGGTGCCTAAGTCGCGAAACTTCCTCAAGTTTTACGACACCAAGGCAAGCCTTTTTGCCTTTCCAAAACTTCTGATAGATGGGTCATGGTCATGCATACAATCTTCTCATTGCATTGTTCCTGTTTGTTTAGGCAAGTGTTTACATGCTTTACACCAGAACTAGATCATGTAAATAAATGTTTTTCTCCAATTATAGATCATCAGAAATGGATTTACGCCATGTGGTACTGATACCTCATTTGTTTTCGCAGGGTTCCAACTTTGGATGGAATGGATCTACCTTTTAAACTGCCTCTGCTAGTTTGGAGTGGTCAAGTGCAGAACCTCTCAATGACTTGATGTTTGTGATAAATATTGTCTTCGATGCTGCAATTGTAACTTTTTGTCCTTTTGCTCTCTTAGTTTTGTTCCAAACTTACCGAACAAAAGACAGGAAGAATTCTTTTTCTTTTCATTTGTGAATGAATGATGAACAGAGTTATCCCCATGTTTTGCTATTAATTCTCTTTTTCTCCGTCCCTTAATCCAAACGTGAACCCAATCCCATTTGCCCCCTTTCTTTTTTTATTTTTTCTTGTCTCAAGGTTGAGAAAACAGAAAGGGAATTGGTCGAGACGATGAGTTTGATAAAAATAATTTAACATTCAACATTGCAACGATGGAGAAGGAGGCAATGACTGAGCATCTAGGGTTTATGTTTGGAGGCTCTTTTTTCCTTTCCTTTTTTTTCACGCAATTTCTGAAGCACGCATAACAGCTGGGGGTTGGCAAAAGGCTGAACAAGTCAACATTCAACAAGCCCATTCACGCATAAATAAAAATCAAATTAACAATTTTATTAGAGCGACA
Organism: Rhamnella rubrinervis; assembly: GCA_007844105.2. Taxonomy (NCBI): domain Eukaryota; kingdom Viridiplantae; phylum Streptophyta; class Magnoliopsida; order Rosales; family Rhamnaceae; genus Rhamnella; species Rhamnella rubrinervis. The sequence goes on from CM017585.2 coordinate 16,738,754, forward strand.
GGGAGATGTGGTCAGCGACGTTGACATATGAGTATTTTCAGTGAATAAAAAAGGATTTATGTGGATCTCATAATTTTATTAGTGGATAAAATTTTTTTATTGTTATAGTTTTACAATATAAATTTTAAAGCACATCGAATGATTTTTCTACACCCTACAGATAAAGTAGTGAAGATATCTAAGGTAATAGTGAAATTTGCCAAGACTCGAACCATAATTTTCACAAGCAAATGAGATGGAATAGTCGACTTTCTTTTTACTACACTCCTAGATGCTTGACATATGAGTGTTAAAATACAACATTGCCCCTAAAATAATTTGTGTACATTGAAACAAAATTAATATGGAAATGTTATGCAATTCCTGAAAATGTAAAGCAGTAATGTAAAAATTGTAAATAATAGGGGTCTTAAAATGATTTTTCCTTTTAAAAGACTATATATGGCAACCATTAAATAAAAAAAAAGCAAAATATAAAGGGAAAATTACACTAACAATGTCGACCACGGTTAGGGGTGGCAACGGGGAGGGGCGGGTCCGGGGTGCCTCACCCCGTTGGGGATTTTTTCACCTCGTCCCTAGCCCAATCCTCGGTTATGGGGAGGCGGGGCGGGGATTCCCTGTGCCTCTTTAGTTTTTTATTTATTATAAAATTAAAAAACAAAAAAAAATTATAATAAAACTAAATAAATATATATATATACAAGATTTTTATATCAAAAAATTCACCAAGATTTTTATTTTTTTACTTTTGCCATATTATTTTCAAAAAAATAATAAAAAAAGTAAAACATTAAATATTAAAATAGTATATATAAATTAAAATATATTATATAATATATATATATAGGCTGGGATATTGCGCCTCCCCATATATAATTTTTCCCGACCGCCCCACCAACCCGCTTAGGGGAATCCCGCCCCTCGGTCGAACCCGATGGGCCGGGGTGGGGCCGGGCCCAATTGCCAACCCTAACCACAGTCGAACTCGGAGTGTGCAATATTAATCACAGTAAAATTTAGAGTTCGCAACTTTAACCGTGGTCGGTCGAATTAGAAGTATGCAATGTTGACCACAGTCAAACTAGGTGTAGGTAATATCAACTATGGTCGAACTTGAATTATAAGTTTGACTGCAGTGGAACTTAGGGTTGCAATGTCGATCAAATTTGAAATATGCAATGTTGACCATGGTTGAACTAGGTATACGTAATGTTGAACTTGAGGTATGCAATGTCGATCGCTATCGAATTCTAGACAAGCAATGCCGACCACAGTTCAACTCGTGGCAGGCAATGCCGACTGCGGTCAAACTCGAGGTAGGCCATGCTAATCGCGATCGAACTCAGTGTAGGTGATGCCAATCGCGATCACCATCGCCTACCCTGAATTCGACTGCAATCTAACTCGGAGTAGGCAATGTTGATCATAGTCGAAATCCCTCGTAGGCAATGTCGATCATAGTCGAAATCCCTCGTAGGCAATGTCGATCGCGTCAACTTAGGGTATGCAATGTCGACAACGATCGAACTTGGCATACGCAATGTCCACGGTCGAACTCGAAGTATACAATTTTGACCATGGTCAAACATGGAGTAGACAATTTCAACCATGGTCGAACCCGAGGTAGATAATGTTGATTGGGTCGAAGTCGGGTACCAATAACAATATATAGAAAAATTACAATAACATCCCTCTATTTTACAAGCCTTTTCAACAAAATTCATCAAGAAAATAAATTTAGGCTCAATCAATAAAATAACCAACATAAATTCAGTTCTCCCGAACAATGTAGAAATTTCAGTTCGATACCAACAGTCAATTAGGAACTTATAACAAATCAAGCTCAGTTTTCACTGCCCTCATGAATGGTTGGGTAGAGAGATATTAGCATGGCTGAGGAGTTTTCTCCGGTATGTCCATGCTACTTGAATGAGCGAAGCTGCCAGGCATCTCCAGTACGGTGATTCACACATAATAACAAAGAAAATATGCAAAATCGTAATGCAGATAAATTTGGTAAGAAAACACTTTTCAATTCTTGCTCATGAAGTAAGCCATACAGGTAGTAAATTATAATATGGTGGAAATGTTTACAATAATAGTACTGAATGCAGCTCGCAAATCTTCTACTATTTAAAAGAAAAAAGGTAAAAAGGAAAAATGAAAGGTCCATGCGATGCAATATAATGCTTGGATGCTTGGATGCATACATGGATGCAATATAACATAGTCATTTCAATATATATGTATGTGTCATTCAAAAGATGGAGATGTAGAAAACACATTGTAGCTCCTTGGACACGTGAATTGCGCAGAAATCTCGAGAAACTGACTGGTGACTTCTTCGATATCAGCAGCTCTGAGTGAAAAACACCATCGTCCTGCTGCTCAGCAATCTTTAACTATCGCCATGTATGATCTTTCTTCTCCATCTTCTCCCAAAACACTCACTCTGTACTAACCATTCGCTGGCAGGATCAAAGCTTACGGAGAATCAGTATTCTATATATATACATATATATATAAATTGGAAATTCGAACTACATTAATTAAAAGTGCAAGTAGTTCAAATTTTAAACAAAATAATCTAGTCAACGAACAAATATAATTTTTCTCAATTATTTCAGGATATGCTGAGGTCGAAGCTGCTTGCTGTGGTCTTGGAAACCTCAATGCCGATAGCTTTTGCCTACCAATTTCACACTACTGCTCCAGCAGAAGAGACCACATTTTTTAGGGACAAATTCCACCCTACAAAGGCAACTAGTAGCATCTTGGTAGATAATATTTTTGACGGTCCAGTACAATACTTAATGGTAATAGGTTTTGATTGATTACAAATTTCGATGTCGTGTTGTGGCTAATTATTTAATTTTCAAGACGATCCACTCAATCAAATGGTTAAAGTGGCATATCTCAGCTAAAAATATAGCCTTTTAGGCGCACCTCCTCACCCCAATCAAATGGTTAAAGTGGTATATCTCGGCTTAAAATATAGCCTTTTAGGTCCGCCTCCTCACCTCAAAGTGTGTCAAAGTTGTCAAAATTGTCACACTCATACCCATCACTTTGCTAAGTCTAATCACCCCTTTGTTGCTACTATTTCTCAACATTAGAGACCTCTTAATGGTCTATCTCTCTTGGAGTGTGCCATTGCGAGCTTTGCTTCTTTTGCTTTTCATTTTTACCACATTCTTTAGCTCAAAATTTGTGCAAGTCTTATCTTTGTTAAAGATTTGCCACCAAATTCTCCGAGTCTGATTTGGGTTCTATTCTAGACAAAATCTCACATCTATACCATTTCAAACCTCCAAAAACCATTGCAACCTTCTGTAGAATGATTACTCTGTTGGCAATCTATTTCAGCCCATTTTTGTTCACTCCAACAAGTTCACTATTTGAATTTGGCACTCCAAGTGATACTCTTATTTGGCATTCCAGGTGATACTCCTATTTATTTGTACGGTGACCGTAAAAAATTATTAATATTTTTTTGCACTTTCAGGCGTTGTCAATTTGAAAAGAAAAGAAGAGAAGCATTGCCTTTTTCTGGTTTGGAATTTTTAAAACAATGTATTTTCCAAAACAAGATGCTGAAAACTATATAATGATTTTTTTTTTGATAATTTTGAGGTGAACTAATATAAAATTACAATACGATTGAGAATGTAATAAGTTTTACAAAAAATTATGTTACAATACTATATTATCCAAGAAGTTCGAGAAAGAAAAAAAAATAGTATATGATTAAAAAATTTTAAAAATAAATCATCTAAAATCACAATATGAATGAGAAAGTAATAAGGTTTTAGTAAAACTTATGTTACAATACCATATTATACAAGAATTTTGAGAAAAAAAAAATTAAAACTCTATGCTACAATATTATACTATCCAAGAAGTTAGAGAAAGAAAAAAATATAGTATATAACTAAAAAATTTTAAAAATAAATCTTTATACATACTCTGTCAAAAATAATAAAAAGGTCTTTAAATACTTCATGAAAATGCAGCTAGCAATAAAGAAAAAATGCTTGAGCAAAAAACAAAAGAAAAAAGAAAGAAAAATCCTTTCAATTTCATTTTAAATTTTTATATTATTCAATTACTGTCATAGCCTTTTAAGTAAATGCGGTAAAAAATCACTTTCAATTTCGTTCCCTCACAAAAAATAAAAATAAAAAAATGATAAAAATCCTAGAATTAGAAAATAAAAGAATAGTTCTTTTGAAGATTTGATCCTTTGAAATTTGTGTCATCCATTACAAGTCAAGTTCGGAGAGAAAAATAAACTTGAGAGCAATATTAAATTGTCATTAGAAAAAAAAAACATTTTATATTGTATAAATATATTGCAAAAAATTTTTATGGTAAGAAACATCATACAATACTTTAACAGAAACTAGTAAATATGATAACATTTATTACCAAAAAAAAATAAAAAAAAATAAAAATGATATGATTAAATTCCAATTTATATAAAAAGAAATGTATAATAAAATGTTTGAAAATATAAATTAAAAAATCTACAAAAATTTGAGGTACACATAATAAAAGCTAAAAAGAATTAAATAAAGAATTAATTAATGAAATAGAAAGTCTTTATGTATTAGCTTTGGAAGACAAAACATTTAATTATACCTTTAGTATTCTATGTTTTATATGCTTTAGAGAAAAACACTAGTGTATATGCACACAATACTATAGTTTTATTTTTCTACAATATTTTCTAATGAGGGAACGGAATACAGAAAGAGTTTTTTTAACGCATTTAACAGTACCAATAGGAATGCCAAATTCAAAAGTGAATATAGATATTGGAAAGTGCACAAAAATGAACCTAAATAGGTAAGAAACAGAGCAAACAAACCTCAGCTGGTAAATGCAAATAGTGTCTGGAGATGAAGAAACTGGTGAGAGGATCTGTCATCGAACATTTGAACCCATATCTCATCCAGCAAAGAGAATCTGTCTAAGCACATCCTTGACAAAGCCAATGGTTGCACAAACTCTGAGCTTATAAGGTATGTGGTATTCAATGAAAAGCCAGAACTCAAATGCTTAGCTGACAGACTGCAAGTTTGATATATGACCAACAAAACAAAAGGTCCATAATGCTGGGTGGTGGTTGCTGGCAGTGGGGATTATAGACATTGCAAACAGTTCGGGTGTGAAGTGCAACAATTTCTACCAACTTGGACTTGGGACTTTAAGGGGGTGGAGTAAGTAGGACAATGATTCTAATTCCTATTCATCCAAAGAGAAAAACTAAGGTTGACTGTGTTAAAAATCTCAAGATCAAACATAACCAAAGTGGCTTAATCTGGTGGGTGAGGATGTGGCACCACATTGAAATTGTTGGATGGGGTTAGACCTCTTTAATTGATTAGATCGTCTTATCTATTAATCCTATGGTGGCATTTGATTTATTCTCCTCCTTTTTCAGAAATTAATTAAAAAAATAAAAATAAAGCAACTAGAAGAACCATACAGAACACTATATGACCTGAGTGCACTTGTGTGTGTGTGTGTTTGTTGGGGGGGGACGCGCAGTGGGGAGCATCGGTGATGGGTCAAATATAACCTGCATGGTGATTGAGATGAATGCATTTCAGATTTCACCAAGTGAAAAATTAAAGATGTAGGTATTTAGATTAATGTTGCAATAATGTTTTAACACCATTCAATGGTCACCAAACTAATCCAGACCAGACCATAATATAATTTTAAAAGCAAGGACCAAGAATATAAACGTGAACTGAGTGTGGAGCAGTAGTAGACTTACATTTTAATCTAAAATTGAAAGAAACAGCCAATGAACCAACTACTTACATTAAATCTCAAGGGGAAAATGATTAACCTTTAACTTGTACTCCATGTCTATCTATTTCCTATCCTGAATTATTTCAAAAGGAAACTGTGTAATTTAATTAATTATATCCCTTAACAATTAAAAAGTTTGGTGCTGAAAGAGGTTTTGAGTGGTATTCTTTGATATACATGTTCTACATCCCGAATTGGAGAAGATAATGAAGAAAATAATGGGGCAACAATCTTACAGAAAATAATGAAGAAAGAAGAAGCCTCCTACATAATAGAACTTATAATATGGAAACCACAAACAAAAAAAATTAAGTTGTGGGAGATTTAAATTCATCCACTTCGTTTACAATTTTTATATACATGAATGAAAATACTGATATTGATTAGTTTGTTTGAGTTTCTAGTTCCCACTATTTCCTTGAGTCTAATCACCCACTTCCAATGTCTATAAGCAGAGCCTAGCCAATAAATAAAATAGGCATTACTTTCACATGTGTGTTTGCGCTGGGGTACATCTGTGTGTTCTTTTCCCTAAAGACGATCACATCAACCTCCTCACAACAAAGGAATAGAATTATTGTAGAGGATTCAAGAAACTCTATCTTCTCAGCCTCCAATCTCGTTATGCCACTTTAGGCAAAAGGAAGGATCAATAGAAAAATATTCAAATTTTAGCCAACCAAATCACATCAATATTTTAAAATTACACACATGTGCCCTAAACACTAAGGAAACTGCCAAACGTGTTTTCCAATAATTAAGAGGAAACAAAACTTTAAGCAATTGCAGTAAATTCAAGATAATTTATTTGCTGGTGTTACCTGTTGCACATTTCCCCCACAGTGAGCTTGAAGATGCCTCCCTCACTAGCCTTAAGTGTACAACGCAGATCACCATCAGTGAATGTGCCAATCAGATGACACTCTTCGTCTATAACAAGCAGACACCCACATCCTTTAATTGTTAACTCCACCAGCTGGTCCATTATCAAATCTCCTTCCCTGCAAACTGGTAGCTCATCTTGCTTCTTCATCACGTCCTTGACCTGCAAGTCATGTATATTATCCATTATTCTGCAAGTTCCTGTTTCCTTATTTCCAAATCAATTCAAAATTTTCTCTGCTCTACACAAACAGATGAATTGGACACACAGTTTTGCAACAAAACGAATCAAAGCAACATCAAATACGTAAGGATACAAATCCTCAATAAATAAACGAAAGACAACTTGTCATGGCTTCCAACTATTCAATCCATCTGAATAACATGATTTCTATCAGGCCTGCTAACCAAAGGAACAGACTCTGTCATCCCACCATTACGTTCTCAAGTTTTGCACCATAAGATGAAAATGGAAGCCCATAAATCAATCCCATGCTAAACTTAGAAACATAGCTATATCAATCAGACAATAACAAGTAAGAAGAATTTAAGCTTGCACTGTTGAAAGCGCATGGATTAGCCCACGGCCAAATTCAACTGGAATCAACAATCAAATAAAAATCCCCACTGGTTCATAAACACGTACGTCAAGACTAGCTCAGGAACACCAAATCTTAATCTTGCTAAAATGCAATTTATAAAAAGCTCCTGGGGTAACTACGAAAATGAACATGCGCACAACTTAAACCAAACCCTTGTTCCAAAATAATAATACTGAGTACGGCGGCAATACCTTTCACAAGCTCCTGCTTTTCCAGAATTCACAGGGGCTTTTGGTCTGAAGAGAGGGGATCTGAGAATAGCGAGAGAAGAAAGAGCAGAGAGAGTGTGTCACCGAGTGAGTTCACTGTTCACAACTTTTTTTTGGTTTTGGGTTTCTTCATGCTGAGAATAGCCGAAGAAGAAGGGACTGTAACGGCTAATTTTGATAAATGATTTCCAAAGATCGAAAATAATTGGGCCTATTTAGCCCATTAATCTATAGTGTAGTGTCTAACGGACAAATCCAGGTCCAAGAGACTATTGGCCCATTATATAAATAAAAATTTAAGTGAAAACCTACCATAAAGTAGATCTTTTTAATCATTTTTAGTTCTGAAATGTTGATTTTTCTATACAAAAGGTTGATAAATATATATATATATATATATTTTTTTTTTCCATTTGATATTTTAATCTCAAAATATCAACTTGTAATCTCTTGAAATTTATTTATTTTGGTAAAGAATTCATTTAATATGACCGATCAAAGCTAAATAAATTTCAGTAAATTCAAATATTCCTTGGATATGTATATATGCTATACACACGTTTGGTTGCTTAATTGAAAGCTGGGTCGTGAGTTAGGTATGTGACTGATGATCTGGTTTCATTTTATCTATAAAAGACAATCGTAATCATTGTAAAATTCGGTATAGACAATGACAATTGCGGTTCAATTCGGAATATAGAATAAAAATTATAGTCAAATTTAAAATAAATAATGATCATTGTAATTAGACCGTGACTTAATGGAGAAAACAGGAGGACTGCTTTATCATTTAAATTCAATCAGATTTGATTGTCCTATTGATTAGACCTTGGCCCCATAAAAAAAATAGTCATTGTGATTGTATTTTATATAGACAATAGCGATCATGGTTGAACTCGGAATACATAATAGCAATTGCAGTCGAATTTAAAATAGACAATGTCGATCGGTTGAACTCGGAGTGAGAGGTAATGACGATCACAGTGGAACTCGACGTGGGCTGTGGTCAAACTCAAAGTACATAATATGGCTTGTGATGGAACTTGGTCTATGCAATGACGACCGTGGTATTTTTTTACGTTGCCAGAAAGTGTAAAATAAAAGGGCTGCTTTGTAATTTGACCATTTTTGCATTTGTATTTATATATATATATATTATATATATTTTTGCAGAATTCTTTAAATTAATAAAATAATTAAAAAAAAGGCCAAAGTTAACGTTAGGTACCTTTGCAAATGTCTAAAATTAGAAATCTAAGAAAAATAAAAAATAAAAATCCATAAATGGAACAAAGTCCCAATAAATCCTAAAATCCAGACCAAAATTCACAAATAAAATCTCACGAAAATCAAAAAATTCTGCGTCGTTTTTTATTTATTTTTTCTGTGCCAGCGCCTTCTTCTTCCTTTTGGAAAAAGCCATGGTTGCTTCTTCGATACAAAAATCCAAGCCAGAAGGAGGACTGCGCCATCTCTGGCTTTTTCCCCATTGCAGATTCTCAAAGTAGTCCCGAACAATGTGTGTCTGAAGCTTTTTTTTTCTCCTTAGTGTTTTTCTCTACTCACATGGCTTGGGCACACGTCGTGCCAAGCATTCCATCTTCTTGCGTTTGCCGGATTTCCGAAAGAAACAGTAGTGATAGTAGTGATTACAGTTGTAAGGAAAATCACAGGGTCTGGGTTTGTGGTATACCTAGAGAGAGGATTAGCTCCGGGACCTCCGCTTCTAGGGTTTCGGTTGGGTTGCATTCCAGGAATGCTGATTTTGTCACTGCCAGGTGGAGATTGAACGCCGTCGACACCCACATTGCTCAGTCCGCTCCCACTCGCACCTCCGTTGAGATTCCCGTTACTTGTTACCGGGTGACTTTCTCAAGCTTTCTTTCCGTTTCTCTCGCTATGCGTGTGTTTCCATGTGTGTGTGTAAGAAAATGGTAAAATGTGAATTTTATTTTATTGGTTTTTTTTGAAGTTAATTTGTCCAAAATTTATACTGCTTTAACATAATCCTATGATTAGCATGTATTTTTTGGGTGGCGCAGTTGTGTTTGTTGAAATGTATCCATGTTTTATATGCCAGATATTATTTTCCTTAGTATACATAAGTTTCCTGCTGTTTCAAGCATATTTTGTTGCACATGGATTTTAGATAGAAGAATCTTTGGAGGAGCTTGCCCCTGCTTGCACATTGGAATTGTTAGGCCTGCCTCACTTACCTGAGAATGCTGAACGGAGACGAGGAGCAATTTCTGCTTTGCGTGAATTACTCAGACAGGGACTTGATGTAGAAACGCCATGCCAAGTTCAAGATTGGCCATGCTTCTTTAGCCAAGCTCTTAGTAGATTACTGGCTTCGGAGATTATTGATCTTCTTCCATGGGATGATTTAGCCATCACACGGAAGAATAAGAAATCACTCGAGTCACAAAATCAAAGGGTTGTAATTGATTATAATTGTTACTATGTGGCATTAATGGCTCATATTGCTCTTGGTTTTTCAAGCAAGCAAATAACTTTGGTAATGTCTTTATCATCTAGCTATCACATATTTTTACTCAAATTCTCACTTTTTCCTTGTTGAATCAATTTATTTTGTATCTTCAAAAAATATAATTTCAAATTTTGTGTTTTAGTGAGGGAGGATAATGGGTTGTCTGTTCTCATTATTTACCTTTGTTTATTTTTTTATATTTGTGCAGATTAACAAAGCAAAAATCATTTGTGATTGCCTAATAGCATCGGAAGGCATTGATCTGAAATTGGAGGAAGCCTTTTGTTTGTTCCTTCTTGGTGAAGTGTGTTTCTCTTTTCCTCCTATTCAAATAGTGCTGTTGTTTAATGTACTTTTGAATCTTTGTCTTGGTTTTAGTAGCTACGCATTTTATTTTCTGTTTTCCCTTTTCATACCTCAGTGAAGGAATTTGGTTATATCTTGGTCTCCAGGTTAATATTGCTGAAGTGGTTGAAAAGCTTCAGCTGCTTGAACTGAATTCAAATCCTGCTGCACGAAATTCAGTCACAGGGAAGGATGTTAAAGATGCTTCTGTTGCAAATGCTTCTGGTGCAAATCAATTGTTGGTGCGTCTTTTATTTCATATTGCAGTTATGATGTAGTACTATTGTGATCATTCGTTTTAAATGCTACTAAGCATCTCAGTTGTTGGTAGGTCCCGACACTGACAAGGAGTTGGAGTTTTACTCTGACCTTTGTCCTCAGGACAGGCTTCACATCACAGTTATCTTGAATGGTATTTAACATGTTAAGCAGCTCACTTCTTTTACCATGTTCATTGAGCTCCTTTTCTTGGTTTGGGATATACCATGTTAAGCAGCTTACTTTTTTATCATGTTCACTTTGCAGGGTGTTTATCTCTATATTCTCTGTTTGAGTTGTTATGCATAACTTAAGCATTTATTTAATTATTTGATATTTGTATTATTTATTATTTTTTCTTGTCATCAATGATATGACCTTGTTGGTTCACTTGAAATTGTTGTTACTGAGTTTATCTTGCTTTGATGAACTATCATATTATTTTTTTCCTTATGATTTTAAGGAAAGTAAAATAACTGTTGCATTGTGCACTATCTAATAGTTATTTTCATGATGGCTCATATATCATATGGTGCCACTTGAAGCTTGCTTAATTCACTTCAAACTTTGCGCTTGTCTTCAATTCAGTCTTTCTCATGACAGTGTGTCTACTAAAAATTACCAGGAAAAGTGGCTGAAAGATGCTGTGCTTGCTGTGTTTCCAGACACAAGAGGTTTTCCTCCATCTTTGGTGAGATCAATATTGATTGAATGAAAAGCATAACTGCTTTAGTTTCTTCCAGGAAGTTGTTTGTAAACGTATGCCTTTGCAGGTCAACTTTTTTAATAGTGAAAAGAAAATCGCTGGGAGCAAAAAAATTAAAGGAGCTCCACAAAATGTGGTTACTGTAAATCACAGACCACTGTCCAATACTCTTGTGTCTGAGCGGAGGGATTATGACGAATCTCTTTCTCGTATGAATTCTTCTCAAAATCTAGGTACAGCTGTCAAGCAGTTGGCTCCAATTGATTTGCAGAGTTCACTGATATTGGACAAAAATAGCAGTGGCAGTGCACCATCTGTTCAATTGAAAAGAAATATTGGCATGCACCATAATAAAGGTTGGGAAAGTTGGTTAGTCCGGGGGGATTTACTCAGAAGTTTTACTTCTGTTGCAGTACTGGGATGCATTATCTTTGCCACCTTTAAGTTGACAAGAATAAGAACTGCTTCTAAATGGGTCCCAAATAAGTCATATACGCATGCAAGTTCCCTTGCCTGGACAACAGATTATTCTGTGGATAACAATGTAGTTCCTGCATATATCAAAGGAAACAGAATGGCCGGCAGATTTAAGAAGCTTTTCACAAGATTTACTAAGAAGTCGAAAGAATTCTCAAACGCTGGAGATACACAAATGTCATTCCCTGCTGCTGGTCTCTCATCTTCTATGGCAGGCATGTCCCGAAAGCATATGCTTGTGGAAGAAGCTGAAGCACTTGTTAAGCAATGGCAAATAATTAAAGCTGAAGCTCTTGGTCCTAGCTATCAAGTCCATAGCCTCTCTGAAATCCTTGATGAGTCAATGCTTGTTCAGGTAAATTTATGAACTGATTGAATTTTATGCCTTGTACTTGTATAGAGTCATCTAGAATTTATTTTGAATTATTTGTATGAATGTCAGGTTAGGTGGTGAATTATCTGATAATATGTGGTACATATCCAATAAGTTTAATGTTTCTACTTAAAGGCTTTAGTATTCAATTACTTAGAGCCAAAGTGATCATGGAAGTGGTGTCACTGGTTAGATGACACGTTTGCATATTCCTAGATGTGCATCCTAGTAATGATTTTGACATCGATTTTATTTGTAATTTAAAGAAAGAGCAAATTTGCAAGTTCAAATAAGATACTAGCAATTATAGGAAGCAGGCATATGTTGAGCTTCCTGTAAGATTTAAAATGGTCCATAGAATTTCAGGATGACTTTTCTGAGTTCCATAAAATTTCGAAACCTTGATGGTTGGGGATTACCCATGTGAAGAGGACCATAGCTTATGTTATTAAATCTTGAGCTTTTCTTTGACATATTTGAAGACTATGTTGGCTTGTTTGGTTCGCAGTGGCATGATCTGGCTGATGCTGCAAAAGCCAGGTCTTGTTATTGGAGATTTGTCTTGCTTGAGTTGTCTGTCCTGCGAGCAGAAATTTTATCAAATGGGATTGGTGCAGAGATGGCAGAGATTGATGCTGTCCTGGTGGAAGCAGCTGAGCTTGTTAGTGAATCCGAGCAAAAGAACCCTAACTATTACAGGTATGTGGAATCATAAATTTTTTTCCTTATGGTTTTATGGTTCAGGATTTGGGTTTTTTTCGTTGAAGTATGTCTTTCTTATTGTCCTTTTTTTGTGGTTTGGTTGTTAATTTGGACAACTAGTCTATTATTTTCTTCTTCAAATTTTTTGTAGCATATTGCCTTATTCTTTTCTTAAATTCTTAAAAATGTTTTAAATAATTTGGCTTATACTTCAAATATTATGACATTTGTTTGTCATGTTATTTCTTGTATTTTATTTGTTACATAGAAACTTCCAAGCTGGTGGTCCTAAAGTTCAAATGTGTGAACTGTAAAATGTCAACCCTATGGATTATTTTTCATTTCTCATTTGCAGCACCTACAAGATTCGGTATGCTCTGAAACGGCAAAATGATGGTTCTTGGAGGTTTTGTAAAGGTGATATACTAACATCGTCATGATGTGCACAGCCTACTCTGGAAGTCATCCATGCCTAATGCTTTTTTTGCTAACATGATTCCTTCCATCTAAAAATTTTCCTTTCAAAGGAGACCTGTCAAAATTCAAATTCGGGTCTTGGTTAGGAAAGCTTTATCACAAAATAGAAATTTTTTATTTTTTGTTTTTAAAGATGAAAGGAACTTGGTGAGTTGGTGTTAACCTATTTCCATCTCTTTTAAGTTGTAAATAGTTTGGTAGGAATTTTTCATTTTGATTCTGAAGGAGTTGCTGGCAGAAGATTTTCTCAGTTTGTACTCAAGAGGAAATGAAAGTAGTTTAGCTAGAGTAGTGTAAAAATTGCCATTGTCTTATTGAAGATCAATGTTAGAATGTTTCACTTGCTATTCTAGTTCTTTCAGGCCTACAGAGTGAAAATTATGATTGTTTGGTGTGAATGACATGTAGTGAGGAAGAAGCTTGTGAAAGCGGACAACTTTAACACAATTTGTAGTTTGTACTATAGCCGTCTTTGGTTGGATGTGGCAATATGTTTATATTGGTTGGTATTTATTTATTTTTTGTTTTATTTCTTATTTATTTTGCAGGAAAAAGAATTGAAAATATTATTCTGAACGATATGGAATAACAAGGGGAAAAAACTGAAAATTATGGAATATCTGAAGGTTGAGTGCAAATTTGTACGAATTTATATATTCATGGGCATAAAAACGTAAAAAAAAAAAGGGAAAAAAAAGAGAAGTCAATATTATCGGGATTAAGTAAAATTGAATTTGGTAAATGTTTTGGCAAGTCTAGCACAAGTGAATTAAAAAACGAAGTCAATTAAATTCAACGGTAGAAAGAAAGAGTTAATAATGACCACTAAGACATTGTTGAACATGAGTCTGCTTGATAGCACTGATCCAAATTCAATCGTATTGGTGGGACTGCGACTATTCATGTGGTAATTAGAGGAGTAAACAATGACTAATATGAGACTTGGTTTTACATGATTGAGTTGGATAGCACCAATCCAACAACAATAACCATAATATTTAAACATTAATGTAGTAAAGTTTATGGACAATTGGCAGTGGAGCACTATGACTATCTATCTTGCCGTATTTTTGGGTTTTATTATTATCATTATTATTAATTATGCTATTACCATACTTGGGAAGCGTACATGGAAACTTCAAGGTTGAAGTAGTAGGAACCTAAACCATGACTTGGGGGCCATTACTCTATAAAAGCCTAAAGACCTTCATCAGAGGACATTTGGCTGATATAAACGCGTTTTGCATAAACAGTTATTCAATTGTGGGGGTGAAGGGTACCCAATATTCCAATAACCCCCAATAATTACTCCTTTTTCTAATAAATAAATAATTAAAGGACTATAATGATTCTCATTGACTAATGACTTGTTTCATTTTTATTTTTAATAGATAGTCTGCTTAACATACAATTCCATTTATACAAGCCCAAACACAAAACAACATATATACACTCACAAAACCAGTATTTGTAAATACATATAGCATTTCAACTGCTAAACTAAAATGAAGAGGATGAATGAATACCTCTTGTTTTCCATGGTGATCCATGCATGTTGTTGTTTCTTTGTTTCCCCCCATTCACATTCTTTGAAGAAGAATGCCTCTGGTACTTCATCTGCTGCTTGCCTCCCTCACCAAAGCTCAATTTTACTGCAACTAAAAGCCGAGTTTACATTTCAGAAGCCTACAGATGATGTAAATGACACATATCCGAAGATGAAATATTGGAATACTGAGGGTGACGTTAGTGATTGCTGCTTGTGGGATGGCATTTCTTGCGACACTGCAACTGGTCATGTAACAGCCATAGACCTGAGCAGCAGCTGGCTTTATGGTCCTCTGACTTCTAACAGCAGTCTTTTCATGCTGCTTCACCTTCACAAGCTCAACTTTGCCTTCAACAACTTCGCTTCTTGCACAATTCCCTCAGAGTTCAGCAAGCTTTCCAGGTTAACGTATCTCAACCTCTCCTCCTCTGTGTTTTCTGGGCATATACCTTATGTGATTTCAAGGCTCACAAATTTGGTTGTTCTTGATCTTTCTGTGGGTACTAGTACTACTGATGGTTATTTGTATGTAAGACAAGGACAACTGGGAAGGCTTATCACCCAAAACATGACCAATTTGAGACAACTCTATCTTGATGGGACCAATCTGTCTTCACCAGTACTTGAATTCTTTGGAAATCTATCTTCACTCACACATCTCTCTCTTCAGAAATGCTATTTGTTTGGTGAATTACCAAAGAATATCTTCCTGCAGTTGCCTAATTTACAGTTCATGGATCTTTCCAGAAACTATGATCTAAAAGGAAAACTACCAGATTCAATTGGCAACCTTAAATCCTTGGAACTTTTGGATCTCCGATATTGTAACTTTTCAGGGATTGTTCCTCCTTCATTTTGGAACCTTTCTCAACTCTCAAAGTTTTCCCTTGCACATAATCATTTCAACGGTCAGCTCCCACATACAATAGGAAACCTTGCAAAGCTCACTGAATTCAGCCTTTTAGATAACCATTTTAGTGGTGGCCTGCCTTCCTCACTAGGAAACCTCAGACAACTGAATTATTTAACTCTTGGTTATAATAATTTCAGTGGTGAAGTTCCAACTTCACTTGGAAACCTCACACAGCTGATATATTTAGATCTTTCTTATAATAGTTTCAGCGGTCATATTTCATCAGTACTTGGAAACCATACACAGCTGAAACATTTATATCTTCTTTACAACAGATTCACCGGTCGAATTCCATCTTCACTTGAAAAATTTACACAGTTGGAAAATTTGTTTCTTTCAAGTAACTTACTGGATGGTGAACTCCCAGTATCATTCCCACATACTATCAAGATTATCTATCTTGACAGTACTGGTTTGACAGGTTCAATTCTTTCCACCTCTATTGCTAACTTAACATTCCTTTATGATCTTGTCCTGTCATCTAATTCATTCACTGGTGTCATTCCTTGGTCTTTATTTGAATTGCCTTGTTTGGACTCCTTATCTCTGGACTACAATCAGTTCACAGGGTCTCTGAATATCTCATCAAATTCATCGTCCCCACTAACATATTTGTCTTTAATTGGAAACAAATTAGGTGGAGTTCCAAGCTCAGTGTCCAAACTGACAATGCTCACAGAACTGTACCTTAGTTTCAATGATTTCAGTGGGACACTTGATTTTGGCATCTTCTCAGCTTTGAGTTCACTTGAGTATCTTGATCTTTCAAATAACAGAAACCTTTCTATTACAAGTACTACCACTACAAAATCCACTCCCCAATTTGCTTTATTTACATTTGTCCTCATGCAACAATATTACTGAATTTCCAATGTTTTTGAAAAAGCAAACACAGTTGCAGGCATTAGATCTTTCTAACAATAGGATTGTCGGCCAAATACCAAAATGGTTCTTGAGTGTTGGAACAGAGACCATGCAACAGTTGAACCTCTCTCACAACTTCTTAACTGGTTGGGAAGAAACCCCAGTAGCTCTTCCATGGAACTCATTGTTTGTGCTAGACCTACATTCCAACATGTTGCAAGGACCACTTGTCGTTCCACAAATCTCTATTTGGTACTATTCAGTCACAGAAAATAGCTTGACTGGAAGAATTGATCCATTGTTCTGTAAATTGGATGGTCTTCTATATCTTGAATTGTCAAGTAACAATTTGAGCGGTACTATTCCTCAATGTTTTGGTAACTTGGCTGGTTCTCTCTCGGTTCTAAATCTAAGAGGCAACAACTTCCATGGCAAGATGCCTAAGACATGTGGAGAAGGAAGCCAACTAGCGACGCTGGACTTGAGCCACAACCATTTACATGGGAAGATCCCAAAGTCACTTGCTGAATGCAAAAAGCTAGAAATTTTAAATCTGGGCCACAACCGGATGAGTGATTCGTTTCCATTTTGGCTGCAGAATTTGTCGAGGCTCCAAATTCTGGTATTGTCTTCTAATAAATTCTATGGTCCAATATGGCGTCCCCATAACTTCTGGGGCTTTTCAAGCTTAAAAATCATTGATGTTTCTTTCAATGATTTCACTGGAAGTTTGCCAGCTCAATATTTCATAAATTGGACATCCATGGGTGATGAGAAATCTGATGGTAAACATTACATTGGTAACTACAATGACGACCAATACTACTCGATGACTGTGATAAATAAAGGACTAGAAATGGGCTTCATTAGAGTTCTCAGTATCTTCGTGAGCATTGATTTGTCAAATAACAGATTTCATGGAGAAATTCCAACAACAATAGGCGGTCTTGGAGCTCTGGTTGTGCTCAACTTGTCAAGTAATAGTTTGACAGGGCACATCCCTTCATCTATGAGCAGCTTGACCGATCTTGAATCCTTAGATGTTTCAAAGAATAAGCTTTCGGGTGAAATCCCCCAGCAATTAAACAGTCTCACATTTCTTGGATATCTGAACATGTCTGCGAATCAATTTGTGGGCCCAATACCACAGGGTGGACAGATTGGGAATTTTCCAAATTCATCTTTCATGGGGAACTTGGCATTATGTGGTCGACCATTGTCAAGAATGTGTGAGATTACTCCCTCGCCAACTCCATCACCAAGCAATGTTACATCTGCAGATGATTCAATAATGTCTGGGTTTACATGGAAAGTTGTGGCCATTGGATATGGATGTGGAGTGGTGTTTGGAGTTGTGGGTGGACATGTCATCATCTCAAGGAGGCCTTATTTGATGTGGATCATTTTCGTGTCATCACACAAAGGAGACGAAGACGATGAGCGAGCAGACAATTCAATGTTACTGACCACTTCATCTAGTAAGTTCATAGTAACTTGTATAACAAGATTCAGATGGATGTGCTTTTTAAGTGAATTAAACAATTGTAGTCTTTAACTTTCAGTTCCTCATACTCATACATACATACATACATATATATATATATATATATGTTTAAATCAATATTGCCTTATGATAAGGAAGCCAATTGAGTGACATATCACTTTAACACTTGCTGATGCAGGGCAATATGTGAAGTGATGACTACTTTTACAGTGAAGAACCAAAGGCCTTTATATATGTTTTTGTCCTAGTGTAGTGTGACTTGTGTTTTAATGCCATGTTTTGTTTTTTGGTTTTTTTGAATTTCCTATATTATTATTGTTAGTTTGTTTCCTGAGTACGTAGTGTTTATTGCCCAAAATATTGTCTATTTTTTCAGTTCATGCAATTCAAAACGACTTTAAAATCCTTCTGAAACTACCTGTGAGCTCTGAAGCAATGAGGACTAATAAATTAAAATAACTCAACACCATCTTGATCTTGATCTTTATTTATTTTTCTTTTTAAAAGCACCATATTAATTAGACTTGTACATTTACATCTTAATTAAATATCTATTTAGATTCTTAGATGTAAACTTCAAAATTTATAGATTTACCATTAAAAGGGAAAAAAAGTGAAGAGAAAAAATTCACAAACATGTACAACCTTGATCTTATAACTCCACTCTTCGAATGTACCTAATATACCGAGAACAAATTGATGAAGAAAGCTATATATAACAGTTTATTTATTGTTTAAAAGTTCAGCTTAATTATAATATCTCTAAGAAACATTACAATCTAATGAGCATCTGTACTAGGATCTTTATATTTGTGGTCTAAAAGCTTGTTCTACTGTCGTAGTAGTGCTTATTAAAATCAGTAATGTTCGACTAATCAAATTAATTCAAATTGGGGTCTCGGTTAGGAAAGCTTTAATTTTCACAAAATATAATTTTTTAATTAATTAATTAATTTTTTTCAAAGATGAAAGGAACTTCGTGAGTTGGTGTTAGCCTTTGGCCATCTCTTTTAAGTTGTAAATAATTTGGTAGGAAATTTTTCATGTTGATGCTGAAGGAGTTGCTGGTAGAGTAGTGTAAAATGGCCATTGTCCTATTGAAGACCAATGTTTAGAATGTTTCACTTACCATTTTAGTGCTTCCAGGCCTACAGAGTGACAATTATGATATGGACTAACAAGGGAAAAAAGTAAAAATTATGGAATATCTGGAGGTTGAGTGTGAATATGTAGGAATTTATATATATGGGCATAAGAATGTAATAAAAAAGAAGTCAATATTATGGTGATTAAGAAAAATTGAATATGGTAAATGTTTTGGAAAGTCCAGCACTAGTCTATTAGAAAACGAAGTCAATTGAAATCAATGGTAGAAAGAAAGAGTTAACAATGACTACTACGAGATTGGATAGCGTACTTATCCAAATTCAATGGGGCTCTCTAAGGGGCCTTAGACAGGGTGATCCTTTATTACCTTATCTATTCATTTTATGCTTAGAAATTCTCTCAAGGTCTTTGTTCAGAGAAGAAAGAGAGGGGAATATAAATGGTATTAAAATTAGTCGTACAACTCCTCCTATCTCTCATCTTTTATATGTAGACGACCTTATTCTTGGTTGCTGAGCTTCGGGACAAGAGGCGGCCTTCATGATGGAATATTTTAAAAGGTATTGCTACTGGTCTAGACAAGAAGCAAACCTTGAGAAATCTAGCATATACTTCTCCAAGGCAACCAACAGAGAATCAAAAAGGGAAATTAAAAGGATAACTGGTCTTAAGGTGATGAGATAAGGATCTTTGTATTTGGGGAATACTCTTCTTAGTGGGCATAACAAAGTGAGAGATTTCGGAAGACTAAAGGATTAGATACAACTCAGACTTGAATCCTGGAAAAATAGGTTACTGTCAAAAGCTGGGAAAGCAACACTAATTAAATCAGTGATTCAAGCCATTCCGAATTACACAATGTCCACTTTCAAAGTGCCCAGGGTTGTGTGTAAAGAACTGGATTTGATAACTAAAAGATTTTGGTGGGGAACTGGGATGGAGAAAAGACACTTTTTGGGTTTGAGGGCTTGAAAGGAGGTCTGCAAACCAAAAGCGAATGGTGATTGGAGGTTCCGGTTATTCAAGGATATGAATTTAGCTCTATTATCTAAATTGGCTTGGAAAATGACATCGGGGGAAAAGTGTCTTTGGACTGATTTACTAGTAGCTAAATATCTTAGAGGTGAAAGCTTTCTTGGTTACAAGTTGAAGAAAGAAACCTCCTCGGAAGGGATTGAGTGCTCGGGATTGTTTAGAAGAAAAGTGAGATATTAAATTGGGGATGGCAGCTTAATACACATAATGGATCCTTGGGTGCTAGGTCTGCTGAATTCTAAACCAAGGTTGTTGGAAGGTTTGGATGAGATAGCTGATTTGAGAGTCAATGGTTTAAGGAATTGGGAGACGGATGACTGGGATGAGGAGCTTCTCCGATTGCTGTTTAAGCCAATGTCCGTGGAAGCTATTAAGAGATTAATGTGGCCTCGGGTTTTATGTCAGGACAAGGTTATTTGGATTAGAAACAAATCTAGTAAGTTTACTGTTAAAGATTGTTATTTGTCAGGCTTTGGTGGTAGCAGGGAGGAGGAAGGGGATAATTTTTGGAAAAAGTTATGGAAAGCAAACCTTCATGAAAGACTTAAAGTATTTCTGTGGAGGCTGGTCTTTGGAGCTCTCCCTCTTAATCAGGTCTTATACAGCAAAACGGGAAATGGGTCTCCAGATTGCTCTTGCTATGGTGAAGGGGAAGAAAGTGATATTCACCGATTCCAAAATTGTACAGCCACTAAGAGGTTAGCTTTCTTAAGCAATTGGGGTTGTAGGTTGGAGAATTGGAATGTCTCTAACATTAAGGATTTGGTTGCAATGTGTTTGAATCCTCAGCAAGAGGATCTTATAGATGGATTAGATAGAGATTCAATGACTATTTTCTTGGCATGTCTACTATACCACTCATGGAATTATAGGAATGAGGTTGTGCATAGAGGGAAGAGACAGATGCTGGAGTTTGCGAGATTATTAAATGAACAGGTGGCAGATTTTTTGAGGATTCAGAATGGTGAAGGAAAGAAAGGGGATCAGGGGATGGAGGAGGAACGTTGGAAACCTCCCCATGCAACTTGGTGTAAGATCAATACTGATGCTGCCTTCAAAGATGGTAGAGTAGCTCTGGCCATGGTAATGAGGGATGAGGAAGGGAAGATTCTATTTTTTGCTTCATATCTAACAGAATAGATGCTGTCTCTCCACATCAAGCAGAACTGAAAGCAATAAAATGGGCTTTTGAGACAGCTACGGAGAAACTGGAGTAAGGTAATATGGTCCACTGATGCGCAGGCAGCTGTTAAGGAAGTGCTATCTGATTCATATCCATGTGCTTAGGACACAAGGTATTTAATTATTAATTGCAGGAACTTACTGAAGAACAATGAATGGCGACTGGAATGGAAAGCCCGAAGTGCCAATCTAACTGCAGACTTTATTGCAAAATTTTCTTTTAGTAGTAACGTTAATTTGTCTTGTAATCAGTTTGATGCTTCTTTTTCTGGTTTGTCTAAGGACTTTGTAGACATCATTTTACTTGACCAAGTTAGTACTGGTTTGGTGTAATCCCTTTGGGGTTTTCTTTTTGTGCTTCAATGCAAGTTTTATGGATATATATAAAAAAAAGAAACATTACAATCTAATGAGAATCTGTACTAGGATCTTTATAGTTGTGGTTTTTAAAAAGCTTGTTCTACAGTCGTTGTAGTGCTTATTAAAATAAAAAATATTCGGCTACCCGAATTAATTTATCGAGAGACATGATTGATGACATTTCAATATGTATTGATGTGACCGACTTATAAATATATTACTTTATCAATCTATAATGTGTCAATAATGTGTGTTGGCTCACTGTATTAGTTAATAAACAAGGTGTATTAAAATTAATTGGTGGCTCTAATTTTTATTTAGAGTTTATTTATCCCTTATAAAGAATAAATAGAACCTTATAAAATTATATTAAAATATCAACAAATATTCACGCAGTTAAATAAAATTGAATTGGCAAAACTTATGTTCAGTCTGGCGCTACTCTATTGAAAAACGAAGTCAATTGAAATGAATGGTACAAAGAAAGAATTAATAATGACGTATTGGTGGGGCTGCAACTATTAAGGTAATTAAAGAAAAAGAGTAAACAATGACTAATATGAGACTTAGGTATCATATGATTATAAGTCGGATATCATTAACGATGATATCAAATGCTAATGTGAATAAGCTTCAAAAGAAAACAGAGATTTTCATGTCTATATATATATATATATATATATATCTATGTATATATATATATCTATGTATATATATACTCCCGTGTTATATTCGAGAGCATATATAAAAATGTGATAGAAAATGTTGGGTGCTTTTACTCTGAACAAATAAATGAAAGCCAAGAAATGTAAACAAAATCACGACTAATTATAAGGTTAAATTATGTCCTCTGTCATTTCCATTTACAGTTTATTTATCCTTTATAAAGTTGTATTAGATTGTCGATCAATGTTAACGTAATTAAATAAAATTGATTTGGTAAAACTTTGGGTTAAGTCTTGCACTAGTATATTGAAAAACGAAGTCAATTGAAATCAATGGTAGAAAGAAAGATTGAATAATGACTACTAGCAGATTCATTGGACATGACTGGGTTGGATGTATATCACCGGCCTAAACTGAATTGGCGGGGCTAGAAGCCTACAACTGTATATTGACTTGGTTTCGCATGATTGACTTGGTCTAAACGCTGTTGTAAATGACACATACCAATCCATTGACTAATGACACATGTAAAACCAGACATGTGACCAAGGTGTAAAACTATGACACCTACCAGTCTACACCAATAATTAAAGGACAATAAGATTTTCATTGACCAATGACTTTTTTTTTTTTTAAACACATACCCTTCCAAACACAATATAACAACATATATGCACTTACAAAGACCCAATTATGAATCCATACATTTCAACTGCTAAACTAAAATGAACAGGGTGAATCAATACCTCATGTTTTACATGGTGATCCATGCATGTTGTTGTTTCTTTGTTTCCGCCCATTCTTTGGAAAAGAATTCCTCTAGCTCTTTATCTGCTGCTTGCCTCCCTCACCAAAGCTCAATTTTACTGCAACTAAAAACTGAGTTTACATTTCAGATGCCTACACAATTTGATTCAAGTGACACATATCCGAAGATGAAATACTGGAATATTGAGGGTGGCATTAGTGATTGCTGCTTTTGGGATGGCGTTTCTTGCGATACTGCAAGTGGTTATGTAATAGCCCTAGACCTGAGCAGCAGCTGGCTTTATGGTCCTCTGACTTCTAATAGCAGCCTTTTTAGATTGCCTCACCTTCAAAAGCTCAACCTCGCTTTCAACGACTTCGGTACATGCACCATGCCCTCAGAGTTCGGTAAGCTTTCAAGGTTAACGTATCTCAACCTCTCCTCCTCTGTGTTTTCTGGGAGTATACCATATGAGATTTCAAGGCTCACAAATTTGATGGTTCTTGATCTTTCTGCTGCTGCTCATCATTTGTATGTAAGAGAAGGGCAGCTGGGAAGGGTTATCACCCAAAACATGACAAATTTGAGAGAGCTCTACCTTGACGGGACCACACTCTCTTCACCGGTACCCGAAATCTTTGGTAATTTATCTTCACTCACACATCTCTCTCTTCGGTCATGCCATTTGTTAGGCGACTTACCAAAGAATATCTTCCAGTTGCCTAATTTACAGTGCATCGATCTTTACAACAACAGTCTAACCGGTTATCTTCCGGAATTTAATGTTAGCAGTCGGATACAGTACTTATCTCTTGCCCAAGACACTTTTTATGGAAAGCTACCAGATTCAATTGGCAATCTTAAATCCTTGAATTTTTTGGATGTTCGAAAATCTAATTTTTCAGGGATTGTTCCTCCTTCACTTGGAAATCTTTCTCAACTCTCAAAACTTGACCTTTCAGATAATTATTTCAACGGTCACCTTCCATATACAATAGAAAACCTTGCAAAGCTCACTGTAATTAGTCTTTCAAGAAACCGTTTTAGTGGTGGCCTACCTTCCTCACTTGGAAAACTCACACAACTGAAGGAATTAGATCTTGGTTATAATAATTTCAGTGGTCAAGTTCCAGCGTCTTTACTTGGGAATTTCACACAGCTGCAATATTTACTTCTTTATAATAATAGTTTGAGTGGTCAAATTCCATCTTCATTTGGAAATCTCACACAATTGGTATATTTTAATCTTTATAATAATAGATTCATCGGTTCAATTCCATCTTCACTTGGAAAACTCACACAGCTGAAACGTTACTCTCTTTCAAGTAACTTATTGGATGGTGAACTCCCAATATCATTCCCACGTAGTATCATGCATATCGAACTTCAGGACAATCGTTTAACAGGTTCAATTCCGTCCACCTCTATTGCTAACGTAACATTGCTTTCTTATCTTGACCTGTCTTCTAATTCATTCACCGGTGTCATCCCTTCGTCTTTATTTGGATTGCCTAGTTTGACTTATCTACGACTGGACTACAATCAGTTTACAGGCTCTCTGAACATCTCAAATTTTTCCAATCTAAGATATTTCTCAGCAATTGGAAACAATTTAAGCGGACCACTTCTTGTTCCACCCATGTCCACCTGGTACTATTCAGTCTCAGGAAATAGGTTGACTGGAAGCATTGATCCATTGTTCTGTACATTGATTCATCTTGAATATCTTGACTTGTCGAGTAACAATTTGAGCGGTACTTTTCCTGAATGTTTTGGTAGCTCGGCTAGGTCTCTCACGGTTTTAAATCTAAGAAGCAACAACTTCCATGGCAAGATGCCTAGGACATGTGGTAACGGAAGCCAACTAACGACGCTGGACTTGAGCCATAACCAATTACAGGGGAAGATCCCAAAGTCACTTACTGAATGCGAAAGGCTTGATATTTTAAATCTGGGCCACAATCAAATGAGTGATTCGTTTCCTTTTTGGTTGCAGAATTCGTCGAGTCTCCAAATTCTGGTACTATCTCATAATAAATTTTATGGTCCAATATGGCGTCCGCATAACTTTTGGGGCTTTTCATACTTAAAAATCATTGATCTATCTTTCAATGATTTTACTGGAAGTTTGTCAGCTCAATATTTCTTAAATTGGACATTCATGGCTGGTGAGAAATCTGATGACGGCGATTATATTGGCACGTTCAATGCCGGTGATTTTATTGGCACGTTCAGGGGCGGCAATTACTACTCGATGACTACGATGAATAAAGGACTACAAATGGGCTTAGTCAAAGTTCTCAGTATCTTCGTGTGCATTGATTTGTCAAATAACAGATTTCATGGAGAAATTCCAACAACAATAGGGAGTCTTGGAGCTCTGGTGGTGCTCAACTTGTCAAGCAATAGTTTCACGGGGCACATCCCATCATCCATGAGGAACTTGACTAGGCTTGAATCCTTAGATATTTCAAACAATAAGCTTTCTGGTGAAATCCCACAGCAATTAAACAGTCTCACATTTCTTGGATATTTGAACATGTCTGAGAATGAATTTGTGGGTCCAATACCACAAGGTGGACAGATTGGGACTTTTCAAATTCTTCATTTCTGGGAACTTGGGATTATGTGGTCGTCCATTGTCAAAATGTGTGAGATTACTCTCTCACCGACTCCAAAATCTCCAAATATTAATGTTACATCTGCAGACGATTCAATAATGTGTGGTTTTACATGGAAAGTTGTGGCCATTGGATATGGATGCGGAGTGGTGTTTGGAGTTGTGGGTGGACATGTCATCATCTCGAGGAGGCCTTATTTGATGTGGGTCATTTTTCGTGTCATCACACAAAGGAGACGAAGACGATGATGGAGCGGACAATTCAATGTTACTGACCACTTCATCAAGTAAGTTCATAGTAACTTGTACACCAAGATTCAGATGCATGAGCTTTTTTTAAGTGAATTAAACAATTGTATTCTTTAACTTTGACCTCCTCATGTACATACATACATACATACATACATATATATATATATATATATATGTTTGAATTAATATTGCCTTATGATAAGGAAGCCGATTGAGTGACATATCACTTTAACACTCATTGATGCAGGGCAATATGTGAAGTGACGGCTACTTTTGCTGTGAAGAAACCAAAGGCTTTTGTATATGTTTTTGTCCTAGTGTAGTGTAACTTGTGTTTTAATGCCACGTTTTTTTTTTGGATTGTTAAATGGGATTGTGTAGCGGTGTTTTGGATTGTTAAATGGGATTGTTAATTATTCTAAAGATCTACTTTATCCCATAGACTGCGTTGGCATATGAGTGAATTTGTGACCCTTATTCCAGACCAAGACTTTTGGATGCTTCCATGCTTTTACAATTTATTAAGTTATGGTAATTTGTCACTCACTGATGTTATATATGACGCTGCATCACTTGAAAAATAAAGTTGGAATTTTTTTTTTTTTTGTATATCTAGCATTATTGAAATTATCGTGTAAGCTTTAATAGAAAACAGAGATTTTCATGTCTATATATATAGATATATTCCCGTGTTATATTCGTGAGCATATATAAAAATGTGAGACAAAATGTTAGGTGTTAAATGGTAGCCAAGAAGTGTAAACAAAATCACGACTAATTATAAGGTTAAATTATGTCCCCTGTCATTTCCATTTACAGTTTATTTATCCTTTATAAAGTTGTATTAGATTGTCGATCAATATTAACGTAATATAAAAACTCTAAAAAAAACCCAAAAACCTATGCCCAATATTACACACAATTTGCCTCTCTAAAATCTTTAATTACTTCTTATTCAAACTAACGTACTTAATCATCGAAAGAGTCTTTAGTTGGCATCAATCTTTAGAACTCGGAGTATGAAAGATTGGCGGTGTATTTTCTTGCATCAATAGTTATTCAATTGTAGCAGTGAACAGTGCACAAATAATTAGTGTTTTTTTTTTCTTCTTCTAATAAATAAACAATTGAAATGACAATAATGATTCTAATAAATAATGAGTTTTTTTTCTTCTAATACATTGTATGCTTAACATACCATTCCATTATATATATATATATATATATATATAAGGCCAAGCGCAATATAAAAACATATACACACTTACAAAAATCCAATTCTGTATACATATATTTCCACTGCTAATTAAAAACTAAAATAAATGAAGAGGATGAATCAACATTAAATATTTTTAACATTAGAAAGATAGATTTTAAACATACCATACCACCGAATACTAAATCTCCTTCAGTTACTAAATATTTATTTGTATGTTTATGTGGGTTTTACTTTAATAGTACAAAGATAGAGAAAAGGGAAAATTGTTCAATTAATGTACCGTTCTACACGCTTTTGTGGAAATTACACAGATGGTTCAATTTGATGTCCATATACTCTGTGTCTAAATATTTATTATGTTACTAAATATTTATTATGAGGCTTTTACTTTAATTGATGTACCGGTCTACACGCCGTTGTATGTAAATGGCACATACCATTCCATTGACTAATGACACATGTAAAACCATACATGTGACCAAGGTGTAAAACTAATGACACATACCGGTCTACACCAATAATTAAAGGACAATAAGATTCTAATTGACTAATGACTTTTTATTTTATTTTATTTTATTTTATTTTAAACACATACCATTCCAAACACAATATAACAACATATATGCACTTACGAAGACCTAATTCTGAATCCATACATTTCAACTGCTAAACTAAAATGAAGAGGGTGAATCAATACCTCATGTTTTACATGGTGATCCATGCATGTTTTTGTTTCTCTGTTTCCACCCATTCTTTGGAAAAGAATTCCTCTAGCTCTTTATCTGCTGCTTGCCTCCCTCACCAAAGCTCAATTTTACTGCAAATAAAAACTGAGTTTACATTTCAGAAGACTATATATGATGTAAATGACACATATCCGAAGATGAAAGATTGGACCACTGATGGTGGCTTTAGTGATTGCTGCTTGTGGGATGGCGTTTCTTGCGATACTGCTAGTGGTTATGTAATAGCCATAGACCTGAGCAGCAGCTGGCTTTATGGTCCTCTGAGTTCTAACAGGAGCCTTTTCAGATTGCTTCACCTTCAAAAGCTCAACCTTGCCTTCAACGACTTCGCTTTATGCACCATTCCCTCAGAGTAAAAAAAACGAAGTCAATTGAAATCAATGGTAGAAAGAAAGATTGAATAATGAGTAGCTACTAGCAGATTCATTGGACACGACTGGGTTGGATGTACATCACTGCTCTAAACTCTGGTGGCCTCCTGCAACTGTATATTGAGGTAATTAAAGAAAAAAAGAGTAAACCATGACTAATATGAGACTTGGTTTCGCATGATTGAGTTGGATATAGCATTAATGTGAAAAGTTTATGGAAAATTGCCAGTGGAGCACTATGACTATCTGCCGTACGTGATTGGTAGAATTATCCATAGACTACGTACGTTGGCTTATGAGTGAATTTGTATATATATATATATAAGGCCAAACGCAATATAAAAACATATACACACTCACAAAAATCCAATTCTGAATACATATATTTCCACTGCTAATTAAAACTAAAATGAAGAGGATGAATCAACGTTAAATATTTTTAACATTGGAAAGATAGGTTTTTAACATACTATGTACTACCGAATACTAAATCTCCTTCAGTTACTAAATATTTATATGTATGTTTATGTGGCTTTTACTTTAATAGTACAAAGATAGAGAAAAGGGCAAACTGTGTAAGAAGTGTACCGACCGACACGCTGTTGTGGAAATTATGGTGACCTATATATATGAGTGAATGTTCTTTAATAGTACGAGGATAGAGAAAAGGGAAAATTGTTCAACTAATGTACCGGCCTACACGCTGTTGTGGAAATTATGGTGATTTATATGATAATAATGACGTACGAAGATGATAGTGCAGAATGTGTGGACTTATTTTATTTTTTATTTTTTTGTTTTAATTGTGAGAGGGGAATGATAACCCATGGTCAATCTCAGGACCTAAGGGTTGTGTGTGCTCTCAGTAAGTGCAGACTTATGAAGATGATAGTGATAGTGCAGACTTAAATACAGGCACAAAGGAAATTTTCATTATGTCTCACCATAAAAGATTAAACCTAACGTGAAAGATAACACAAGCCACCTTATAAACTATCCGGATCACCAAGCTTGGTCTAATTTAATTACTTGGCAGTCGACACTAAAAAAACCTAATTTAATTACATGGCAGTTACTCAAAGAAAAATAAGAATAACGCATGACAGCCAACAAGAAGATCATTGGCAGAGATGGCTCAATTTGATGTCCATATACTCTGTATTTATATATATATATACATACATACATATATACATCCCATATAATATAGTTTTTAAGAAAAACATGATTTTACAAATGACAACATCTTAAGTAGTCATACGTACGTGCATGAGACGTTGTTATTTGATTTACGCGGTGCACCATAATTATTCTCGCTGACTGAAGACTTTTCCTACTTTGTCAGCATGAGTTTTTCTTACCATTTACAACTATACACACATATATATAAGACCAGACACATTACATGACATACTAAAACACAATTTTGAATATATATATATATATATATATATGTATGTATAAATATTACCTCTATTGAAACTCAAATGAAGAGAATGAATCAATTCCTGTTGTTTTATGTTGTAATCCAAGCATGTTGTTGTTTCTCTGTTTCCACCCATTCTCTGAAAAAGAATTCCTCTAGTTCTTTATCTGCTGCTTGCCTCCCTCACCAAAGCTCAATTTTACTGCAACTAAAAACTGAGTTTAGATTTCAGAAGCCTATATATGATGCAAACGACACATATCCGAAGATGAAAGATTGGACCACTGATGGTGGCTTTAGTGATTGCTGCTTGTGGGATGGCGTTTCTTGCGATACTGCTAGTGGTTATGTAATAGCCATAGACCTGAGCAGCAGCTGGCTTTATAGTCCTCTGACTTCTAACAGCAGCCTTTTCAGATTGCTTCACCTTCAAAAGCTCAACCTTGCCTTCAACGACTTCGCTTCATGTACCATTCCCTCAGAGTTTGGCCAACTTTCAAGGTTAACGTATCTCAACCTCTCCTCCTCTGTGTTTTCAGGTCATATACCTTATGAGATTTCAAGGCTCACAAATTTGATTGTTCTTGATCTTTCTATAGTTACTAGTACTGATGGTTATTTGTATGTAAGAGAAGGACAGCTGGGAAGGCTTATAACCCAAAACATGACCAATTTGAGACACCTCTATCTTGATGGGACCAATCTCTCTTCACCGGTGCCTGAATTCTTTGGAAATTTATCTTCACTCGCACATCTCTCTCTTCGGAAATGCTATTTGTTTGGTGAATTACCAGAGAAGATCTTCCTCCAGTTGCCTAATTTACAGTTCATCGATCTTTCCACAAACTCTGATCTAAAGGGTACTCTTCCTGAATTTCGTTCTGGCAGTATGCTAAAGTTATTGGATCTTTCCCATACAAACTTGTTTGGAAAACTACCACATTCAATTGGCAACCTTAAATCCTTGGAATATTTGGATATCCAAAATTCTAACTTTTCAGGGATAGTTCCTCCTTCACTTTGGAACCTTTCTCAACTCTCAAATCTTTCCCTTTCACAAAATCATTTCAACGGTCAGCTTCCGTATACAATAGCAAACCTTGGAAAGCTCACTGAAATTAGCCTTTCAGATAACAATTTTGGTGGTGACCTGCCTTCCACACTTGGAAACCTCAGACAACTAAATTATTTAAATCTTGGTCATAACAATTTCAGCAGTCAAGTTCCAACTTCACTTGGAAACCTCACACAGCTGAAATATTTAGCTCTTGGTCATAATAGTTTCAGTGGTCAAATTCCATCTTCACTTGGAAACCTCACGCAGCTGAAAGAGTTATATCTTGAAGATAATAGATTCAGCGGTCAAATTCCATCTTCACTTCGGAAACTCGCGAAGTTGGAAAATTTGTTCCTTTCAAGTAACTTTTTGGATGGTGAACTCCCAATATCATTCCCACATAGTATCAAGAATATCTATCTTTACTACAATAATTTGACAGGTTCAATTCCATCCACCTCTGTTGCTAACTTAACATTCCTTGAGGCTCTTGACCTTTCATATAATTTATTCACTGGTGTCATTCCTTTGTCCTTATTTAAATTGCCATCTTTGGATTCCTTGAGTCTGGACTACAATAAGTTGACAGGGTCTCTGAACACCTCAACTTTATCCCAACTAACATATTTGTCTTTGAGTGGAAACAAATTAAGTGGAGTTCCAAGTTCAGTGTCCAAACTGACAATGCTCATAGATTTGTACCTTAGTTTCAATGATTTTAGCGGGACACTAGATTTTGGCTTCTTCTCAGCTTTGAGTTCACTTGAGTATCTTGATCTTTCAAATAACAGAAACCTTTCTTTTACAAATACCACTACAAAATCCACGCTCCCCAATTTTCTCTATTTACATTTGTCCTCTTGCAGCAATATTACTGAACTTCCATTGTTTTTGAAAACGCAAGCACAGTTGCAGGCATTAGATCTTTCTAACAATAGGATTGGCGGCCAAATACCCAAATGGTTCTTGAGTTTTGGGACAGAGACCATGCAACAGTTGAACCTCTCTCACAACTTCTTAACTGGTTGGGAAGAAACCCCAGTAATTCTTCCATGGAAGTCATTGTTTGTGCTAGACCTACATTCCAACATGTTGCAAGGACCTCTTGTTGTTCCACTAATCTCTATTTGGTACTACTCAGTCTCAGAAAATAGCTTGACTGGAAGAATTGATCCATTGTTCTGTAAATTGGATGGTCTTCTCTATCTTGAATTGTCAAGGAACAATTTGAGCGGTACTATTCCTCAATGTTTTGGTAACTTGGCTAGTTCTCTTTCGGTTCTAAATCTAAGAGGCAACAACTTCCACGGCAAGATGCCTAAGACATGTGGAGAAGGAAGCCAGCTAGCGACGCTGGACTTGAGCCACAACCATTTACAGGGGAAGATCCCAAAGTCACTTGGTGAATGCAAGAGGCTAGAAATTTTAAATCTGGGCCACAACCGGATGAGTGGTTCGTTTCCATTTTGGATGCAGAATTTGTCGAAGCTCCAAGTTCTGGTATTATCTTCTAATAAATTCTATGGTCCAATATGGCGTCCCCATAACTTCTGGGGCTTTTCAAGCTTAAAAATCATTGATCTGTCTTTCAATGGTTTCACTGGAATTTTGTCAGCTCAATATTTCAGAAATTGGACATCCATGGCTCAGAATTCTAACGCCAAACGTTACATTGGTAATTACAACGAAGACCAATACTACTCGATGACTGTGATAAATAAGGGACTAGAAATGGGCTTCATAAGAGTTCTCAGCATCTTCGTGAGCATTGATTTGTCAAATAACAGATTTCATGGACAAATTCCAACAACAATAGGCGGTCTTGGAGCTCTGGTGGTGCTCAACTTGTCAAGTAATAGTTTCACAGGGCACATCCCTTCATCTATGAGCAACTTGACCCAGCTTGAATCCTTAGATGTTTCAAACAATAAGCTTTCGGGTGAAATCCCTCAGCAATTGAACAGTCTCACATTTCTTGGATATTTGAACATGTCTGAGAATGAATTTGTGGGTCAAATACCACAAGGTGGACAGATTGGGAATTTTCCAAATTCTTCTTTTCTGGGGAACTTGGGATTATGTGGTCGTCCATTGTCAAAAATGTGTGAGACTGCTCTCTCACCAACTCCATCTCCAAACAGTAGTGTTACATCCGGAGATGATTCAATAATGTCTGGTTTTACATGGAAAGTTGTGGCCATTGGATATGGATGTGGAGTGGTGTTTGGAGTTGTGGGTGGACATGTCATCATCTCAAGGAGGCCTTATTTGATGTGGATCATTTTTCGTGTCATCACACGAAGGGGAGGAAGACGATGAGCGAGCAGACAATTCATTGTTACTGACCACTTCATCAAGTAAGTTCATAGGTAACTTGTACACCAAGATTCAGATGCATGAGCTTTTTTTAAGTGCATTAAAAAATTGTAGTCTTTAACTTTCACTTCCTCATATACATACATACATACATGCAAACATACATACATACATATATATATGTTTGAATTAATATTGCCTTATGAGAAGGAAGCCAATTGAATGACATATCACTTTAATACTTATTGATGCAGGGCAATATGCGAAGTGACGGCTGTTGAAATGATGGGAATTTTGCCATAAACAAATATATGTTTTACTTTAATGTTTGCAAGCTAAGTATTTTGTTTCCCAATGAAAGATTAGATTTTGATTGTATTTGTCAAGACACCTAAACCTCTTGTTCTAGATTGTAAGCTTAGGCTAATGATGTTATTTTTAAATTTAAATTTGAAACTTTGTATCCTGTAGGCTTTTGTATAAAAGCCAGCTGATTATCAATGCAAAGTTAAGACCTTTATCCTACCTTCTTCATTGTTAACAGCTCTATATATCATTTTCGTCCATGCTCACAAACAGCCATTTTTCTCTGTTTTTATTTTCTTCCATCCTCACAAACAGCCAATTTTCTCTGTTTTGTCTCAAGAAAACAGAGTATAAACCAAGGGAAAGCTGCTTGCTTTATGCTATTTTTCATCCTTCTTACAACTAGCCGTTAATCCTCTGTTTTAACAAGAAAAACCAGAGCATAACCATACCAAAGTTGCCTCCTTTATAAACAAAAACCATATCAAAATCCAACGACGGCTACTTTTGCTGTGAAGAAACCAAAGGCTTTTATATATGTTTTTGTCCTAGTATAGTGTAACTTGTGTTTTAATGCCATGTTTTGTTTTTTGGTTTTTTTGAATTTGCTATATTATTATTGTTAGTTTGCTTCCTGAGTACGTAGTGTTTATTGCCCAAAAATATTGCCTATTTTTTCATTTTATGCAATTCAAAACGGCTTTAAAATCCTTCTGAAACTACCTGTGAGCTCTGAAACAATGAGGACTGATAAATTAAAATAAATCAACACCATCTTGATCTTGATCTTTATTTATTTTTTAAAAAGTACCATATAGGAGAATATAAGAGCCGAATCCCTTTTTTTAATGAAAAAATATTTTTTTTTAAAATAATTTAAAACATATTTGATCAAAAAAATTATAAAACACTTTTTTTAATAAAAAAAAGCACTTAAAGTGTTTTTTTTAAATACTTTTTTTCAAGAAGCATATGATATCTCCAAAAAAGTGATTTTTCTAAAAAAAAATAAACACTTTGATATATTAAATGAATATTTAAAGTATCCAAAACACCTCTATTTATTTTTAAAATTCCACTCTTTGTCCACAAGTGTGTGTGAAAATGCTCATATTTTGAATGATTCAAACATACATTTGTTTTGATGTTAAAATTTATATGATTATAGATTAATCTTCCTTCTAGTTAATTGTTTTTATGGACCTTTTTAAAATAATTACTATATTCATTTTTATACGGTGAACATTATACAATTTATATATATTTACTAAAATTCCAATACCATATAATGTCACTACCGATTAGATGAAAATTTCATAAACAATTGCATATTCCTGGAACTTAAAATAAAATTAATTAATAATATTTTTTAAGGATTACTTAAATTTTCAATTTTATTTAGCTAAGAGTTTATTTTTTTTGATAATTTACCAAAATTAAAAATACTTTTTAATTAAATAACCAAACACTGTTAAATATTTTTAAAACACTTTTTATAATTTGTCCCCAAACACAAATTGCTTTATTATTAAAGTGTTTTTTAACTAAAGTGCTTTTGAAAAAAAGTACTATTACATGTAGTTCCAAACGGGTCCTAATTAGACTCGTACATTTGCATCTTAAATATCTATTTAGATTTTTAGATATAAACTTCAAAATTTATAGATTTAACATTAGAAGGGAAACATAAAAAGAAAAATAAAAATTCACAAACATGTACAACCTTGATCTTATAACTCCACTCTTCGAATGTACCTAATATACCGAGAACAAATTGATGAAGAAAGCTATATATAACATTTTATTTATTGTTTAAAAGTTGAGCTTAATTATAATATCTCTAAGAAACATTACAATCGAATGATCAGAATCTGTAATAGGGTCTTTATATTTGTGGTCTACAAATGCTTGTTCTACTGTGTCGTTGTAGTGCTTATTAAAATCAATAATGTTCGACTCATCAAATTGATTCAAATTAGGAAAGCTTTAATTATCACAAAAATAGAAATTTTTTATTTTTTTTATTTTTTCTCAAAGATGAAAGGAACATGGTGAGTTGGTGTTAGCCTTTGGCCATCTCTTTTAAGTTGTAAATAATTTGGTAGGAAATTTTTCATGTTGATGCTGAAGGAGTTGCTGGTAGAGTAGTGTAAAAATTGCCATTGTCCTATTGAAGACCAGTGTTTAGAATGTTTCACTTACTATTTTAGTTCTTCCAGGCCTACGAGTGAATATTATGATATGGACTAACAAGGGAAAAAAACTAAAAATTATGGAATTAATATCTGAAGATTGAGTGTGAATTTGTAGGAATTTATATATATGGGCATAAAAATGTGACAAAAAAAGAAGTCAATATTATGGTGATTAAGACAAATTGAATATGGTAAATGTTCTGGTAAGCCTAGCACTAGTCTATTAGAAAACGAAGTCAATTGAAATCAATGGTAGAGAGAAAGAGTTAATAATGACTACTACGAGATTGGATAGCACTGATCCAAATTCAATTGGGCTACAACTATTCATGTGGTGATTAGTGAAAGAGTAAACAACGACTAATATGAGACTTGGTTTCACATGATTGAGTTGGATAGCACCAATCCAACAACAATAACCATAATATGTAAATATTAATGTAGAAAAGTTATGGAAACTTGGCAGTGGAGCACTATGAATATCTATCTTACCGTATTTTTGGGTTTCATTATTATTATTATTATTATTAATTATGCTATTACCATACTTGGGAGGAGTCCAAGGAAACTTGGAAGGCTAAAGTACTAGTACTCTAAAAAAACCCAAAAATCCATGCACAGTGTTACACATAATTTGCCTCTCTAAATCTTTAATTACTCCTCGTTCAAAATAACTTATTTAATCATGGAAGAGTCTTTGATTGGCATCTAGGTGTTAGTGATTGTTGACGACGGTGTATTTTCTTGCATCAATAGTTACTCAATTGTGGTAGTGAACAGTGCACAAATAATTAGTGTTTTTTTTCTTCTAATAAATAAACATTTGAAATGACAATAATGATTCTAACTGACTAAATAATGACTTCTTTTTTTTTTTTTTTTTTTTTCTCTCTAATACATTGTATGCTTAGCATACCATTCCATTATATATATATATATATATATATATATAAGGCCAAGCGCAATATAAAAACATATACACACTTACAAAAATCCAATTCTGAATACATATATTTCCACTGCTAATTAAAAACTAAAATGAAGAGGATGAATCAACATTAAATATTTTTAACATTAGAAAGATAGATTTTAAACATAATATACTACCGACTACTAAATCTCCTTCAGTTACTAAATATTTATTTGTATGTTTATGTAGCTTTTACTTTAAGAGAAAAGGAAAAAAATTGTTTAAGAAGTGTGCCGGCCTACACGCTGTTGTGGAAATTATGGTGACTTATATGACTAAATTTTCTTTATTAGTACAAGGATAGAGAAAAGGGAGAGCCGATTAAGTTTTCATATTCGCGTGTAAGAATTGCGATTCGAGTTTTGACAAATGCCTGTTAAGACCCCAAATATACTCAATCTTACTAAATGTCATATGGAGGGGAAACTATTAAAGGAAGAGCTTCATGTTCTAGACTCTTACATAAATGTAAAGGTGAAGTAGTAATAAGACTAAAAAAAAAGTTGGAAACAATATTATTATTATTATTATTTGTATTAATTATTGAATTACCATACTTGGGAAGAATCAAAGAAACTTGAAGGCTATGGCCATTTGGCAAGCGAAACCATAATTTGGGGAACACTTCAGAAAACTCTATAAGAATCCAAACACTTGATGCCCAAAATTACATTCAATTTTCCCTCTATAATAAACTCTCTGAGCGGAGGGTACCACCAATAATTAAAGGACAATAAGATTCTCATTGTCTAATGACATTTTTATTTTATTTTCTCAAACACATACCATTCCAAACACAATATAACAACATATATGCACTTACAAAGACCCAATTCTGAATCCATACATTTCAACTGCTAAACTAAAATGAAGAGGGTGAATCAATACCTCATGTTTTACATGGTGATCCATGCATGTTGTTGTTTCTTTGTTTCCACCCATTCTTTGGAACAGAATTCCTCTAGCTATTTATCTGCTGCTCGCCTCCCTTACCAAAGCTCAATTTTACTGCAACTAAAAACTTGAGTTTACATTTCAGAGGCCTATATATGATGTAAATGACACATATCCGAAGATGAAAGATTGGAAGACTGAGGGTGGCATTGCTGATTGCTGCTTATGGGATGGAGTTTCTTGCGATACTGCTAGTGGTTATGTAATAGCCATAGACCTAAGCAGCAGCTGGCTTCATGGCCCTCTGACTTCTAACAGCAGCCTTTTCAGATTGCTTCACCTTCAAAAGCTCAACCTTGCCTTCAACGACTTCGCTTCATGCACCATTCCATCGGACTTTGGCCAACTTTCAAGGTTAACGTATCTCAACCTCCCCTACTCTGTTTTCAGGGCGCATACCTTATGAGATTTCAAGGCTCACAAATTTGATTGTTCTTGATCTTTCTGTTGGTACTAGTACTTCTGATGGTTATTTGTATGTAAGACAAGAACAGCTGGGAAGGCTTATAACCCAAAACATGACCAATTTGAGACAACTCTATCTTGATGGGACCAACCTCTCTTCACCGGTGCCTGAATTCTTTGGAAATTTATCTTCACTCACATATCTCTCTCTTCGGAAATGCTATTTGTTTGGTGAATTACCAGAGAAGATCTTCCTGCAGTTGCCTAATTTACAGTTCATCGATCTTTCCACAAACTCTGGTCTAGAGGGTACTCTTCCTGAATTTCGTTCTGGAAGTATGGTAAAGTTATTGGATCTTTCCCATACAAACTTTTTTGGAAAACTACCAGATTCAATTGGCAATCTTAAATCCTTGGAATATTTGGATCTCCGAAAATCTAACTTTTCAGGGATAATACCTCCTTCACTTTGGAACCTTTCTCAACTCTCAAATCTTTCCCTTTCACAAAATCATTTCAGCGGTCAGCTTCCATATACGATAGCAAACCTTGGAAAGCTCACTGAAATTAGGCTTTCAGAAAACAATTTTGGTGGTGGCCTGCCTTCCTCACTTGGAAACCTCAGACAACTGAATTATTTAAATCTTGGACATAATAATTTCAGCAGTCAAGTTCCAACTTCACTTGGAAACCTCACACAGCTGAAATTTTTATCTCTTGGTTATAATAGTTTAAGCGGTCAAATTCCGTCTTCACTTGGAAACCTCACGCAGCTGAAAGTTTTACATCTTGAAGAAAATAGATTCAGCGGTAAAATTCCATCTTCACTTGGGAAACTCGCTCAGTTGGAAATTTTGTCCCTTTCAAGTAACTTTTTGGATGGTGAACTCCCAATATCATTCCCACATAGTATCAAGAATATCTATCTTTACTACAATAATTTGACAGGTTCAATTCCATCCACCTCTGTTGCTAACTTAACATTCCTTGAGGCTCTTGACCTTTCATATAATTTCTTCACTGGTGTCATTCCTTTGTCCTTATTTAAATTGCCATCTTTGGAATCCTTGAGTCTGGACGACAATAAGTTGACAGGGTCTCTGAACACCTCAAATTTATCCCAACTAACATATTTGTCTTTAAGTGGAAACAAATTAAGTGGAGTTCCAAGTTCAGTGTCCAAACTGACAATGCTCATAGATTTGTACCTTAGTTTCAATGATTTTAGTGGGATACTAGATTTTGGCATCTTCTCAGCTTTGAGTTCACTTGAGTATCTTGATCTTTCAAATAACACAAACCTTTCTTTTACAAATACCACTACAAAATCCCTCCCCAATTTTCTCTATTTACATTTGTCCTCTTGCAGCAATATTACTGAACTTCCATTGTTTTTGAAAACGCAAGCACAGTTGCAGGCATTAGATCTTTCTAACAATAGGATTGGCGGCCAAATACCCAAATGGTTCTTGAGTTTTGGGACAGAGACCATGCAACAGTTGAACCTCTCTCACAACTTCTTAACTGGTTGGGAAGAAACCCCAGTAATTCTTCCATGGAAGTCATTGTTTGTGCTAGACCTACATTCCAACATGTTGCAAGGACCTCTTGTTGTTCCACTAATCTCTATTTGGTACTACTCAGTCTCAGAAAATAGCTTGACTGGAAGAATTGATCCATTGTTCTGTAAATTGGATGGTCTTATATATTTGGAATTGTCAAGTAACAATTTGAGCGGTACTATTCCTCAGTGTT
Source organism: Rhamnella rubrinervis (assembly GCA_007844105.2). Classification (NCBI taxonomy): domain Eukaryota; kingdom Viridiplantae; phylum Streptophyta; class Magnoliopsida; order Rosales; family Rhamnaceae; genus Rhamnella; species Rhamnella rubrinervis. The sequence goes on from CM017585.2 coordinate 16,778,622, forward strand.
TTGGTAAATTGGCTAGTTCTCTCTCGGTTCTAAATCTAAGAGACAACAACTTACATGGCAAGATGCCTACGACATGTGGAGAGGGAAGCCAACTAGTGACGCTGGACTTGAGCCACAACCATTTACATGGGAAGATCCCGAAGTCACTTGCTGAATGCAGAAGGCTAGAATTTGTCAGAGCTTCAAGTTCTGGTATTGTCTTCTAATAAATTCTATGGTCCAATATGGCGTCCCCATAACTTCTGGGGCTCTTCAAGCTTGAAAATCATTGATCTGTCTTTCAATGATTTCACTGGAAGCTTGTCAGCTCAATATTTCATAAATTAGACATCCATGGCTCAGAATTCTAACGCCAAACGTTACATTGGTAATTACGACGAAGACCAATACTACTCGATGACTGTGATAAATAAGGGACAAGAAATGGGCTTCATTAGAGTTCTCAGCATCTTCGTGAGCATTGATTTGTCAAATAACAGATTTCATGGACAAATTCCAACAACAACAGGCGGTCTTGGAGCTCTGGTGGTGCTCAACTTGTCAAGCAATAGTTTCACGGGGCACATCCCATCATCTTTGAGGAACTTGACTCGGCTTGAATCCTTAGATTTTTCAAACAATAAGCTTTCGGGTGAAATCCCACAGCAATTAAACAGCCTCACATTTCTTGGATATTTGAACATGTCTGAGAATGAATTTGTGGGTCCAATACCACAAGGTGGACAGATTGGGACTTTTCCAAATTCTTCTTTTCTGGGGAACTTGGGATTATGTGGTCGTCCATTGTCAAAAATGTGTGAGACTACTCTCTCGTCAACTCCATCTCCAAACATTAATGTTAAATCTGCAGAGGATTCAATAATGTCCGGTTTTACATGGAAAGTTGTGGCCATTGGATATGGATGCGGAGTGGTGTTTGGAGTTGTGGGTGGGCATGTCATCATCTCGAGGAGGCCTTATTTAATGTGGATCATTTTTCGTGTCATCACACAAAGGAGACGAAGACGATGAGTGAGCAGACAATTCAATGTTACTGACCACTTCATCAAGTAAGTTCATAGTAACTTGTGCACCAAGATTCAGATGCATTAGCTTTGTTTAAGTGAATTACAAAATTTAAGTCTTTAACTTTCACTTCCTCTATGTTTGAATTTATATGCCTTATGATAAGGAAGCCAATTGAGTGACATGTCACTTTAACACTTATTGATGCAGGGAAAAATGTGAAGTGACGGCTACATTTGCTGTGAAGAAACCAAAGGCTTATATATATGTTTTTGTAGTGTGACTTGTGTTTTAAGGCCACTTTTTGTTTTTGGTTTTTTTGAATTTACTTTATTATTGTTATTATTAGTCTGTTTCCTGAGTACGTACTGTTCATTGCCCAAAAATATTGCTTTCAAAACGACTTGAAAATCCTTCTGAAACAACCTGTGAGCTTCGAAGCAATGAGCATTGAAAAATTAAATAACTCAACACCATTTTGATCTTGATCTTTATTTTTTTCTTTTTTAAAAAGCACCATAAATTAGACTTGTACATTTGCATCTTAAATATCTATTTAGATTTTTAGATGTAAACTTGAAAATTTATAGATTTAATTAACATTAAGAAGAAAAAAAAATTCACAAACATGTACAACCTTAATCTTATAACTGTCCAGTCTTCGAATGTACCCAATATACCGAAAACAAATTGATGAAGAAAGGCATATATAATAGTTTATTTATTGTTTAAAAGTTGAGCTTAATTATAATATCTTTAAGAAACATTACATGAGGATCTTTATACTTGTGTTTTAAAAAAGCTTGTTCTACTGTCGTTATAGTGCTTAGTAAAATCAATAATGTTCGGCTACCCGAATTAATTTATGACATGTCAATATGTATTGATGTGGCCGACTTATAAATATATTATTTTATCAATCAATGTGCTATCACATTATCTTAGTTAATAAACAAGGTGCAATAAAATTAATTGGTTATTCTAATTTCTATTTAGAGTTTATTTATCCCTTATAAAGAATAAATAAAACCTTATAAAATTATATTAAAATATCAACAAATATTCACGCAGTTAAATAAAATTGAATTGGCAAAACTTATGTTCAGTCTGGCGCTGCTCTATTGAAAAACGAAGTCAATTGAAATGAATGGTAAAAAGAAAGAATTAATAATGACGTAGGTAATTAAAGAAAAAGAGTAAACAATGACTAATATGAAAAGTTAATTGAAATTTTGCAATGGACTATGGAGCACTATGAATATCTACCGTGATGTGCGTGGTCAATATATATGTATATATATAATTAATAATTACGAATAGCATGTGTAGCGGTGTTTTGGATTGTTAGACGGGATTGTTAATTATTCTAAAGATCTTACTTTATCCCATAGACTACGTTGGCATATAAGTGAATTTGTGACCCTTATTCCGGATCAAGGCTCTTGTTGCTTCATTTATCAAAAAAAAAAAAAGACTCTTGTTGCTTCCATGCATTTACAGTTTATTTATCATCTATTACGTTATGGTAAATTGTCACTCACTGATGTTATATATGACACCACATCATTTGAAAAATAAAATTGGAAAATTTTTTCTTTGAATATCTAGTATTATTGAAATTATCGTGTAAGCTTTAATAGAAAACAGAGATTTTCATGTCTATATCTATATATATATCTATATATATATATATATATAGATATAGACATGAAAATCTCTGTTTTCTATTAAAGCTTACACGAAATATGTATGTATACACATATATGCAGATATACTCCCGCGTTATATTCGTGAGCATACATAAAAATGAGATAGAAAATGTTAGGTGCTTTTATTATGAACAAATAAATGGTAGCGAAGAAATGTAGACAAAATTACTACTAATTATAAGGTTAAATTATGTCCTCTGTCATTTCCATTTACAGTTTATTTATCCTTTATAAAGTTGTATTAGATTGTCGATCAATATTAACGTAATTAAATAAAATTGAATTGGTAAAACTTGATAAAGTTTTTTAAGTAATAGTTTATTAAAAATTAAACGAACTCAATTGAAATCAATGGCAGAAAGAAAGATTGAATAACGACTACTAGCAGATTCACTGGACATAACTGGGTTGGATCAGTATGTATATCACTGGGCTAAACTCAATGATGTTGGCGAGGCTGCAAGCCTGTAACTGTATATTGAGGTAACATTAAATAGTTCCACTGCTAATTAAAAACTAAAATGAAGTGGATGAATCAACATTAGAAAGATAGATTTTAAACATACTATACGACCGAATACTAAATCTCCTTCAGTTACTAAATATATATTTGTATATGTTTATGTCGCTTTTACTTTAATAGTACAAAGATAGAGAAAAGGAAAAAAATTCTTTAAGAATTGTGCCGGCCTACACGTTGTTGTGGAAATTATGGTGACCTATATGAGTGAATTTTTCTGTAATAGTACAAGGATAGAGAAAAGGGAAAATTGTTTAATTAATGTACCGGTCTACACGCTGTTGTGAAATTACAGAGATGGTTCAATTTGATGTCCATATACTCTGTGTGTGTGTGTGTGTGTATATATATACTGTGTCTGTGATAATCCCATGTAATATAGTTTTAAGAAAAACATGATTTACATAACATACTAAAACACAATTCTGAATATATATATATATATATATATATATGTATATATATTACCTCTACTGAAACTCAAATGAAGAGGATGAATCAATTCCTGTTGTTTTACGTTGTGATCCAAGCATCTTGTTGTTTCTTTGTGATCCACAGTGATTTGTGGAGTCAAAAATATATATAATTAATGTATGATTGCGAATGGTATAACATATGTGGAGCCGTATGTACTTGGGGTCGTTAAATGGGATTGTAAATTAATTATTATAAAGTTCTACTTTGTCCATAGATTATGTTGGCATATGAGAGAAATTATTCCGGACCAAAACTTTTGGAAGCTTTTATTCAGGATTTACATATAGTTTATTAACTTATATTAATTTGTCGATCACTCGTATATATATATGCCACATCATTAAAAAACAAAGTTGGAAACAGTATTATTATTATTATTATTATTATTATTATTATTTGTATTAATTATTCAATTACCATACTTGGGAAGAATCAAAGAAACTTGAAGGCTATGACCATTTGGCAAGCGAAACCATAACTTGGGGAACACTCCCAGAAAATTCTATAAGAATCCAAACACTTGATGCCCAAAATTACATTCAATTTTCCCTCTCTAATAAACTCTCTGATCGGAGGGTACCACCAATAATTAAAGGACAATAAGATTCTCATTGACTAATGACTTTTTTATTTTTATTTTTATTTTTTTTAAACACATACCATTCCAAACACAATATAACAAATATATGCACTAACAAAAACCCAATTCTGAATCCATACATTTCAACTGCTAAACTAAAATGAAGAGGGTGAATCAATACCTCATGTTTTACATGATGATCCATGCATGTTGCTGTTTCTTTGTTTCCACCCATTCTTTGGAAAAAAATTCATCTAGCTCTTTATCTGCTGCTTGCCTCCCTCACCAAAGCTCAATTTTACTGCAACTAAAAACTGAGTTTACATTTCAGAAGCCTGAATATGATGTATATTACACATATCCGAAGATGAAATATTGGAATACTGAGGGTGGCATTGGTGATTGCTGCTTATGGGACGGCGTTTCTTGCGATACTGCTAGTGGTTATGTAATAGCCATAGACCTGAGCAGCAGCTGGCTTTATGGTCCTCTGACTTCTAACAGCAGCCTTTTCAGATTGCTTCACCTTCAAAAGCTCAACCTTGCCTTTAACGACTTCGCTTCATGCACCATTCCCTCAGAGTTTGGCCAACTTTCAAGGTTAACGTATCTCAACCTCTCATACTCTATGTTTGATGGGCATATTCCATATGAGATTTCAAGGCTCACAAATTTGATGGTTCTTGATCTTTCTGGTGTTACTGATAATTTGTATGTAAGAGAAGTAAAGCTGGGAAGGCTTATAACCCAAAACATGACCAATTTGAGACAACTCTATCTTGATAGGACCAATCTCTTTTCACCGGTGCCTGAATTCTTTGGTAATTTATCTTCACTTACTCATCTCTCTCTTCCGACATGCCATTTGTTAGGCAAATTACCAAGGAATATCTTCCAGTTGCCTAATTTACAGTACATTGATCTTAACAACAACAGTCTAACCGGTTATCTTCCGGAATTTAATGTTAGCAGTAGGATAAAATACTTGTTTCTTGCCCAAAACTCTTTTTATGGAAAGCTACCAGATTCAATTGGCAATCTTAAATCCTTGAATTTTTTGGATGTTCGAAAATCTAATTTTTCAGGGATTGTTCCTCCTTCACTTGGAAACCTTTCTCAACTCTCAAAACTTGATCTTTCAGATAATTGTTTCTACGGTCAGCTTCCATATACAATAGGAAACCTTGCAAAACTCACTGTAATTAGTCTTTCAGAAAACCATTTTAGTGGTGGCCTACCTTCCTCACTTGGAAAACTCGCACAACTGGAGGAATTAAATCTTGGTTATAATAATTTCAGTGGTCAAGTTCCAACGTCTTTACTTGGGAATCTCACACGGCTGCAAAATTTACTTCTTGATAATAATTATTTGAGTGGTCAAATTCCATCTTCATTTGGAAATCTCACACAATTGGTAGCTTCACATCTTTATAACAATAGATTCAGCGGTCCAATTCCATCTTCACTTGGAAAACTCACACAGCTGAAAAGTTTATTACTTTCAAGTAACTTATTGGATGGTGAACTCCCAATATCATTCCCACATAGTATCGAGTCTATCGAACTTATGGAAAATCGTTTGACAGGTTCAATTCCATCCACCTCTATTGCTAACGTAACATTACTTCAAGAGCTTGACCTGTCTTCTAATTCATTCACCGGTGTCATCCCTTCGTCTTTATTTGGATTGCGTAGTTTGATTTATCTACGACTGGACTGCAATCGGTTTACAGGCTCTCTGAACATCTCAAATTTTTCCAATCTAGGATATTTGTCAGCAATTGGTAACAATTTAAATGGACCACTTCTTGTTCCACCAATGTCCACCTGGTTCTATTCAGTCTCAGGCAATAGGTTGACTGGAAGCTTTGATCCATTGTTCTGTACATTGATTCATCTTCAATATCTTGACTTGTCGAGTAACAATTTGAGCGGTACTTTTCCTGAATGTTTTGGTAGCTGGGCTAGTTCTCTCACGGTTTTAAATCTAAGAAGCAACAACTTCAATGGCAAGATGCCTAGGGCATGTGGTAACGGAAGCCACCTAACGACGCTGGACTTGAGCCACAACCAATTACATGGGAAGATCCCAAAGTCACTTACTGAATGCAAAGGGCTTGGTATTTTAAATCTGGGCCACAATCAAATGAGTGATTCATTTCCTTTTTGGCTGCAGAATTTGTCGAGGCTCCAAATTCTGGTACTATCTCATAATAAATTTTATGGTTCTATATGGCGTCCGCATAACTTTTGGGGCTTTCCATACTTAAAAATCATTGATCTGTCTTTCAATGATTTTACTGGAAGTTTGTCAGCTCAATATTTCTTAAATTGGACATCCATGGCTGGTGAGAAATCTGATTATATTGGCGGGTTCAGCAGCGGCGGCGGCAATTACTACTCGATGACTGTGATTTATAAAGGACAAGAAATGGGCTTCATCAGAGTTCTCAGTATCTTGGTGAGCATTGATTTGTCAAATAACAGATTTCATGGAGAAATTCCAACAACAATAGGCGCTCTTGGAGCTCTGGTGGTGCTCAACTTGTCAAGTAATGGTTTCACAGGGTACATCCCTTCATCTATGAGCAACTTGACCGAGCTTGAATCCTTAGATGTTTCAGACAATAAGCTTTCAGGTGAAATCCCACGGCAATTAAACAGTCTCACATTTCTTGGATATTTAAACATGTCTGAGAATGAATTTGTGGGTCCAATACCACAAGGTGGACAGATTGCGAATTTTCCAGATTCTTCTTTTCTGGGGAACTTGGGATTATGTGGCCGTCCATTGTCAAAAATGTGTGAGACTGCTCTTTCACCAACTCCATCTCCAAACATTAATGTTACATCCGGAGATGATTCAATAATGTCTGGTTTTACAAGGAAAGTTGTGGCCATTGGATATGGATGTGGAGTGGTGTTTGGAGTTGTGGGTGGACATGTCATCATCTCGAGGAGGCCTTATTTGATGTGGATCATTTTTCGTGTCATCCCACAAAGGAGACGAAGACGATGAGCGAGCGGACAATTCAATGTTTCTGACCACTTCATCAATTAAGTTCATAGTAACTTGTACACCAAGATTCATGTAAGGTTTTGTGAAGCTCCAACATCATTGACTTGGGTTGACCTGAACAATGTCGTTTTGGGACTACAACACTGATTTGGATGGCCAAATGAAATGGCAACCATTAATGTCGTTTGTCCTTGATTCTAGCCGTTTAAGTCTTCCCATTACTGTGTCTTCATATGGAATTATATCAGAGCCCTTCATTCAAACTGGAAGCAATCTCCACTGTAGCTCCATTAGAACCCTACAACATAAAGTCTCTCCTTTTCTTGGTTACTGTGTAAGCTCTGATTAGCCTCTCTAGGTTTTTTTATGGTCTTCTCTCTCGGTTTAGGTTCTCTGTGTTTCCTCTCAAACATTTTTTATAGTTTGAGAGTGTTATTTGTGAATCTATAATTTTTTTGGTAATTATTTGTGAATCTATAATTATATATGTGGGAGGGAGTGACTTGTGTACCGTAAATTGTAATTTCAAACTTGATATAGTGCAGATGACTCTTTTTTTCCAGAGCTCAAGTGGATGTAGTTCAAAGTATCTAGGTGAACCACTAAAAATTTGCTATGTTATCTTTACGTTTTCATTTTCGTTTATGCTTGTGTGTGTTTTTTTGGCTCTATGTTTTCTGACCAGGGTTGTTGGTAAGTAAAACCTATCAATTCAAATGCATGAGCTTTTAGTCAAGTGAATTAAACAATTGTAGTCTTTAACTTTCCTTTTTTTTTTTGGTGAAAAATTGTAGTCTTTAACTTTCACTTCCTCATATACATACATACATATATTCACCACTCCATATATAAGCATCCAAAATTGTAGTCTCTGTCTTGGGTTGTTAAATGGGATTATTAATTATTCTAAAGATCTACTTTATCCCATAGACTACATTGGCATACGAGTGAATTTGTGACCCGCCCTTATTTCAGACCAAGACTTTTGGATGCTTCCATGCATTTACAATTTATTTATCATCTATTAAATTATATTAATTAGTCAGTCACTGATGTTATATATGATATCACATCACTTGGAAAATAAAGTTGAAATTTTTTTCTTTGAATATCTAGCGTTATTGAAATTATCGTTTAAGCTTTAATAGAAAACAGAGATTTTCATGTATATATATATATATATATATACACATATATATATGTATACACATATATGCAGAGATAGTCCTGTGTTATATTCGTGAGCATACATAAAAATGAGATAGAAAATGTTAGGTGCTTTTATTATGAACAAATAAATGGTAGCCATTCTTTTCTTTTCAAAAGATAAATGGTAGCCAAGAAATGTAGACAAAATTAGGACTAATTATAAGGTTAAATTATGTCCTCTGTCATTTCCATTTACATTTCATTTATCCTTTATAAATTTGTATTAGATTGTCGATCTATATTAACGTAATTAAATAAAACTGAATTGGTAAAACTTTGGGTAAGTCTTGCACTGGTAATAGTTTATTAAAAAACGAAGTCAATTGAAATCAATGGCAGAAAGAAAGATTGAATAATGACTACTAGCAGATTCACTGGACATGACTGGGTTGTATCAGTATGGATATCACTGGGCTAAACTCAATGATGTTGGTGGGGCTGCAAGCCTGCAACTGTATATTGAGGTAACACTAAATAGTTCCACTGCTAAATAAAAACTAAAATGAAGAGGACAATTCAATGTTACTGACCACTTCATCTAGTAAGTTCAGAGTAACTTGTGCACCAAGATTCATCTGCATGAGCATTTTTTATGTGAATCAAACAATTGTAGTCTTTTAACTTTCACTTCCTTATATATATATATGTTTGAATTAATATTGCCTTATGATAAGGAAGCCAATTGAGTGACATATCACTCTTAACACTTATTGATGCAGGGCAATATGTGAAGTGACGACTACTTTTGCTGTGAAGAAACCGGAGGCTTTTTTTTTGTTTCTGTCCTAGTGTTGTGTAACTTGTGTTCTAATGCCACCTTTTTTTTTTTCTCTTTTTTTGGGTATTTTGAATTTACTTTGTTATTATTATTAGTTTATTTCCTGAATACGTAGTGTTTATTGCCTACTTTTTCAGTTTATGCAATTCAAAACTACTTTTAAATCCTTCTAAAACAACCTGTGAGCTTTGAAGCTCCTCCTCTGCTGCTTCATTATCGATCTTGGAGGACTCCTATGTCATTTAATAAAAAGAAAAGAAAAAGACACAATCACAACATCAATCATATAACTAAACTGTTTACAGTTGGGCAGTACGTGTCCAAGTTTTAGGCGCCCTCGCGTAAAACTTATGTATATGTTGCCAACTTGCCAATCCCTTAATTTATATATAGTCTTCTTTGTTTTTTCATTTTTTTCAAAACTCACTTTTTTTTATTAAAAAAAATAAAAATAAAAAAAATCAGCGTCTCGCGTTCTTGAATCTGGATCGGAGTTAATACTGAAAATGGTGATCAATAGCGCAATCGAAGACAGTGGACAGTATCTACACTCCACTTTCGCTTCCAGATATGTCCGATTTTTATATCAAAAAATTCAACGACATTTTTATTTTTTTTACTTTTGCCATATTATTTTTAAAAAATTAATAAAAAAAATAAAATATTAAATATTAAATAGTATATATAAATTAAAATATATTATATAATATATATATACGGGGTGGTTCTGGAGCCCCGGGTATATAATTTTTTCTCCGGCTCCGCCCCGCCAACTCGATTAAGTGGGGAATCCCTGCCTTGTTCAGGCCGGGACGGGGCGGACTCAATTGCCAGCCTTATCGATTGCTTGGTGGAGGCTTATCTATTTATCTTTTATTTATTTATTTATTTTTTATTATTAACTACTTATTTATTTACTTTTGGAATATTTAGGATATGTAGTTGGTTTACAATTTTCACTTTAAAAAAAAAAAATCTTATCTTTTCTAATTTTTACAAACAAATCAGCCTTATAATTTTTAAGGTCCGTTTGAATTACTTATATTAATAGTATCTTTTTCAAAAGCATTTTTTATTTAATAATTTTTTTGAAAAAGTATCTATCAGGTGCTTTTAAAGTGTTTTTTTTTATAAAAAAAGACTTTGTAATTTTTTTATTAAATATATTTTAAACTGCTTTTTTTATTAAAAAAAACACTTTTTTATTTTAAAAATCAGTTCCAGGCTCTTAATTTTGTTTCAATATTTAGTTTTTAAAAGAAATGTGATAGGACCTAAATATGTTCTTTCTTTTTTTTCAAACTTATTTTCCATTGATTTTTGTTTTCCGTTACTCTTCTTTAAGTACTTAATACATTCATTAAAATTATTTTTTTTCCAAATAATTAATGATTTTTTCTTTAAGAAAATAAAAGGCATCTACTTTAGCTTATTGCTTAAGTAAATCATTTAGGTGGACAGCCCGTCATGTTTCAAATTATTACAGATTAGAAAAGGTAAGCTCCTGGATTAAGCTACCCTACCAAATTCAAATGTTATCTGATTATGTAGGCCCCAAAGTGGATCCCAAATTCCGTATAAAATTTAGATGGACGGTTAAGATCCTTAGTACATCACATCGTCAACAGTCAACTGCCATGATAACTCTACCACAACCATATGATTCTTTTTTCCATTCACCAAATAAGAAGTAGTGCTTGTTTGTTCCCATACCTGGCGCTGTCTAGCTACCTTATGTATATGGAATTACCTTTCACTATCTTTTATTACTTTTTCTTTGCTTACCCCAGTTAAAGGTCTTTTATTTATTACTGAAAATATACTTGCTCTTTTCTTTTCTTCTTTTGGTTAAGACATTAATTTAAGAACAAAAGTTGGAGCAAAAGAGCATTTCTCACATCCTTATTCCCTCGTCAAGACTTTTAGTAAAATGCTAAATGGAAAACATATAGAAAAATGATATGTCAAATATTGCTACAGATCATTTCTTCTGTCATTTGTGATATTGTTCATAATCCATACCCTCTTATTTCAATGGTTTTCTTATTTCATATTGCAGTTACGATGTAGTACTATTCTGATAATTCATTTTAAATGCTACTAAGCATCTCAGTTATTGGTAGGTCCCGACACGGACACTGACAAGAAGTTGGGAGTTTTACTCTGACCTTTGTCCTTAGTACAGTCTTCACATCACAGTAATCTTGAATGGGATTTAACATACTGCGACACTGACAAGGAGTTGGAGTTTTTATCCTTTGTCCACAGTAATCTTGAATGGTATTTAACATGTACCATGTTCATAGAACTCCTTTTCTTGGTTTGGGTTATACCACGTTAAGCAGCTTACCCTTTTTATGTTCACTTTGCAGGGTGTTTATCTCTGTATTCTCTGTTTGAGTTGTTATGCATAACTTAAGCATTTATTTAATTATTTGTTATTTTTATTATTTATTATTTTTTCTTATCATCAATGATATGACCTTGTTGGTTCACTTGAAATTGTTGTTACTGAATTTATCTTGCTTTGATGAACTGTCATATTATTTTTTTCCTTATGATTTTAAGGAAAGTAAAATAACTGTTGCGTTGTGCACTATCTAATAGTTATTTTCATGATGGTTCATAGACCATATCATATGGTGCCACTTGAAGCTCACTTATTTCACTTCAAACTTTGTGCTTGTCTTCAATTCAGCCTTTCTCATGACACTGTCTACTAAAAATTACCAGGAAAAGTGGCTGAAAGATGCTGTGCTTGCTGTGTTTCCAGACACAAGAGATTTTCCTCCATCTTTGGTGAGATTAATATTGATTGAATGAAAAGCATAGCTGCTTTAGTTTCATCCAGGAAGTTGTTTGTAAACGTATGCCTTTGCAGGTCAACTTTTTTAATAGTGAAAAGAAAATCGCTGGAAGCAAAAAAATTAAAGGAGCTCCACAAAATGTGGTTACTGTAAATCACAGACCACTGTCCAATACTCTTGTGTCTGAGCGGAGGGATTATGACGAATCTCTTTCTTGTATGAATTCTTCTCAAAATCTAGGTACAGCTATCAAGCAGTTGGCTCCAATTGATTTTCAGTGTTCATTGATATTGGATCAATTGAAAAGAAATATTGGCATGCACCATAATAAAGGTTGGGAAAGTTGGTTAGTCCGGGGGGATTTACTCAGAAGTTTTGACTTCTGTGGCAATACTGGGATGCATTATCTTTGCTACTTTTAAGTTAACAAGAATAAGAACTGCTTCTAAATGGGTCCCGAATAAGTCACATACATATGCAAGTTCCCTTGCCTGGACAACAGATTATTCTGTGGATAACAATGTAGTTCCTGCATACATCAAAGGAAACGGAATGGCTGGCAGATTTAAGAAGCTTTTCGCAAGATTTACTAAGAAGTCGAAAGAATTCTCAGATGCTGGAGATACACAAATGTCATTCCCTGCTGCTGGTCTCTCATCTTCTATGGCAGCCATGTCCCGGAAGCTTATGCTTGTGGAAGAAGCTGAAGCACTTGTTAAGCAATGGCAAATAATTAAAACTGAAGCTCTTAGTCCTAGCTATCAAGTTCATAGCCTCTCTGAAATCCTTGATGAGTCAATGCTTGTTCAGGTAAATTTATGAACTGATTGAATTTTATGCCTTGTACTTGTATAGAGTCATCTAGAATTTATCTTGAATTATTTGTATGAATGTCAGGTTATGTGGTGAATTATCTGATAATATGTGGTACATATCCAATAAGTTTAATGTTTCTAGTTAAAGGCTTTAGTATTCAATTACTTAGAGCCAAAGTGATCATGGAAGTGGTGTCACTGGTTAGATGACACGTTTGCATATTCCTAGATGTGCATCCTAGTAATGATTTTGACATCGATTTTATTTGTAATTTAAAGAAAGAGCAAATTTGCAAGTTCAAATAAGATACTAGCAATTATAGGAAGCAGGCATATGTTGAGCAGCTTCCTGTAAGATTTAAAATGGTCCATAGAATTTCAGGATGACTTTTCTGAGCTCCATAAAATTTTGAAACCTTGATGGTTGGGGATTGCCCATGTGAAGAGGACCATAGCTTATGTTATTAAATCTTGAGCTTTTCTTTGACATATTTGAAGGCTATGTTGGCTTGTTTGGTTCGCAGTGGCATGATCTGGCTGATGCTGCAAAAGCCAGGTCTTGTTATTGGAGATTTGTCTTGCTTGAGTTGTCTGTCCTGCGAGCAGAAATTTTATCAAATGGGATTGGTGCAGAGATGGCAGAGATTGATGCTGTCCTGGTGGAAGCAGCTGAACTTGTTAGTGAATCCGAGCAAAAGAACCCTAACTATTACAGGTATGTGGAATCATAAGTTTTTTTCCTTATGGTTATGGTTTTATGGTTCAGGATTTGGGTTTTTTTCGTTGAAGTATGTCTTTCTTATTGTCCTTTTTTTGTGGTTTGGTTGTTAATTTGGACAACTAGTCTATTATTTTCTTCTTCAAATTTTTGGTAGCATATTGCCTTATTCTTTTCTTAAATTCTTAAAAATGTTTTAAATAATTTGGCTTATACTTCAAATATTATCACATTTGTTTGTCATGTTATTTCTTGTATTTTATTTGTTACATAGAAACTTCCAAGATGGTGGTCCTAAAGTTCAAATGTGTGAACTGTAAAATGTCAACCCTATGGATTATTTTTCATTTCTCATTTGCAGCACCTACAAGATTCGGTATGCTCTGAAACGGCAAAATGATGGTTCTTGGAGGTTTTGTAAAGGTGATATACTAACATCGTCATGATGTGCACAGCCTACTCTGGAAGTCATCCATGCCTTTTGATTCCTTCCATCTAAAAATTTTCCTTTCAAAGGAGACCTGTCAAAATTCAAATTCGGGTCTCGGTTAGGAAGCTTTATCACAAAATAGAAATTTTTTTATTTTTTGTTTTTAAAGATGAAAGGAACTTGGTGAGTTGGTGTTAACCTTTTTCCATCTCTTTTAAGTTGCAAATAGTTTGGTAGGAAATTTTTCATTTTGATTCTGAAGGAGTTGCTGGCAGAAGATTTTCTCAGTTTGTACTCAAGAGGAAATGAAAGTAGTTTAGCTAGAGTAGTGTAAAAATTGCCATTGTCTTATTGAAGATTGCTATTCTAGTTCTTTCAGGCCTACAGAGGGAAAATTATGATTGTTTGGTATACAGTGAGGGAACAGCTTGTGAAAGCAGACAACTTTAACACAATTTGTAGTTTGTACTATAGCCTTCTTTGGTTGGATGTGGCAATATGTTCATATTGGTTGGTATTTATTTATTTTTTTGTTTTATTATTATTTTTTTTTTGCACAAAAAAGAATTGAAAATATTATTCTGAACGATATGGAATAACAAGGGAAAAAACTGGAAATTGTGGAATATCTGAAGGTTGAGTGCGAATTTGTACGAATTTTTGTATTCATGGGCATAAAAAAAAAAAGATAAGTCAATATTATCGTGATTAAGTAAAATTGAATTTGGTAAATGTTTTGGCAAGTCTAGCACGAGTGTATTAAAAAACGAAGTCAACTAAAATCAACGGTAGAAAGAAAGAGTTAATAATGACCACTACGACATTGTTGAACATGAGTCTGTTGGATAGCACCGATCCAAATTCAATCCTATTGGTGGGACTGCAGCTGTTCATGTGGTAATTAGAGAAGGAGTAAACAATGACTAATATGAGACTTGGTTTTGGATGATTAAGTTGGATAGCACCAATCCAACAACAATAACCATAATATTTAAACATTAATGTAGTAAAGTTTATGGACAATTGGCAGTGGAGCACTATGACTATCTATCTTGCCGTATTTTTGGGTTTTATTATTATTAATTATGCTATTACCATACTTGGGAAGAGTCCAAGGAAACTTCAAGGCTGAAGTAGTAAATTAAAATAACTCAACGCCATCTTGATCTTGATCTTTATTTATTTTTTCTTTTTTAAAAAGCACCATATTAATTAGACTTGTACATTTGCATCTTAAATATCTATTTAGATTGTTAGATATAAACTTCAAATTTATAGATTTAACATTAAAAGGGAAACATAAAAATAAAAATAAAAATTCATAAACATGTACAACCTTGATCTTATAACTCCACTCTTCGAATGTACCTAATATACCGATAACAAATTGATGAAGAAAGCTATATATAACATTTTATTTATTGTTTAAAAGTTGAGCTTAATTATAATATCTCTAAGAAACATTACAATCTAATGAGAATCTGTAATAGGATCTTTATATTTGTGGTCTAAAAAAGGCTTGTTCTACTGTCGTTGTAGTGCTTATTAAAATCAATAATGTTCGACTCATCAAATTAATTCAAATTAAGAAAGCTTTAATTATCACAAAATAGAAATTTTTTAAAATTATTTTTTTTTTCAAAGATGAGAGGAACTTGGTGAGTTGGTGTTAGCCTTTGGCCGTCTCTTTTAAGTTGTAAATAATTTGGTAGGAAATTTTTCATGTTGACGCTGAAGGAGTTGCTGGTAGAGCAGTGTAAAAATTGCCATTGTCCTATTGAAGACCAATGTTTAGATACTATTTTAGTTCTTCCAGGCCTACAGAGTGACAATTATGATATGGAATAACGAGGGAAAAACATAAAAATTATGGAATATCTGGAGGTTGAGTGGGAATTAATTTGTAGGAATTTATATATATGGGCATAAAAATGTGATAAAAAAAGAAGTCAATATTATGGTGATTAAGAAAAATTGAATATGTTAAATGCTTTGGTAAGTCTACACTAGTCTATTAGAAAACGAAGTCAATTGAAATCAATGGTAGAAAGAAAGAGTTAATAATGACTACTAAGAAATTGGATAGCACTGATCCAAATTCAATGGGGTTACAACTATTCATGTGGTAATTAGAGAAAGAGTAAACAACGCCTAATATGGGACTTCGTTTCACATGATTTAGTTGGATAGCACCAATCCAACAACAATAACCATAATATGTAAGTTTTACCAAAAAAAAAAAAAAACATAATATGTAAGTATTAATGTAGAAAAGTTTACGAAAACTTGGCAGTGGAGCACTATGAATATATATCTTACCGTATTTTTGGGTTTTATTATTATTATTATTATTATTATTATTATTGTTATTATTAATTATGCTATTACCATACTTGGGAGTAGTCCAAGGAAACTTGGAAGGCTAAAGTACTAGTACTCTGAAAAATCCCAAAAATCTTTGCACAATATTGTTACACACAATTTTCCTCTCTAAAATCTTTAATTACTCCTTATTCAAAATAACCTATTTAATCATGGAAGAGTCTTTGATTGGCATCTAGGTGTTAATGACTGTTGACGATTAATTTTATATATATAGGTCAATCTTTAGAACTCGGAGTATCAAAGATTGGCGGTGTATTTTCTTGCATCAATAGTTATTCAATTGTAGTAGTGAACAGTGCACAAATAATTAGTGTTTTTTTCTTCTAATAAATAAACAATTGAAATGACAATAATGATTCTAACTGACTAAATAATTAGTTAAAAAGAATAGGAACTGCTTCTAAATGGGTCCCAAATAAGTCACATACATATGCAAGTTCCCTTGCCTGGACAACAGATTATTCTGTGGATAACAATTTAGTTCCTGCATACATCAAAGGAAACAGAATGGCCGGCAGATTTAAGAAGCTTTTCACAAGCTTTACTAAGAAGTCTAAAGAATTCTCAGACGCTGGAGATACACAAATGTCATTCCCTGCTGCTGGTCTCTCATCTTCTATGGCAGCCATGTCCCGGAAGCTTATGCTTGTGGAAGAAGCTGAAGCACTTGTTAAGCAATGGCAAATAATTAAAGCTGAAGCTCTTGGTCCTAGCCATCAAGTTCATAGCCTCTCTGAAATCCTTGATGAGTCAATGATTGTTCAGGTAAATTTATGAACTGATTGAATGTTATGCCTTGTACTTGTATAGAGTCATCTAGAATTTATCTTGAATTATTCGTATGAATGTCAGGTTATGTGGTGAATTATCTGATAATATGTGGTACATATCCAATAAGTTTAATGTTTCTAGTTAAAGGCTTTAGTATTCAATTACTTAGAGCCAAAGTGATCATGGAAGTGGTGTCACTGTGTAGATGACATGTTTGCATATTCCTAGGTGTGCATCCTAGTAATGATTTTGACACCGATTTTATTGGTAATTTAAAGAAAAAGCAAATTTGTAAGTTCAAATAAGATACTAGCAATTATAGGAAGTGGGCATATGTTCAGCTTCCTGTAAGATTTAAAATGGTCCATAGAATTTCATAAATGGATGACTTTTCTGAGTTCCACAAATTTCGAAACCTTGATGGTTGGGGATTGCCCATGTGAAGAGGACCATAGCTTATGTTATTAAAACTTGAGCTTTTCTTTGACATATTTGATGACTATGTTGGCTTGTTTGGTTCGCAGTGGCATGATCTGGCTGATGCTGCAAAAGCCAGGTCTTGTTATTGGAGATTTGTCTTGCTTGAGTTGTCTGTCCTGCGAGCAGAAATTTTATCAAATGGGATTGGTGCAGAGATGGCAGAGATTGATGCTGTCCTGGTGGAAGCAGCTGAACTTGTTAGTGAATCCGAGCAAAAGAACCCTAACTATTACAGGTATGTGGAATCATAAGTTTTTTCCTTACGGTTATGGTTTTATGGTTCAGGGTTTTTGTTTTTTTCGTTGAAGTATGTCTTTCTTATTGTCCTTTTTTTGTGGTTTGGTTGTTAATTTGGACAACTAGTCTGTTATTTTCTTGTTCTTCAAATTTTTGGTAGCATATTGCCTTATTCTTTTCTTAAATTCTTAAAAAATTGTTTTAAATGATTTGGCTTATACTTCAAATATTGTCACATTTGTTTGTCTTGTTATTTCTTGTATATTATTTGTTACATAGAAACGTCCAAGCTGGTGGTCCTAAAGTTTAAATGTGTGAACTGTAAAATGTCAACCCTATGGATTATTTTTCATTTCTCATTTGCAGCACGTACAAGATTCGGTATGCTCTGAAATGGCAAAATGATGGTTCTTGGAGGTTTTGTAAAGGTGATATATTAACATCGTCATGATGTGCACAGCCTACTCTGGAAGTCATCTAAGCCTAATGTAAAATTATGGTGATTAAGTAAAATTGAATTTGGTAAATGTTTTGGCAAGTCTAGCACGAGTGTATTAAAAAACGAAGTCAACTAAAATCAACTGTAGAAAGAAAGAGTTAATAATGACCACTACGACATTGTTGAACATGAGTCTGTTGGATAGCACTGATCCAAATTCAATCGTATTGGTGGGACTGCAACTGTTCATGTGGTAATTAGAGGAGTAAACAATGACTAATATGAGACTTGGTTTTAGATGATTAAGTTGGATAGCACCAATCCAACAACAATAACCATAATATTTAAACATTAATGTAGTAAAGTTTATGGACAATTGGCAGTGGAGCACTATGACTATCTATCTTGCCGTATTTTTGGGTTTTATTATAAATTAGTTATGCTATTACCATACTTGGGAAGAGTCCAAGGAACTTCAAGGCTGTTTTGTGCATTTTATATTCATCAAAAAAAAGGGAAACTTCAAGGCTGAAGTAGTAGGAACCTAAACCATGACTTGGGGGACATTACTCTATAAAAGCCCAAAGACCTTCATCAGAGGACATTTGGCTGATATAAACGCGTTTTGCATAAACAGTTTTTCAATTGTAGAGTTGAAGTAATTACTTCTTTTGCTAATAAATAAATAATTAAAGGATTATAATGATTCTCATTGACTAATGACTTGTTCTATTTTTATTTTTAACACATGGTCTGCTTAAAATACCATCCCATTTATACAAGCTCAAACACACAAAAACAACATATATACACTCACAAAACCAGTATTGTGAAAACATATAGCATTTCAACTGCTAAACTAAAATGAAGAGGATGAATGAATACCTCTTGTTTTACATGGTGATCCATGCATGTTGTTGTTTCTTTGTTTCCCCATTCACATTCTTTGAAGAAGAATGCCTCTGGTACTTCATCTGCTGCTTGCCTCCCTCACCAAAAGTCAATTTTACTGCAACTAAAACCGAGTTTACATTTGACAAGCCTACATATGATGTAAATAACATATATCCGAAGATGAAATATTGGAATACTGTGAGTGGCATTAGTGATTGCTGCATGTGGGATGGCATTACTTGCGACGCTGCAACTGGTCGTGTAACAGCCTTAGACCTGAGCAGCAGCTGGCTTTATGGTCCTCTGACTTCTAACAGCAGCCTTTTCAGGTTGCTTCACCTTCAAAAGCTCAACCTTGCCTTCAACAACTTTGCTTCTTGCACCATTCCCTCAGAGTTCAGCAAGCTTTCCAGGTTAACGTATCTCAACCTCTCCTCCTCTGTGTTTTCTGGGCATATACCTTATGTGATTTCAAGGCTCACAAATTTGGTTGTTCTTGATCTTTCTGTTGGTACTAGTACTACTGATGGTTATTTGTATGTAAGACAAGGACAGCTGGGAAGGCTTATCACCCAAAACATGACCAATTTGAGACAACTCTATCTTGATGGGACCTATCTGTCTTCACCAGTACTTGAATTCTTTGGAAATCTATCTTCACTCACACATCTCTCTTCGGAATTGCTATTTGTTTGGTGAATTGCCAAAGAATATCTTCCTGCAGTTGCCTAATTTACAGTTCATGGATCTTTCCAGAAACTATAATCTAAAAGGAAGACTACCAGATTCAATTGGCAACCTTAAATCCTTGGAACTTTTGGATCTCCGATATTGTAACTTTTCGGGATTGTTCCTCCTTCATTTTGGAACTTTTCTCAACTCTCAAAATTTTCCCTTGCACATAATCATTTCAACGGTCAGCTCCCACATACAATTGGAAACCTTGCAAAGCTGACAGAATTTAGCCTTCTAGATAACCATTTTAGCGGTGGCCTACCTTCCTCACTTGGAAAACTCAGAAAACTGAATTATTTAACTCTTGGTTATAATAATTTCAGTGGTGAAGTTCCAACTTCACTTGGAAACCTCACACAGCTGATATATTTAGATCTTTCTTATAATAGTTTCAGCGGTCATATTTCATCAGTACTTGGAAACCATACACAGCTGAAACATTTATATCTTCTTTATAACAGATTCACCGGCCGAATTCCATCTTCATTTGAAAAATTCACACAGTTGGAAAATTTGTTTCTTTCAAGTAACTTACTGGATGGTAAACTCCCAGCATCATTCCCACATACTATCAAGATTATCTATCTTGACCATAATAGTTTGACAGGTTCAATTCCATCCACCTCTATTGCTAACTTAACATTCCTTTATAATCTTCTCCTGTCATCTAATTCATTCACTGGTGTCATTCCTTGGTCTTTATTTGAATTGCCTTGTTTGGACTCCTTATCTCTGGACTACAATCAGTTCACAGGGTCTCTGAATATCTCATCAAATTCGTCGTCCCCACTAACATATTTGTCTTTAATTGGAAACAAATTAGGTGGAGTTCCAAGCTCAGTGTCCAAACTGACAATGCTCACAGAACTCTACCTTAGTTTCAATGATTTCAGTGGGACACTTGATTTTGGCATCTTCTCAGCTTTGAGTTCACTTGAGTATCTTGATCTTTCAAATAACAGAAACCTTTCTATTACAAGTACTACCACTACAAAATCCACTCCCCAATTTGCTTTACTTACATTTGTCCTCATGCAACAATATTACAGAATTTCCAATGTTATTGAAAAAGCAAACACAGTTGCAGGCATTAGATCTTTCTAACAATAGGATTGGCGGCCAAATACCAAAATGGTTCTTGAGTGTTGGAACAGAGACCATGCAACAGTTGAACCTCTCTCACAACTTCTTAACTGGTTGGGAAGAAACCCCAGTAGCTCTTCCATGGAACTCATTGTTTGTGCTAGACCTACATTCCAACATGTTGCAAGGACCACTTGTCGTTCCACAAATCTCTATTTGGTACTATTCAGTCACAGAAAATAGCTTAACTGGAAGAATTGATCCATTGTTCTGTAAATTGGATGGTCTTCTATATCTTGAATTGTCAAGTAACAATTTGAGCGGTATTATTCCTCAATGTTTTGGTAACTTGGCTAGTTCTCTCTCGGTTCTAAATCTAAGAGGCAACAACTTCCATGGCAAGATGCCTAAGACATGTGGAGAAGGAAGCCAACTAGCGACGCTGGACTTGAGCCACAACCATTTACATGGGAAGATCACAAAGTCACTTGTTGAATGTAAAAGGCTAGAAATTTTAAATCTGGGCCACAACCGGATGAGTGGTTCGTTTCCATTTTGGATGCAGAATTTTTGAGGCTTCAAGTTCTGGTATTGTCTTCTAATAAATTCTACGGTCCAATATGGCGTCCCCATAACTTCTGGGGCTTTTCAAGCTTAAAAATCATTGATCTGTCTTTCAATGATTTCACTGGGATTTTGTCAGCTCAATATTTCAGAAATTGGACATCCATGGCTCAGAATTCTGATGCGAAACGTTACATTGGTAACTACATCGACGACCAATACTACTCGATGACTGTGATAAATAAAGGACTAGAAATGGGCTTCATTAGAGTTCTCAGCATCTTCGTGAGCATTGATTTGTCAAATAACAGATTTCATGGAGAAATTCCAACAACAATTGGGGTTCTTGCATCTCTGGTGGTGCTCAACTTGTCAAGTAATAGTTTCACAGGGCACATCCCTTCATCTATGACCAAGTTGACTAAGCTTGAATCTTTAGATGTTTCAAAGAATAAGCTTTCGGGTGAAATCCCACAGCAATTAAACAGTCTCACATTTCTTGAATATTTGAACATGTCTGAGAATGAATTTGTGGGTCCAATACCACAAGGTGGACAGATTGGGACTTTTCCAAATTCTTCTTTCATGGGGAACTTGGGATTATGTGGTCGTCCTTTGTCAAAAATGTGTGAGACTAGTCTCTCACCAGCTCCATTACCAAGCAATGTTACATCTGCAGACGATTCAATAATGTCTGGGTTTACATGGAAGGTTGTGGCCATTGGATATGGATGTGGAGTGGTGTTTGGAGTTGTGGGTGGACATGTCATCATCTCAAGGAGGCCTTATTTGATGTGGATCATTTTTCGTGTCATCACACAAAGGAGACGAAGACGATGAGCGAGCAGACAATTCAATGTTACCGACCACTTCATCAAGTAAGTTCATAGTAACTTGTAAACCAAGATTCAGATGCATGAGCTTTGTTTAAGTGAATTAAAAAATTGTAGTCTTAAACTTTCACTTCCTCATATACATACATACAAATATATATATATATATATATATTATATGTTTGAATTAATATTGCCTTATGATAGGAAGCCAATTGGGTGACATATCACTAAAACACTTATTGATGCAGGGCAATATGTGAAGTGACGCCTACTTTTACTGTGAAGAAACCAAAGGCTACTTTTGCTGCAAAGAAACCAAAGGCTTTTGCTGTGATATGTTTTTGTTAATGCCACGTTTTTTTTTTTGTTTTTGGGTTATTTTGAATTTACTTTATTAGTATTACTAGTTTTTTTCCTGAGTACGTAGTGTTTATTGCCCAAAAGTATTGCCTACTTTTTCAGTTTATGCAATTCAAAACGACTTTAAAATCCTTCTCAAACAACCTGTGAGCTTTGAAGCAATGAGCACTAATAATTTAAAATAACTCAACACCATCATGATCTTGATCTTTACTTATTTTTTCTTTTCTAAAAAGCGCCATATTAATTAGATTTGTACATTTGCAACTTAAATATCTGTTTAGATTTTTAGATGTACACTTCAAAATTTATAGATTTAACATTAAAAGGGAAAAAAAGAAGAAAAAAAATAAAAATAAAAATTCACAAACATGTACAACCTTGATCTTAGAACTCCACTGTTCGAATGTAACTAATATACGGGGAACAAATTGATGAACAAAGCTATATATAACAGTACTTATTTATTGCTTAAAAGTTGAGCTTAATTATAATATCTCTTATAAACATTACAATCGATCTAATGAGAATCTGTAATAGGATCGTTATATTTGTGATCTTTACAATCGGCTAGGAATGCTTTAATTATCACAAAATAGATTTTTTATTATTATTATTATTATTTTTCAAAGATGAAAGGAACTTGGTGAGTTGGTGTTAGCTTTTCGCCATCTCTTTCAAGTTGTAAATAATTTGGTAGGAAAATTTTCATGTTGATTCTGAAGGAGTTGCTGGCAGAAGATTTTCTCAGTTTGTAGTCAGAGGAAATGAAAGCAGTTTAGGTAGAGTAGTGTAAAATTCCCATTGTCCTATTGAAGACCAATGTTTAGAATGTTTCACTTACTGCTTTAGTTGTTCCAGGCCTACAGAGTGAAAATTATGATGTGGAATAACAAGGGAAACAATTAAAAATTATGGAATATCTGAAGGTTGAGTGGGAATTTTTAGGAATTTATATATATGGGCATAAAAATGTGATAAAAAAAGAAGTCAATATTATGGTGATTAAGAAAAATTGAACATGGTAAATGTTTTGGTAAGTCTAGCACTAGTCTATTAGAAAACCAAGTCAATTGAAATCAATGGTAGAAAGAAAGAGTTAATAATGACTATAAAGAGACTGGATAGCACTGATCCAAATTCAATGGGGCTACAACTATTCATGTGGTAATTGGAGAAAGAGTAAACAACGACTAATATGAGACTTGGTTTCACATGATTGAGTTGGACAGCACCAATCCAACAACAATAACCATAAGATGTAAATAATAATGTAGAAAAGTTTATGAAAACTTGGCAGTGGAGTACTATGAAATATCTATCTTACCGTATTTTTGGGTTTTATTATTATATATTATTACCATACTTGGACGGAGTCCAAGGAAACTTGGAAGGCTAAAGTACGTAGGTGGGAACCTAAACCATGACTTGGGGGACATTACTCTGTAAAATCCTAAAGGCCTTGTAATAAAAGTTGCACAAAATTCTGCAACTTAATCATGACACTCGGCTGACATAAATGCGTTTTGCATCAACTGTTGTCAATTGTAGAGGTGAACACTATCCAATTGGGTACTCCGTACTAAGGGCCCGTTTAATAACACGGCTGTTTTTTATTTTTATTTTTAGTTTTTTCTTCTTAAATTATGTGTAATTTGGTTAGTTAGAGATTGGTTGGAGTTTGTTAGATGCTAGTTAAACTACTTAATTAAGTAAAAATAAAAATAGAAAATGAAAATACTTAGACATTTTTAGTTTTATCTTTTTTATTTTCCTTCATATTTTAATCTAACTAATATTTAACAAACTCTAACCAACCTTTAAACTAACCAAATTATATATAATTTATAAAAAAAAATTTTAAATAAAAATAAAAAACGGTCGTATTATCAAACAAGCCCTAAGTATTCTATTTTCTGATAAATAAATAATTAAAGCACCATAATGATTCTCATTGACCAATGAGTTTTTTTTTTTTTAATAGATAGTCTGCTTGACAGATACCATTCTATTTATATTAGGCCAAACACAATATATGCACTCACAAAACCAGCATTCTAAAAACACAATAGCAGTTCAACTGCTAAACTAAAATGAAGAGGATGAATGAATGCCTCTTGTTTTACGTGGTGATCCTGCATGCTTGTTGTTGTTTCTTCGTTTCCACCCATTCTCATTCTTTGAAGAAGAATTCCTCTACTACTTTACCTGCTGCTTGCCTACCTCACGAAAGCTCAATTTTACTGCAACTGAAGACTGAGTTTACATTTCAGAAGCCTACACAATTTGATTCAAGTGACACATATCCGAAGATGAAAGACTGGAATATTGAGGGTGGCATTAGTGATTGCTGTTTGTGGGATGGCGTTTCTTTCGATACTGCAAGTGGTTATGTAATAGCCATAGACCTGAGCAGCGGATGGCTTTATGGTCCTCTGACTTCTAACAGCAGCCTTTTCAGATTATTGATCACTTCATCATGTAAGTTCATAGTAACTTGTGCACCAAGATTCATATGCATGAGCTTTTTTTTAAGTGAATTAAAAATTGCAGTCTTTAAGTTTCAATTCCTCATATACATACATACGTACGTGTATATATATATATATATTTGAATTAATATTGCCTAATGATAAGGAAGCCAATTGAGTGACTTATCACTTTAACCCTTATATATTGATGCAGGGCAAAATGTGAAGTGAGGGCTACTTTTGCTGTGAAGAAACCGAAGGCTTATATATATATATATATATATATATATATATATATGTTTTTGTCCTAGTGTAGTGTAACTTGTGTTTTTTAATGCCCCGTTCTTTTTTTTTTTGGGTTATTTTGAATTTGCTTTATTATTATTATTAGTTTGTTTCCTGAATACGTAGTGTTTATTGTCCAAAAATATTGCCTACTTTTTCAGTTTAATGCAATTCAAGAGCTTTGAAGCAATGAGCATTAAAAAATTAAAATTAACTCCCCATTTTGGTCTTGATCTTTATTTTTTTCTTCTTCTTCTTTTTTTCTTTTTTCATTTTTAAACAGTACCATAAATTAGACTTGTACATTTGCATCTTAAATATCTATTTAGATTTTTAGATATAAACTTCAAAATTTATAGATTTAACATTAGAAGGGAAACATAAAAAGAAAAAGAAAAATTCACAAATCTTATAACTCTCCACTCTTCGAATGTACCTAATATACCGAGAACAAATTGATGAAGAAAGCTATATATAACAGTTTATTTATTGTTTAAAAGTTGAGCTTAATTATAATATCTCTAAGAAACATTATAAGTCGGATATCATTAACGATGATATCAAATATTAATGTGAAAAGTTAATTGAAATTTTTCAATGGACTACACCGTGATGTGTGGAGTGAATATATAATATCTTGTTTATTTATTGTTTAAAAGTTGAGCTTAATCATAATATCTCTAAGAAACATAACAATGTAATGAGAATCTGTAGTAGGATCTTTATACTTGTGGTTTAAAAAAGCTTGTTCTACTGTCGTTGTAGTGCTTATTAAAATCAATAATGTTCAGCTACCTGAATTAATTTATCAAGAGACATGATTGATGACATGCCAATATGTATTATTTTATCAATCTTATTATAACATTATATTAGTTAATAAACAAGGTGCAATAAAATTATTGGTGGTTCTAATTTCTATTTAGATTTTATTTATCCCTTATAAAGAATAAATGAAACCTTATAAAATTATATTAAATTATCGACAAATATTCACGCAATTAAATAAAATTGAATTGGAAAAATTTAAGTCTAGCCCTACTCTATTGAAAAACGAAGTCAATTGAAATCAATGGTGGAAAGAAAAGAGTGAATAATGACGTATTGGTGGGGCTGCAACTATTAAGGTAATTAAAGAAAAGAGTAAGCAATGACTAATATGAAAAGTTAATTGAAATTTTGCAATGGACTATGGAGCACTATGAATATCTACCGTGATGTGAGGAGTCAATATATATGTGTGTGTATATATATATATATATATATATATATATAATAATTACGAATAGCATGTGTAGCGGTGTTTTGGATTGTTAAATGGGATTGTTAATTATTCTAAATATCTACTTTATCCCATAGACTACGTTGGCATATGAGTGAATTTGTGACCCTTTTTCCAGACCATGACTTTTGGATGCTTCCATGCATTTTCAATTTATTTATTAAATTTTAAGTTACAGTAATATGTCACTCACTGATGTTATATATGACGCTACATCACTTGAAAATAAAGTTGAAAAATTTTTCTTTGAATATCTAGCATTATTGAAATTATCGTGTAAGCTTTAATAGAAAACAGAGATTTTCATGTGTGTATATATATATATATATATATATATATATGTATATGTATACACATATATGCAGATATAGTCCTGTGTTATATTCGTGAGCATACATAAAAATGAGATAGAAAATGTTAGGTGCTTTTATTATGAACAAATAAATGGTAGCCATTCTTTTCTTTTCAAAAGATAAATGGTAGCCAAAAATGTAGACAAAATTAGGACTAATTATAAGGTTAAATTATGTCCTCTGTCATTTCCATTTACAGTTTATATATCCTTTATAAGTTTGTATTAGATTGTCGATCTTATTAACGTAATTAAATAAAACTGAATTGGTAAAACTTTGGGTAAGTCTTGCACTGGTAATAGTTTATTAAAAAACGAAGTCAATTGAAATCAATGGCAGAAAGAAAGATTGAATAATGACTACTAGCAGATTCACTGGACATGACTGGGTTGGATCAGTATGTATTTCACTGGGCTAAACTCAGTGAGTTGGTGAGGCTGCATGCCTGTAACTGTATATTGAGGTAACATTAAATAGTTCCACTGCTAAATAGAAACTAAAATGAAGAGGATGAATCAACGTACATTAAATATTTTTAACATTAGAAAGATAGATTTTAAACATACTATACTACCGAATACTAAATCTCCTTCAGCTACTAAATATTTATTTGTATGTTTATGTGGCTTTTACTTTAATAGTACACGCTGTTGTGGAAAATTACAGCGATGGTTCAATTTGATGTCCAATTACTCTGTGTGTGTGTATATATATACATAGAGACATAATCCCATGTAATATAGTTTTAAGAAAAACATGATTTATCATGCGTGCGTGCATGAGACGTTGTTATTTAATTTACGTGGGGCACTATAATTATTCTTGTTGACTGAAGACTTTTCCTACTTTGCCTGCATAAGTTTTTCTTTCCATTTACAACTATATATATATATATATATATATAATAAAATTTCTATATAGTCATACTGTTTAGATCAAATAAATTTTATTAGTATAAAAATTATAACTCAATAGAGGTATAGTTAATTTTTATTTTATTTTTATTTATAGTTATCTTTAATGCAAGTTGCATAGAAGTAACAACCACTTTAGATACTTTAAACATATTTGAGAAGCTCTAAACATACTTGAGTAGTTAGAAATATTTTGACTTTAATAAGAAGGTGTTCGTTTATATTGATAAGTTACTACGTAACGCAATTATGAAATATAAAACATTATCTCAAATAATTTTAGATGAATATTTTATTTCATTTTAAACTTTTAATGTAACAAAGTATATATTTTTGTAATATATATATAATTATTATTATTCTATAGAGATAAATTTCTTAAGATGAAATTTAAAAATTTATAACTTATTATAATATGGAATTTATTTTTATTTTTAACCTACCAAATCGAACCATAATTTTTATTACTACGTAGAGGTTATTCTTATATAAAGTATCACTATAAAAATGTTATAAAGAGGTTTTACTGTATATATATATATATATATAGGTATATATAAGACTAGACACATTACATAACAAACTAAAACACAATTCTGAATATATATATATATATATATATATGTTTATATATTATCTCTACTGAAACCCAAATGAAGAGAATGAATCAATTCCTGTTGTTTTATGTTGTGGTCCAAGCATGTTGTTGTTTCTTTGTTTCCACCCATTCTCTGAAAAAATTCCTCTAGTTCTTTATCTGTTGTTTGCCTCCCTCACCAAAGCTCAATTTTATTGCAACTAAAAACTGAGTTTACAATTCAGAAGCCTACACAATTTTATTCAAGTGACACATATCCGAAGATGAAATACTGGAATATTGAGGGTGGCATTAGTGATTGCTGTTTGTGGGATGGCGTTTCTTGCGATACAGCAAGTGGTTATGTAATAGCCATAGACCTGAGCAGCAGTTGGCTTTATGGTCCTCTGACTTCTAACAGCAGCCTTTTCAGATTGTCTCACCTTCAAAAGCTCAACCTCGCTTTCAACGACTTCGATACATGCACCATGCCCTCAGAGTTCGGTAAGCTTTCAAGGTTAACGTATCTCAACCTCTCCTCTGTGTTTTCTGGGCGTATACCATATGAGATTTCAAGGCTCACAAATTTGATGGTTCTTGATCTTTCTGCTGTTGCTGATTATTATTTGTATGTAAGAGAAGGGCAGCTGGGAAGGGTTATCACCCAAAACATGACAAATTTGAGGGAGCTCTACCTTGACGGGACCACGATCTCTTCACCGGTACCCGAAATCTTTGGTAATTTATCTTCACTCACACATCTCTCTCTTCGGCGTTGCTGTTTGTCTGGCGAATTACCAAAGAATATCTTCCAGTTGCCTAATTTACAGTACATCGATCTTTACAACAACTATCTATCCGGTTATCTTCCGGAATTTAATGTTAGCAGTCGGATAAACTACTTGTCTCTTGCCGAAAACACTTTTCATGGAAAGCTACCAGATTCAATTGGAAACCTTAAAGCCTTGAACTTTTTGGATGTCCGACAATCTAGTTTTTCAGGGATTGTTCCTCATTCACTTTGGAACCTTTCCCAACTCTCAAAAGTTGACCTTTCAGATAATCATTTCAACGGCCAGCTTCAATATACAATAGGAAACCTAGCAAAGCTCACTGTAATTTGTCCTTCATTTAACAATTTTAGCGGTGGCCTACCTTCCTCACTTGGAAAACTCACACAACTGAAGCAATTAAATCTTGGTTATAATAATCTCAGTGGTCAAGTTCCAACGTCTTTACTTGGGAATCTCACACAGCTGCAGTTTTTAGTTCTTGATAATAATAGTTTGAGTGGTCAAATTCCATCTTCATTTGAAAATCTCACACAATTGGTTTATCTATCTCTTCGTCATAATAGATTCAGCGGTCCAATTCCATCTTCACTTGGAAAACTCACACAGCTGAAAAGTTTATTACTTTCAAGTAACTTAATGGACGGTGAACTCCCAATATCATTCCCACGTAGTATCGAGGATATCGAACTTCAGCACAATCGTTTGACAGGTTCAATTCCATCCACCTCTATTGCTAACGTAACATTGCTTTATCATCTTGACCTGTCTTCTAATTCATTCACGGGTGTCATCCCTTCGTCTTTATTTGAATTGCGTTTGAGTTATCTACGACTGGACTACAATCAGTTCACAGGCTCTCTGAACATCTCAAAATTATACAATCTAGATTTTTTTCTGCAATTGGAAACAATTTAAGTGGACCGCTTGCTGTTCCACCAATGTCCACCAGGTTCTTTTCAGTCTCAGGAAATAGCTTGACTGGAAGCATTGATCCATTGCTCTGTACATTGATTAATCTTGATTATCTTGACTTGTCAAGTAACAATTTGAGCGGTACTTTTCCTAAATGTTTTGGTAGCTTTGCTAGTTCTCTCACGGTTTTAAATCTAAGAAGCAACAACTTCAACGGCAAGATGCCTAGGACATGTGGTCACGGAAGCCAACTAACGACGCTGGACTTGAGCCACAACCAGTTACATGGGAAGATCCCAAAGTCACTTACTCAATGCGAAGGGCTTGAAATTTTAAATCTGGGCCACAATCAAATGAGTGATTCGTTTCCATTTTGGCTGCAGAATTTGTCTATGCTCCAAATTCTGGTACTTTCTCATAATAAATTTTATGGTCCAATATGGCGTCCCCATAACTTCTGGGGCTTTTCAAGCTTAAAAATCATTGATCTGTCTTTCAATGATTTCACTGGAAGTTTGTCAGCTCAATATTTCTTAAATTGGACATCCATGGCTGGTGAGAAATCTGATGGCTACGATTATATTGGCCATTACAATGTCGACAGTTACTACTCGATGACTGTGATTTATAAAGGACTAGAAATGGGCTTCATCAGAGTTCTTAGTATCTTCGTGAGCATTGATTTGTCAAATAACAGATTTCATGGACAAATTCCAACAACAATAGGCGGTCTTGGAGCTCTGGTGGTTCTCAACTTGTCAAGTAATAGTTTCACAGGGCACATCCCTTCATCAATGACCAACTTGACCGAGCTTGAATCCTTAGATGTTTCAAACAATAAGCTTTCGGGTGAAATCCCACAGCAATTAAACAGTCTCACATTTCTTGGATATTTGAACATGTCTGAGAATGAATTTGTGGGTCCAATACCACAAGGTGGACAGATTGGGAATTTTCCAAATTCTTCTTTTTGGGGGAACTTGGGATTATGTGGTCGTCCATTGTCAAAAATGTGTGAGACTGCTGTGTCACCAACTCCATCTCCAAACATTAATGTTACATCCGGAGATGATTCAATAATGTCTGGTTTTACATGGAAAGTTGTGGCCATTGGATATGGATGCGGAGTGGTGTTTGGAGTTGTGGGTGGACATGTCATCATCTCGAGGAGGCCTTATTTGTTGTGGATCATTTTTCGTGTCATCCCTCAAAGGAGACGAAGACGATGAGCGAGCAGACAATTCTATATTATTGACCACTTCATCAGGTAAGTTCATTGTAACTTGTACTCTAAGATTCAGATGCATGAGCTTTTTTTAAGTGAATTTAAAAATTGTAGTCTTTAACTTTCACTTTCTCATATATGTATATATATATATATATATATATATTTGTATATATGTGTTTGAATTAATATTGCCTTATGATAAGGAAGCCAATTGAGTGACATATCACTTTAACACTTATTGATGCAGGGAAAAATGTGAAGTGACTGCTACTTTTGCTCTGTAGAATCTAAAGGCTTATATATACGTTCTTGTAGTGTAACTTGTGTTTTAAGGCCACTTTTTGTTTTTGGTTTTATTGAATTTACTTTATTATTATTATTAGTTTGTTTCCTGAGTACGTAGTGTTCATTGCCCAAAAGTAATGCCTACTTTTTCAGTTTAATGCAATTCAAAACGACTTGAAAATCCTTCTGAAACAACCTGTGGGACAACCTGTGAGCTTTGAAGCAATGAGCATTAAAAAATTAAATAACTCAACACCATTTTGATCTTGATCTTTATTTTTTTTCTTCTTTTTTCTTTTTTAAAAAGCACCATAAATTAGACTTGTACATTTGCATCTTAAATATCTATTTAGATTTTTAGATGTAAACTTGAAAATTTATAGATTTAATTAACATTAAGAAAAAAAAATTCACAAACATGTACAACCTTAATCTTATAACTGTCCAGTCTTCGAATGTACCCAATATACCGAAAACAAATTGATGAAGAAGGGCATATATAACAGTTTATTTATTGTTTAAAAGTTGAGCTTAATTATAATATCTTTAAGAAACATTACAATCTAATGAGGATCTTTATACTTGTGTTTTAAAAAAGCTTGTTCTACTGTCGTTATAGTGCTTAGTAAAATCAATAATGTTCGGCTACCCGATTTAATTTATCAAGAGACATGATTGATGACATGTCAATATGTATTGATGTGGCCGACTTATAAATATATTATTTTATCAATCAATGTGTTATAAAGAATAAATAAAACCTTATAAAATTATATTAAAATATCAACAAATATTCACTCAGTTAAATAAAATTGAATTGGCAAAACTTAAGTCTGGCTCAGCTTTATTGAAAAACGAAGTCAATTGAAATCATTTTTTGTTTTTTTTTTTTTTTTTTTTGTGAAATAAGTCAATTGAAATCAATGGTAGAGAGAGAGTGAATAATGACGTATCGGTGGGGCTGCAACTATTAAGGTAATTAAAGAAAAAGAGTGAACAATGACTAATATGAGACTTAGGCATCACATGATTATAAGTCGGGTACCATTAACGCTGATATCAAATATTAAAGCGAAAAGTTAATTGAAATTTTGCAATGGACAGTGATGTGTGGAGCACTATGAAGTGATATGTGAGTAATATCTACCGTGATGTGCGGAGTCAATATGTGTATATATATATATATATATGTAAAATTAATAATTGCGAATAGCATGTGTAGCGGTGTTTTGGATTGTCAAAATGGGATTGTTAGTTTTTCTAAAGATCTACTTTATCCCATAGACTACGTTGGCATATAAGTGAATTTGTGACCCTTATTTCAAGCCAAGACTCCTGTTGTGGTTTGAAAACTTATGAAAACGAAAACTCGAGAACACGATTTCTATCAAAACTTTACAACAAAGCTTTTACATCGTAGATTGAGAAGGATTTCCAATTGCATGATTTTCTTCCAAGACCGATTGAAATTGCATTGCATTGTCTATACTGAGCAACAAGGTTAGAACCGGTTTACTGTATATTTTATATAGATTCATTTTGATTTTCTGTCACTAGCATTATTGAAATTATCGTGTAAGCTTTAATAGAAAACAGAGATTTTCATGTCTATATATATATATGTATGTATACATATATATGCAGATATACTCCGTGTTATATTCGTGAGCATACATAAAAATGAGATAGAAATGGTTAGGTGCTTTTATTATGAACAAATAAATGGTAGCCAAGAAATGTAGACAAAATTTCGACTAATTATAAGGTTAAATTATGTCCTGTGTCATTTCCATTTACAGTTTATTTGTCCTTTATAAAGTTGTATTAGATTGTCGATCAATATTAACGTAATTAGATAAAATTGAATTGGTAAAACTTTGGGTAAGTCTTGCACTGTTGATAGTTTATTAAAAACGAAGTCAATTGAAATCAATGGCAGAAAGAAAGATTGAATAAGGACTACTAGCAGATTCACTGGACATGACTGGGTTGGATCAGTATGTATATCACTAGGCTAAACTCAATGATGTTGGTGGGGCTGCAAGCCTGCAACTGTATATTGAGGTAACATTAAATAGTTCCACTGCTAAATAAAAACTGAAATGAAGAGGATGAATCAACATTAAATATTTTTAACATTAGAAAGATAGATTTTAAACATACTATACTACCGAATACTCAATCTCCTTCAGTTACTAAATATTTATTTGTATGTTTATCTGGCTTTTACTTTAAATAGTACAAAGATAGAGAAAAGGGAAAATTGTTTAAGAAATGTACCAGTCTACATGCTGTTGTGGAAATTATGGTGACCTATATGTGTGAATGTTTTTAATAGTACAGGGATAGAGAAAAGGGAAAATTGTTTAAGAAATGTACCGGTCTACACGCTGTTGAAAATGGCACATACCATTCCATTGACTAATGACAAATGTAAAACCAGACATGTGACCAAGGTGTAAAACTAATGACACATACCGGTCTACACCGATAATTAAAGGACAATAAGATTATCATTGACTAATGACATTTTTATTTTTAAACACATACCATTCCAAACACAATTTAACAACATATATGCACGTACAAAGACCCAATTCTGAATCCATACATTTCAACTGCTAAACTAAAATGAAGAGGGTGAATCAATACCTCATGTTTTACATGGTGATCCATGCATGTTGTTGTTTCTTTGTTTCCACCCATTCTTTGGAGAAGAATTCCTCTAGCTCTTTATCTGCTGCTTGCCTCCCTCACCAAGGCTCAATTTTACTGCAACTGAAAACTGAGTTTACATTTCAGAAGCCTATATATATATATGATGTATACTACACATATCCGAAGATGAAAGATTGGAATACTGAGGGTGGCATTAGTGATTGCTGCTTATGGGATGGCGTTTCTTGCGATACTGCTAGTGGTTATGTAATAGCCATAGACCTGAGCAGCAGCTGGCTTTATGGTCCTCTGACTTCTAACAGCAGCCTTTTCAGATTACTTCACCTTCAAAAGCTCAACCTTGCCTTCAACAACTTCACTTCAAGCACGATTCCCTCAGAGTTCAGCAAGCTTTCCAGGTTGACGTATCTCAACCTCTCCTTCTCTATGTTTTCTGGGAATATACCTTATGAGATTTCAAGGCTCACAAATTTGATGGTTCTTGATCTTTCTGGTTTTTCTTATTATTGGTATGTAAGACAAGGGCAGCTGGGAAGGGTTATCACCCAAAACATGACAAATTTGAGAGAGCTCTACCTTGACTGGATCACGTTCTCTTCACCGGTACCCGATATCTTTGGTAATTTATCTTCACTCACACATCTCTCTCTTCGGACATGCTATTTGTTAGGCGAATTACCAAAGAGTATCTTCCAGTTGCCTAATTTACAGTACGTCGATCTTTCCGGCAACGGTCTAACCGGTTATCTTCCGGAATTTAATGTTAGCAGTCGGATAAAGTACTTGTCTCTTGCGGGAAACTCTTTTTATGGAAAGCTACCAGATTCAATTGGCAACCCTAAATCCTTGAATTTTGTGGATGTCCAACGATCTAATTTTTCAGGGATTGTTCCTCCTTCACTTTGGAACCTTTCTCAACTCTCAAAACTTGATCTTTCAGATAATCATTTCAACGGCCAGCTTCCATATACAATAGGAAACCTTGGAAAGCTCACTGTAATTAGTCTTTCAAGAAACCATTTTAGTGATGGCCTACCTTCCTCACTTGGAAAACTCAAACAACTGCAGTTCTTAGATCTTCGTTCTAATTTTTCAGTGGTCAAGTTCCAACGTCTTTACTTGGGAATCTCACACAGCTGAAACTTTTATATCTTGATAATAATAATTTGAGTGGTCAAATTCCATCTTCATTTGGAAAA
Source organism: Rhamnella rubrinervis (assembly GCA_007844105.2). Lineage (NCBI taxonomy): Eukaryota > Viridiplantae > Streptophyta > Magnoliopsida > Rosales > Rhamnaceae > Rhamnella > Rhamnella rubrinervis. The sequence continues at coordinate 16,814,452 of CM017585.2, forward strand.
CTCACACAACTGAATCAATTAGATCTTGGTTCTAACTTTTTCAGTGGTCAAGTTCCAACGTCTTTACTTGGGAATCTCACACAACTGCAATATTTATTTCTTGATAATAATAGTTTGAGTGGTCAAATTCCATCTTCATTTGGAAAACTCACACAACTGAATGAATTAGATCTTGGTTCTAACTTTTTCAGTGGTCAAATTCCATCTTCATTTGGAAATCTCACACAATTGCTTTATCATCTTGACCTGTCTTCTAATTCATTCACTGGTGTCATCCCTTCGTCTTTATTTGAATTGCGTTTGGGTTATCTACGACTGGACTACAATCAGTTCACAGGCTCTCTGAACATCTCAAAATTATACAATCTAAATTTTTTTTCTGCAATTGGAAACAATTTAAGTGGACCACTTGCTGTTCCACCAATGTTCACCTGGTACTATTCAGTCTCAGGAAATAGGTTGACTGGAAGCATTGATCCATTGTTCTGTACATTGTTTCAGCTTAAATATCTTGACTTGTCGAGTAACAATTTGAGCGGTACTTTTCCTGAATGTTTTGGTAGCTGGGCTAGTTCTCTCACGGTTTTAAATCTAAGAAGCAACAACTTCCATGGCAAGATGCCTAGGACATGTGGTAACGGAAGCCAACTAACGACGCTGGACTTGAGCCACAACCAATTCCAGGGAAGATCTCAAAGTCACTTACTCAATGCGAAAGGCTTGAAATTTTAAATCTGGGCCACAATCAAATGAGTGATTCGTTTCCTTTTGGCTGCAGAATTCGTCGAGGCTCCAAATTCTGGTACTATCTCATAATAAATTTTATGGTCCAATATGGCGTCCGCATAACTTTTGGGGCTTTCCATACTTAAAATCATCGATGTTTCTTTCAATGATTTTACCGGAAGTTTGTCAGCTCAATATTTCCTAAATTGGACATCCATGGCTGGTGAGAAATCTAATGACGACTATTATATTGGACAGTTCAATTTTGACCGCAGTTACTACTCGATGACTATGATGAATAAAGGACAAGAAATGGGCTACGTCAGAGTTCTCAGTATCTTCGTGAGCATTGATTTGTCAAATAACAGATTTTATGGAGAAATTCCAACAACAATAGGCGGTCTTGGAGCTCTGGTGGTGCTCAACTTGTCAAGTAATAGTTTCACAGGGCACATCCCTTCATCAATGACCAACTTGACCGCGCTTGAGTCCTTAGATGTTTCAAAGAATAAGCTTTCGGGTGAAATCCCTCAGCAATTAAACAGTCTCACATTTCTTGGATATCTGAACATGTCTGAGAATGAATTTGTGGGTCCGATACCACAAGGTGGACAGATTGGGAATTTCCCAAGTTCTTCTTTTCTGGGGAACTTGGGATTATGCGGTCGTCCATTGTCAAAAATGTGTGAGACTAGTCTCTCACCAACTCCATCTGCAAACATTAATGTTACATCTGGAGATGATTCAGTAATGTCTGGGTTTACATGGAAAATTGTGGCCATTGGATATGGATGTGGAGTGGTGTTTGGAGTTGTGGGTGGACATGTCATCATCTCGAGGAGGCCTTATTTGATGTGGATCATTTTTCGTGTCATCACACAAAGGAGACGAAGACGATGAGCGAGCAGACAACTCAATGTTACTGACCACTTCATCTTGTAAGTTCAGAGTAACTTGTGCACCAAGATTCATCTGCATGAGCATTTTTTAAGTGAATCAAACAATTGTAGTCTTTTAACTTTCACTTCCTCGTACACATACACACATGTTTCAATTAATATTGCCTTATGATAAGGAAGCCAATTGAGTGACACATCACTCTAACACTTATTGATGCAGGGCAATATGTGAAGTGACGACTACTTTTGCTATGAAGAAACCGAAGGCTTTTTACATGTTTCTGTCCTAGTGCTGTGTAACTTGCGTTCTAATGCCACCTTTTCTTTTCTTTTCTTTTCTTTTTCTTTTTTTTAGGGCTATTTTGAATTTACTTTATTATTATTATTAGTTTATTTCCTGAGTACGTAGTGTTTAATTTTTTAGATTTAACATTATAATAAAAAAAGAAAAAGACACAATCACAACGCCAATCATATAACTGAACTGTTTACAGTTGGGTGGTACGTGTCCAAGTTTTAGGCGCCCTCGCGTAAAACTTACGTTTATGTGCCCAATTGCCAATCCCATTTTATAGTCTGCTTTGTTTTCATTTTCTCCAAAACGCGTTCTGGATCGGAGTTAATACTGAAAATGGTGATCAGTAGCGCAATCGAAGACAGTGGACAGTATCTGCACTCCACTTTCGCTTCCAGATATGTCCGAACCCTCTCCCCAGGTCCCTACCTTCTTCTTCTTCTTCTTCTTCTTTTCTCTGACATATCCATTTTTGTAATTTCATCTGGTTTTCTTTGATTTGGTATTTTTGTTTCTTTTGTCGCTAATGGAGATTGAAATTAGGGTTTGTACAGGTTCAGGATGCCGGAGAAGTCGATACCCAAGGAAGCGGCGTATCAGATAATAAACGACGAGCTGATGCTTGACGGAACGCCGAGGCTGAACTTGGCTTCGTTTGTGACGACGTGGATGGAGCCGGAGTGCGATAACCTGATAATGGCCTCCATTAACAAGAACTACGTCGACATGGATGAGTACCCTGTCACCACCGAGCTTCAGGTTCATTTTCATTGACTTATCATCTTCCTCATCTTCTTCTTCTTCTGTTTTGTTGCTGTGTGTGTTGCTCGCATTTCAATGCGCTATTGACTGCGAGCTTTGACTGACTGTTGAAGAAGGTCAAACCCACCGCCAGCGATTAGTTTATTGGCTGCTGCCAAACGTGGCATAAGCTTTGCCTATCCAGCGAAAGAGCATCGATCGCTTGGCGGAGGTTTATCTATTTATCTTTTATTTATTTATTTATTTATTTATTATTAACTACTTATTTATTTACTTTTGGAATATTTAGGATATGTGGTTTACAATTTTACTTTAAAAAAAATCTTATCTTTTCTAATTTTTACAAACAAATCAGCCTTGTAACTCTTAATTTTGTTTCAATATTTAATTTTTAAAAGAAATGTGACTGGACCTAAATATGTTCTTTTCTTTTCTTTTTTGCAAACCTATTTTCCATTGATTTTTGTTTTCCCTTATCATCTCTTCTTTAAATATTTAATGCATTCATTAAAATTATTTTTTTTTTCCAAATAATGAATGACTTTTTTCTTTCAGAAAATAAAAGGCATCTACTTTAGCTTATTGATTAAGTAAATGACTTAGGGGGACAGCCCGTCATGTTTCAAATTATTACAGATTGGGTAGCTACTGGATTAAGCTACCCTACCAAATTCAAATGTTATCTGATCATGTAGGCCCCAAAGTGGATCCCAAATTCCGTGTAAAATTTAGATGGACGCTTAAGATCCTTAGTACATCACATCGTCAACAGTCAACTGCATAATAGCCACATGACTCTTTTTTCCATTCACCAAAGAAAAAGTAGTGCTTGTTTGTCCCCATACCTGGCGCTGTCTACCTGCCTTATCTGTATGGAATCTACCTTTCACTATCTTGTATTACTTTTTCTTTGCTTACCCCAGTTAAAGGTATTTTATTTATTTACTGAAAATATACTTGCTCCCTTCTTTTTCTTTTCTTTTTTTTTTTTTAAGACTTTAATTTAAGAACATAAGTTGGAGCAAAAGAGAATTTCTCACATCCTTATTCCCTCGTCAAGACTTTTAGTAAAATGCTAAATGGAAAACATACAGAATAATGATTATGTCAAATATTGCTACAGATCATGTCCTCTGTCATTTGTGATGTTGTTCATAATCCATGCCCTCTAATTTCAATGGTTTTTTTATGGGATAAAAAGTAGACTAATCTGTGCATGCTTAGAAATTGCATGAACTTAACATATTCAAGTTTGCAGCTCATGGTTAAGAGTCAATTTTAAATATAATACGCCCAAAAAAAAAAATTTTGAAAATCAAAAGAAGAGTAGTAGGAAACTGATATTGTAATCACAAATTTGTTAGATTGACTCAAAAACTTGAGAAAATTTGAATTACTCAAATCACAACAAAATGCAAATTTCAAATGGATGAGTTGGAATAAATGTAATATGTTCTCTTTTATGTGGTTATGTCAACCCGTGATTTTGCATGCATGGAAGTGCTCTCACTCAATAAATCCAAAGTTCTCTTTTTTCCACTTATAAGTTCATTGCTTGTGGAACAGAGAGCAATTATCATTTTATATCTTAAAATTAATAAAATGTTGTTGTTAGTTCATGTAAATTACCATTTACTGTTTACACATCTTAATTAATCTTTTGCAGAATCGTTGTGTGAATATGATTGCCCACCTGTTCAATGCACCTGTTGGAGAAGATGAAAGCGCTGTTGGTGTGGGAACTGTGGGTTCATCAGAGGCAATAATGCTGGCAGGTCTAGCTTTTAAAAGAAAGTGGCAGCAGAAGAGAAAATTAGAGGGTAAACCTTATGATAAGCCTAACATAGTCACCGGTGCTAATGTGCAGGTGATAATTATTTTTGTTTTACTGCTTATGTTAATTCTTGTGAACTATTACATTCTAATGTTTGAAAATCAATCTATGCATTTTGTGACCTTACCTGTATTGGGATGTAATTAAAGAATATGAAACTTTTAAGATAAAATGGTCCAATTGCTAATATGAGTCGCTACTATATTTTCTTCAAGTTAGCATTAATTCAATGTGGAGCTATGTTATAATGAATACAGGAAGGTATTGTCTTACTTGGCTTCTAAATCTTTGATGGTAGCCCATGCTCTTTTAGATTGTCTGAGCATTCATTTTTCTATGCCAATCAAGTATTCAAAAAAATACCATTCAATGTGAAGCTATCTTATAATGAAACAACTAGTGACTCCAACACAAACAAAAATCCCTTATTTTTCTTCAAAATTTTGTGTACAGGTCTGCTGGGAGAAGTTTGCAAGGTATTTTGAGGTTGAGCTGAAGGAGGTAAAGCTGTCAGAAGGATGTTATGTAATGGATCCTGTGAAAGCAGTTGAGATGGTGGATGAGAATACCATCTGTGTTGCAGCCATTCTAGGCTCAACACTTAATGGAGAGTTTGAGGATGTGAAGCTCCTTGATAAACTCCTGACCGAAAAGAATAAGGAGACAGGTACGGAACTCCCATTCATGTTGGCGCTGCCAGTGGAGGATTCATAGCTCCATTCCTTTATCCTGATCTTGAGTGGGATTTCCGTTTGCCTCTAGTCAAGAGCATCAATGTGAGTGGCCACAAATATGGCCTTGTATACCCTGGTGTTGGATGGGTTGTGTGGAGGAGTAAAGATGACTTGCCAGATGATCTTGTCTTTCACATCAATTACCTTGGATCTGATCAACCTACTTTTACCCTCAACTTTTCGAAAGGTATTATGTAGGCTCTGCTTACATATTTTCAATGAAGCTTTGCTTCTACTTATCTGCTGGTACTTAATTAAAAGCTTTTATTAGTCTTTTCTCTTTATGAATACTTGATACTCCATCACCAATCATGGGTGTGTTATGGGTGCACATTACAAATGGTTGGATTTAAGGTAAAATAATGATATTGGTTTATATAGTTATTTGTGTTTTGTGAGTTTAATCTTTCATGATCATTGGATTTGATTGTACTATTCTCCTCTGCTGGATTTCAATCACGAGGAGCATTGTCTTGGTATTACTTTCATTGCGAAGCATATTTTAGGTTCCTATAAAAGTTGATTTCTATGATTTTGCTGATGCAAACCACTTGTACAGTGATGTACTAGTTTTATTTTTTGATAGATTTCAATGGAATGAAACTTCCTGTTTCAATACTTGAATTCTTAAGGTTTGCTTAGGTTGACAACGTGAATCTTGTCTTCAGAGCTTTCCTATCATTGATGTATTAGTAATCCTTACATCTGTTTTTTCATTTTGCAGGCTCTAGTCAAATAATTGCAATATTATCAGCTTATCCGACTGGGTATTGAGGTAACTTTTGCAATCATTTTGGATGTAAAACATCATGCAAGAAATCACATTCTTTCATTGAATTTACCTCAGAATAGTTATTTGTTTATAAGCATGTAGACATCTCACATAGCTATGGTAGGACATTTAAAGGAACGTTTACTTTTGTCATTCTAAAACCTTGATAGTTAGCATGCAACAACAAAGAGTTGCTGTTTATATGGGCTTTAGAAATAGATATATAAGCAAAGATAGGAAGGCAATCTGTAGCAGATTTCCTCCAAGCAGATTCATGTATTCTGAAAACTGTTTCTTGTGTGGAATTATGACAATGAATTCTCAGTACATAGCTTTTATTTTCATTGGACAGTTCTCAGTACATTAACCTTGAATTTCTTTATTTTCATTTACAAATATATTGTATGGTAGTTTACTTTTCTTCAAACCTTGTCCACTTAAAAGGTCTGACATGCATACGTTGAGGATGTGAGAACGAAACCTGTTCATTTCATGTAATCCCAAGATTGACATCATGGTATCAGGTTCTGTCTCTTCAGAACCGTCACATCCTCAGTCAGTTTCCATTTTAGGGCACTCAATTTTACTAGAATGACCATGTGCAATCAAATAGTTAACAATGCTTCTCAAATAATTCTATGTTGTTGTCCTGCAAATAAGGGTTACAAGAATGTTATGGAAAACTGTATGGAGAATGCAATAGTATTGAAAGAGGGGTTAGAGAAAACAGGGCGGTTTGACATCATCTCCAAGGACATAGGAGTACCTCTAGTTGCCTGCTCTCTAAAGACAGCAGCAAACACACTGTGTTTGAAGTATCAGAGGGCTTGAGAAGGTTTGGATGGATTGTTCCTGCTTATACCATGCCACCAAACGCCGAACATATTGCTGTCCTTCGAGTGGTTATCAGAGAAGATTTCAGTCGGAGTTTGGCTGAGAGACTTGTCTCAGACATCAAGAAAGTTCTTACAGAAATAGACGCACGTCCAAGCCATATCTCCCCATAACAGCCCATGTCACAACTGTTGACGAAACCCAAAACAAAGATGGGAAGGGAAAGCATGTTAAGAAAAGCGTGGAAGAGACTCAACGAGAGATAGCCAATTATTGGAAGAGACTTGTTGATGGCAAGAGAACTGGAGTCTGCTAGGCTTCCCAAAACTAGCCACCGCTAGTTTTGGTGTTACTTTTACGTGCTGCTTCTATGTTTGCTTGCTGTTTAAACTGGAGTCTACTGCTATCTACTGAGAACCGAATTCAATAGCCTTGAATTCTCTCTTATATGTTTATATACTTCTTATATTATCTTTCAATATTTACTTGCTTTCCTTATTATATTATGTTTGAGAAGCATTGCAATGAAAGCAGCACTATATAATATTATCGTGATAAATGATTTCGCATGTCATCTTGTTGGATTCCATTTTTCCTCCATTTTTTTTTTTGTGGTAATATAAATCATTTCTCATCTACTAACTAGTGGGTTGTAGCACTTTAAACAATTTTGTGCAAATTTGGATTCTATATTAATATGGAGTCAAAAATTAACTATCGTGAGGTCCTCAACCAGAAAATGACACATTGGCCATGGGGGCTTTAAAATTGAAAACTATTAAGAACAGGATGAAGTCCAAGATTAGCAAGATAATCACCTGCTTAGTTTTTCTCTAAATATGCGGATTTGCACAAGGAACCTCATAGAACTTTTGCGAGTCCAGAAGCATTAAAACCATGAAACTATGCCGCAATTGTACCTATTTATAATAGGATATCCATAAGTACCATTAATTATAGGCTTAAATCCAATCTGTTCAGGACAATTCTTGCTGCATAAACAAGCATTTCACTTGTTTCAGGCTCAAAAGTGAGGAAAACTCCTGAACACATCTGAAGCTTCCTGTTTGATATTTCAGATCCAAAGTTGCAGACAAACCGCTGGCAATTAATGTCTCTGGAGTGTCATATGGAAGTTCAGAATTTGAACACTAATGCGAGCTTCCAGGAGGGATCCACTCTCTTAAAAAATCTTATCTTCCATGGTTAGTGCGAAAGAAAAAACTAGCTCATTCGAAGCGCATGGCAGTAACATTAACAACTGAACTTGCAGTGAAAGAAAAACCAGCTCATCCGAAGTGTATGGCAGTAACATTAACAACTGAACTTGCAGCGTCACTATGCTTCATTTGTCAAGTGCAGTGAACCACCATAATTCCAAATAATTCCACTATGTTCCAGAAAAACTCTCTACTGCCACTTTAAGCTGAAAAAAGAAAAAAAAAAGATGGAATGGTTAAAACACAACATAGAAGCACAAGGAAGTGAAACTCGAATCAGTTGCAAAGAAATCAACATAAATATAATTTAATGAAACCTACGACCTAAATACACCACTGTCACCAAAACGACTTTTTAATATTATATAATTTAGGTTGTAGGTTTCATTGAATGACTTTAGGTTTAATGAAATTATAACGACCTTTTGATAGATAAAATAAAAGAATCATACACCATCAAATCAATTATTTAGGTTACACTTGAAATATTATAATTATTATAATCGTTTACACAGTAGAAAATCAGAACGAGGCATAAAAACCAAGCATTTGCTCATAAACATGTAGACTAACAAATACAGGGAGTTCCATGGTCCACATACCATGTTTGCTCCTCAAGAAGACACGATATCTATTAGATCGTGAAAGATTAAGATTACTCGGCTTCCAGGGATAATTAAAGGCTAGAAATACACACTTGGATCTTCCTCCTTTGTGCTGTTATCGTCTCCAAAACTGTTGCAAAAGCAAGATCTATCAATATAACAGAAGTCCTCCTGAACAAAGTCTCCAAACAATAATAAAACTTTCCGAGACTACCTAGCACAGCAAAGCAGCAAGGAGCATCACATGGTTAGCACTCTTTGGAGGCAATTTTACAGGATTCATGCGATGTTTTTCATAACCATCTCTAGTGATTCAGACATTAAGATTCAATGCTGCTTCACATTCAAGTTTCCTAGATGGCAGCACTAGAATGGTAAAATTAGAACAATAAAGAATTTCACATGCTACTTCGAAGAAACATAAGCTTACTACATTCCATCTTTTTAACTTTCTCTCAGACTAATACTTCTTCGTTTCTGGTTCAAAGCAAAACGTCTTTCCATGGCAGGATTGTAGAACTTTCTCATATGTGCTGAAAGCCTGTGAATGGCCTGCAGATCACCAATTGTAGAAAGCTGCATTAAAAAGGAGTCAAACTTTCTATATGGCAATTTAATTCCCTTGTTTACAACATCTTCCAAAAGAGAACATGCATCTTCCACTTTATTGCAACTGAAAAGCCCTTCAATCATCACGCAGTATGTATCAGTGTCTTGTGGGCAACCCCTCTTACCCATCTCATGCCAAGTGTCAAATGCCCCATCAAGGTTACCCAACTCGAAAAACATGGATATCAGCATATTATATGTCTGCACACTAGGCATACAGCCAGCATCAATCATTTCTCCATAAAGCCTAAGAGCTTCACCACTCTGTTTATTCTCACAAAGAACCTTGAGAAAACAGTTATAAGTAACAATATCAGGAGGATAACCTTTGTTTCCCATCATTTCCAGGAACTTGTAGGCCACCTCAACCCTTCCTGGTAAACACATCCCTTCAATTAGTTCCTTGTATGTTGAAACATCAGGAAGGCAACCACTGCTTATCATATATTCAATAAATCTGAAGCTCTCCTCCATTCTATCATTCTCGATCAGAGCCACAATCATGATAGCATATGTTTTAGCAGTGGGAGAAGACATTGTAGAACCTTTTGTTCTCATGAACTCAAAAGTTCAGCTGCTTCAGTGACCATCCCTGCTTTACAGAAGGCATCAATGGCAGTATTATAAGTATAATTATCAGGCTTATGACCCATTTGCATCATTTCTTCTAGTATCATCATTCCCTTAGTTGGGTTTCTAACTCTACACCATCCAAAAACAATATATTGTATGTATTAGCATCAGGCTTAATCTTTTTCTTCATCCTCTTAAACATTCCTTCAGCATGCTCAACCAGACTGCACTTGCACAAAGCATCCAGTAGCAGGTTAAAGGCATTGATCTCTGGTTGTGTCTTCACTCTTATTCTCTTTTTCTTGGCGAACTTTTGCAGATAGGTCAGATGTTTTTCGTATATTGTCTCAAAATTGTCAAGAGAACATCAAATGGAACACTCTTCTTTCCATGCCTCTTCATATAATCCAGTAGATCACAAACAATTCGAAACTGCTTGACCTTGTATTTTGTACTGGATAGAATGTCAATCATATCATTATATATCTGATATTCGTGATCATAATTTTCTTGGCGGCCTGCCCAAGTGAAAAATCTAAATGCTAGTTTCTCCTCAAAATGAAGCCTATGGAGGACCTCAACAACCAACTTGGTGGTCAATGGAACACCAACATGGTCAAGAGCTTTCTCCATATTAGAATATGGGTGGGAGTTATCCATAATTGTCTTGTATAACTTATCCAAATCGCTTTCCTTACACTTATCATCAAAATCAACCCCACCACAATCCGAATTCTCATCCAATCTAATGATCTCTGAACAAAACTGGCGCGTAGTGACCCTGAATTCAGCAAGTGCATTCCAGGGAAGTGTCAATTGAACTGAATCCAAACAAGGTGTACCTAATAACCTCACTTGGTGATGAACTGAATGTGAAGTTGATAAAAACATGGGCACATGATATGTGGGTTTGATAGGTGGACTCACACGAGAAAAGATAGCGCCACTAGTGCTACAGAATGAGAAGTTACCATTCCCAAAAGGGTAGATGTTCACTAATTTTCTGCTTATCATCTTCACAGAAACTGGAGATGCAAGATGTTGACGCACAATATTCTTCAAATGTAGAGGACCCATTACACAAAATCCGGTACCCAACCACACTATGAAATGAACTTGATTGAAGTGTCAAAATGTCAGATAGAGGAAGAGAACCAGGATTACCAGTTACCACAGTGAAGGGATTATTAATTGATCTTCATTTGCTGGATGAGAACCAAACAAGGAAAGAGAAGGTGTAAGCAGAAAAACCCAGCAAATAATGTACAATTTCTTCTTATTTTGTGTGTAAGTTTTTATTCTGTTTTCTTTTGTTAAAGGGAAAAATATATAAACAGATATTATTTTTTTATTACATGAATTTGGCAAATTTTTAATGCTTTGGCGGGTTGACTTGTCCCAACACTAACACATATCTTGAAAAAAAAACTTTGTTAAAACTTTGAATTAAAGCAAAGTAATTAATCTACCAAGTTAAAACCGACCCATTGATGAAATGTGTTACTTTTAATTGAAGAAAATTTTTCCCACTGACCAATTCAATCAGAGAAATTATTTCCCTCATATTCAATGCAATCAATCTCACTGTGGTCACATCTTTTTAGTTCTTCACACATTTCTAGACATTGACTACCAAGAAAACCACCAAGACACAAAGTAAGGATGACAGTTTGGAGCTAAGGAGCATTGAGCCATGAAAATATGTCACAGAATCTCGGAGCCAAGAGCTAAGATTTTCCATAAATGTTTCAGCATCTACATTTTCTGAAGTAAATAGAGTCAATAGTAAATTGTTATTTATTGACATCAACCTTGATGTTGAAATGAGTAGACACTGATAGTAAATTCATTGGAGATTTTTCATTACTTTTATTTCATAAACTAAGGACTAAGATTTAGAGCAACTATTAATTTGTGACCAGGGATTAATATGCTACAATGGTGACATAACTGACATTGATTGGATTTTCCGAGGAGTTATTTTGCTTCACACAATACAATCTGCAATACAACAAGTAAAGGTGACAGAGACAGTACCCTATGATTTATGGCTTCTTCCGCTGCGTTGTTAAGTTGAATCAGTAAAGTAAATGTCCAGAAGCATCATTCCTCTGAAGCTTCAAAACCTTCAATTGTCAATTAACTTCTAAACATTCATCAGTCATGTGAAAATTAGGAGCATTTCCCAATCTGGAAAATTCCAAAGAACAACATCAAATTTCAGTTTTGTGTGAAAAAATAGTACAGCTCCGATTAGCAACATATAAAAAACAAGAAAATCAGAATTCAAAACAATATCAATACCCAGGAGATTATAAAATTGATTACAGCAAAACCCATATCTCCACAAGCTGAAATATATCAAAATAATCCCATGGCTATGACTGGACCTGAACTTAGACAAAAGCAATGTATTTAACCCATACAGAACAATAAAAGGGCAACATTGAGCTCAACTCTATCAAGTTAATACCAGAGAATTTCTCACAAGGGAATTGCCTCAATGACTATAAACCAGAAAAAAAAACCATCAATTGTGGAAAAAAAACTCAAAATCACACCTTTACGAAAACGACGGAAGGTTTGATTTCCCGTCTTCTCCACCAGTGAACCAAAAACCATCACCCAACCTTGATATCTTAAATCGAAGGAATCGAAGAAGAAGGTATCTACTATCCACTTAGAAGTAATTCCATTCTATTCCTTTTGTTTCACTCTGACTCTACTCATGGAAATTTACCAACTTTGCCGCCTTCTTCTTCCTCTTCTTCTTCTCTCCCATACCCTGTCTTCTCAGGCACTGGAGCCCATTAATCTCAATTTTTAATATTTAAAGGACTTAATTGTTCCTGGGTTCAGCGGGCCGTTTGCTGACGTGGAAATACATGCCACATGGCTCGAAATGATATGCAGGAGTTCTGAGTGGTCGTACAACGGGTGTACTAGAAACCCGACTCCTGATTATGCTTTTAGATTTTTAAGATTCTCTCATCTCTTACTTCAATATATTTTTATATTTTTCCACCCCCTTATTTTTAATTTCTTTGGAATATTAGTATTAAAATATATATATATATATATATAAAAAAAGTGAGAGAATTCAAGCTCAGACTCTTATCGTAATAATATCATATATTTTGTATATACTATTTTGAAATCGTTCAATACAATCAAGCAAATTTGTAATTGATTCCCTTAGGGGACAGCCTAGTAGTATTATCCACTCTTCTCTCGTGAGAGGTCCTGGGTTCAAGTAGCCCGGCATATATTCTAGTAGCATTTGTCTACTATTCATGTAAGGGGATTTAATTATGAAAAAGTAAATTTGTAATTGAGGTTGCAAATACTTTTATCTATTACTAAAGCTTGATTAATTATACCATGTATACATACTATGTATTATTAACTAGCTATATATAATCCTATACATACTATGTATTATTAAAGCAACTTAATTCGCAAAGAGTACATATAGTGAATAGTGGTTTACCAAAAAAAAATAAAAATGTAGTGAATAGTGATGCGTGTGTATGTATTTTAATTTGTATAGGGAGTTAGTTGTAAAACTTAACCTCTCCCACAAGATTCAATGAATTGAAAATATAATTTATAGAGTTTGATATGCAATGTTTTGACAAAGCATAATCTTGACAGGACTTTTAACTACTCAATTACATGCTTAATTCTTTGGTTTTGATTAATTATTTTACAAAGCATTATATGACACATATATGTGTCAATGCGTTATATAATGCATTGTGGTGTGACAATGGGTTCGCTTAATTGTGATCATTCAACACTATTGAAACTAATTAATTATTAGATATGACAATGTTGTTAATGGGCTTAACTATTATATAATTGTGACATGCAATTTCATTAATAATTTCTATAGAAACGCCTATTATCAAACAATTCTTTCAATTTTCATAATTAAATTTATTGGAGCTCTGATTAATTATTTATTGAGTTTTTGTTTTTAATGTTTTGTCATGTCCCATTCATGAGTATATGATCCTTTTACAAATCATGAAAGAAGAGATTTTAATTTTTACTTTCTGAAAAATTACAGTGAAAAATTACAGAAGTCATCTAATTAACCATTTTGATGTTCTATCAATTTGGTTCATAAACCTTTTTTTTAAAATAAAAAAAATAAAAAATACACACACATACACACTCCTAAATCATGATATATATATATATATATATATATATATAAGATCATCAAATTGGTTTTTTTCTAAACATTATTAATATGGACCACCTATAATGTCTAGATATTCAAGTCTATAAAGGATATATATGTTCGAACGAGGGATGCTTAATTACATGCATGACAAGTGCTGGCTCAGTTATTTGATGCATTGGTGGTTAATTTTTGGATTAAAATCTAAAAGGGATGTGATAACCCTCACTAGAGAGAATTATTATAATTATGTGTGTAATCTTACAATTGAGATCCTTAACTTACACATCAAATTATACATTATACATTATACATTATACATGCATGTCTCTCCCCCTGTTGTCTAGTATATTGCTTATAACCTTGCAAAAACAGTCATATATGTACTAATATAAATATGCAAAGAGACTTCCAGGATAGAAATATGAAATTTATTTATATATATATATACTAGCATTGCTTTGCTATTCACTGGCATATGGACAATAGTTTTGCATGACAATCGTCCCCGGCACAAAACATTTTTGCATTTTATAATGTAAAAACCTTAAAACTACACACTAGTTACTAATATTTTGTAGGACTTGCTGTAGTATATAACAAAGGTTAGCTAGCTAGCTGGTTAGCTTCACTACATGCATGTATACGTACGTAATATATATGATTACATTACAGTGTTTATATATGTCTCTTTAATTATGAACTTCCAACCGATAAGAAATCTATAAATGAAACACCAGCTTTTCCCTGATGAACCTCTTGCTGATCATCATCATCATCTTTTCTTGCAACATTATTGTCTATCACTTCACTTCCGTTATTTGACTGATCCGTATTTACTTGCAGAAAATTATAAAACTCTACTGGCTGAGATTTTTCTGCACCAAATAACAAAAGAATACACACAAACAAAATTAAAGGTCAATATGTATAACATATATATATATATATATATATATATATAGTATCACAATAAGAAACATATATGGAACTTTTCTCAATATACTCTATGTAAATATATATGCATGCAGCACGCATACATATATATATATATATATATGCATATATATGTATATACCTTCATGGATTGTGGAACAGAGACTAATCGAGTCTTGGTGGTAGTTAGAGTGGTAGTGTTTGGCAAATGGGAAAGCATTATTATGAAGCGTGAAGGGATAGCAGTCCTTGTAGCTTTCATTGGAGTTTTGGACTGAGGAATTAGTACAAGACGTCGTCGTCTTATTACAATTGCTCATGATGACCATCTGATCATCTTCTTTTTGTGTACTACAAGAAGATTTCCGGTCACTCACCAATTTCTTCACAGACCTTTTAGCATGAAGCCTGGATCTTTCTCTGTACCTCCGAGCCATTATAACATGCCAGTGGTTCTTCACTGCATTATCAGTTCGACCCGGAAAAAGCCTCGCAATCACAGACCATCTATTCCCATGGATTCTATGAGAAGCTAGAAGTCGCTCTTCTTCTTCTTCTGTGAATGGACTTCTATTTACTCTTGGGTCCAGTTGATTGAACCATCTTAACCTACAACTCTTCCCTGTTTCAATTAATAATATTCCATGGTTTTGTCAGCTCCAAATATATGTAAATATAAATTTTTGTTTTATGGGTGTATGAATATAATACCCTAAAAAAAATGTTTGGTTTTTTGGGCTAATCAACTTCTGGTAGTTAGTTAGGTAGCAAGAAGCTAGTTAATACACATGTATATACAAAACCCTAGTTAGACATTAGATAATATAGCGTGAACAAATTAACCAATTAGAAAATAATAATAATAAATTAAAATTTTGGTTCTTGGTGTATGGATGTATTCACCTGATCTTCCTTGAAGCTTTTCGGCTATGGCGTTCCAGTTATGAGGTCCGTATCGTTTTACCAACCCCTTAAGCTTCTCATCCTCAGCTGGTCTCCAGTGGCCTCTACTGCACATCTTATAAATTTTCTTAATTTCTAATAAGTTAACTATTCGCAAGAAAATTAAGAAAATATATAGCCTAAATCACAGGTGGTGTATATATACATATATATATTATTCTCTCTTTTCCTCCGCATATTAACAGTGACTAACTCCAAGAAAGAGATCAGAAAATAACGAGAGAGAGAGTTTTGATGAGTATGGAAAAGGGCAAAGAACTAAGACAAAGAAAAGGAAGAAGATCTCTCTAAAAGAATATCATAAGGAAATTAAAAGTGATGGGAAAGTGTTTTCCGTTAAGAATTAAGTGGGATATAAGGGTTTTGGGCAGACCTTGCACCTTCAGTTGATGCAAACGTTTTGGCTAACTATTTAAAACACACTTACGACAATATATACACACATAATATTTTATATATATATATATATGATGTAAGAGGAACAGAGAGAGAGAGAGAGAGAGAGAGAGAGAGAGAGGGATGGGGTTGCTTGGTGGGGTGAGATATAGTTCTGCTTTCAACATCTTTTTCAAGTTTCTAACCTACAACGTGTACTGATCACCGGCCCACACCTAGAGACCCCAATAATCTTCTTACTTTTCTAATATGAATACGTACATACATACATACAACGCAGCATATTTAAAAAAATAACATAATAATTACATTTACATATACACATATATATATATATATATTAAGCGAAGAGATTAATTCATATATAGATAAGGACAAGCAACTAAATGAGGCCATGGATCATATATGGCTACCCAAAACATAGCTAACAATATTAAAGAAAAGCAAGTACTTAATTAGGGTTCTTTAAC